>JANCRA010000104.1:600000-985000 GCA_024362935.1 Setophaga petechia | reverse complement strand
AAGATTGTTAGTGCATTCTTTTAGATATTTTTTCCCTCCTGCAGAGGACAAGCACTTTGGTCTACAAAGCACTGTCAGGTTATTAACAATGCAAGATTCAGTAGCATGCAAATGGCACACATATTTCAGACAGCATTTATCCCATCTACAAACAAAATGCTCCTGGCTTAATAAAAAGTGGGCCTTATAAAGAACCCTGGAGCATTGTGGAAAACACTTCAGTCAGTACAGAAAGAGCAGAGGGAGTAAGAGCACTCAGGTTAATAAAGATACAAACCAAAACTCTGTGCTCTGTAGCAAGTTGTTTTTACTGTGAAGAGTAGAACACTGCCCTAAATGACTTTTAAAGGTCCCTTCTAATGCTATTTTGAAGTGATTCTCTCAGTTACTAGTTTGTAGCACTTCCATGCTACATCATGGTGGTTCCTAAAAATGTCTGGTAGAAATCTACAGGCAAGAAAAAAGAAAAAAAAGGAGGTTAAGAAAGCCCCATTGAAACAATGTTTGAGGCTCTGTGGTGGATCAGTTGTTTGTGAGCTTCACCTCAAAATATGGCAATCAAATGTTATAGGAAAGAGAAGGGAAAAAACCCAGACATATTAAACCTAATACTTTGAACATGGGATGCCCAAGGCTCTTTCTACAGTCAAAAAAGATGAGATATTCATCCTCTGCAGATGCCTTGCTCGTTAAAACAAGAAATGGCCTTACCTGCCTCATTCAGACCAGTGCTGCCACTTTAGGATAGCTTTGGTTAAAAAAAATCCAGGTTGAACTCCTTCCAAAGCAATCCAGCAACTGCCACAGGACAACATCTGCTGGAGACCAAAGTGCTCTGTCCACACTCTGAAGGCTGCCCCAAACCACAAATCTGTTCAGCTCACTTTAATCTCAGTTGAAAAGTGGCTGGAGAAAGCCCTCAGGGAACAATGGACAATAAGAAAACCAGCAGCTATTTCTTTACAAGAAGAGAGAGAAAAGTCAAGGAATACTTTTTTAATATCCATAATCAGAGTCATAGCAGGAGCACAAGTTGTTAAAAAGACAGGCTGTGCCAAGGATCCAAAAGGGAGGTCACTAGGCAATTAGTACAGTGGGCTGCACTGACTTTGAATTTTGAAATCTGTCACTTCATGATATTCTCATTCCCCATGAGAGAATGAGCCATCCAGAAACACATGAAAAAACCAGCATGCAAAAATAAAAGGTTCTCTTCAGTCTGATTTCTTCAGATTTCATTTTAGTAGGAAATACTGTTTGCAGCTTTCAAATCAGCTCTCACGTGTCAGACAGATTAGACAGCAGCAAACAGAGCACACAAAGACAAACAGAAGCTGATTCCCTCCAGCCTCAGGAAACTGCAGCCATTCCAGGGCAGGGATCCTGCTGCTGATGGGAACATGCAGCCATTCCAGGGCAGGGATCCTGCTGCTGATGGGAACATGCAGCCATTCCAGGGCAGGGATCCTGCTGCTGATGGGAACATGCAGCCATTCCAGGGCAGGGATCCTGCTGCTGATGGGAACATGCAGCCACTCCAGGGCAGGGATCCTGCTGCTGATGGGAACATGCAGCCATTCCAGGGCAGGGATCCTGCTGCTGATGGGAACATGCAGCCCACCCAAGCTGCTGCTGGTTGGATCAAAATGCTGCCCAAAATGCTGAAGGGCAGCAGGACCCTCCAAGGAAAGAGAGCAGCTCAGCTGTCCCATTGGAGAGAGACCTCAGTGGCTTTTGCTGGGATGGCAATTCCCATCTCAGATTTAGCTGTAAAAAACACAAAAGTAGCATCTGGGCTAAGTGATGCAAAGTGACTTTAATGGATCATAGGCAACACTCTTATCAACTTTGAGAAAGGATTGGTTCACCTGAGCTTTCATTACAATGTCCAGTTTTTATCAATCACCACAGTGCCAAGTTCTCATGAAAGAGGTGACCACAGAAGGAACTGAAGCTCTCATATCACTGAGTTATCTGAAACACTGATGGAAAATGAGACAAATGCTGTCAGGCTGTATATTGGCAATGGCTTCAGTAGTTACCAACCCATCACACTGCTGGGGTGCAGCAAGCACAGATGTTCAGTTCAGAAATTCCTGTCTCACTACCCCTGACTGGAAAAATCAATCCCCAACCGTTTCAAAGGTTTGATAAGATTTTCTTGCATTTTAAGAGAAGAAAACAGCTGTACTGCTCTAATCTGCTTAACCACAGTGATATTATCAATTCCCCTCAATCTCAATGTTAAAACCCATGTTGTTTTTTACTTGGCTGTAAATACCTGTATGCATTAAATAGATGTCTGGATTACAGCAAACGCTGCCCTTTTTGGTTTCCTTGTTTATTAAACTGCTCAGCAGTTCATGTGCATTATGTGAATTCTTCCTGGGGGACTTAAGTTTTGAATTATACATGACACTTCACCTTTCTAGTCAATAATACAATGCTTTTTAAAATTCAATAGCTACCTACAAAAGTATAATTTTTTTTATATTAAAAAGAAATTTAAAAGTATCATTTCTGCTCTTGCTATCCTATATTTTCACAAAATCCATTTTTGCTCTTACTAGTCTATATTTTCATAGAATCACAGAATTATTAAGGTTGGAGAAAACCTCTAAGATCATCTAATACAATTGTTTCCTCATTTTTAGAAAGAAAGAGTTGGTAAAATTAAACTCTAGCTGTCAAAAGTCACCAAATAAACAAACCTACTGCATAAGCAAATAGTATATACTGATGACAGGGACAGAGTTAATCCTCAAAATGTTTTTGTTTGCCATACAATATTAGCCAAATGCTCTGAAGGTAAAACCTTGCTGGTTCTATTGGAGTTTTACAAATCTACTTAGAAGGTAGTGGAGAAACAGACCCAAAAGAGGCAGAAACCTGGAACTGTAAAGAAAGACTTCTGTAATGTGTCTTGGGCCATAAAATGAAATAAAAATGGTGCCTGAGCTCCATGGGGCCAGAGGGGTGCTTTGTTTTGGTGGTGCTTCAGGGCTGCTTGCTGGAGGGGAAGGCTGGAACTGAGCACCCTCTGGCACTGCACAAAGTGTCTCTTCCCATCAAATCCCCCAGAATGGGATGAAGGAGGAGTGGGATGCAGATTTAGAAACAGACTGGCTGACCATGAAAATCAAAGGAGAGTGAAAAGGTTTCACTTACAACAGGACTAAGGACAGGAGTCTGGAGTTGTGCACAGGGCAGACCCAAAAATAACGTGGGAAAAGACCAAACTCAGAGCAGACACACAAACAGATGATCCAGACATGGTCACTTTCTAACCTTTGGAAATGGAATGGAGAGGACCACTCTTGAGGTTTATCCACAACTCTAGAAGCTAAAAATCCACCTGTATTGATCCAGTAGCTCCAGGAGACTTTCTCCTGACCATGGCATTTTCCAGATTACACACAGCCCTGCTGTGACATTTATACTCCCCATGGACAGGAATATCCAGGCACCAATCACACAGGTATATAATGAGACAGGATGCTTCCCTGCAGTTGTTAGTTCAAGTTCAGCAAGTCCAGCTCAGCAAACATTCCCAAGCAACATTCCCAAAAGGTACACACAGACTATGACCCTGTGACTCCACATTGAGCTCTCCTGTTATCCTAGAAATGTTTAGGTTGGAAAAGCATTTTGAGTCCAGCCATTTGAGCAGCACTGCCAAGTCCAAGAGTAAAACATGGCTTTAAGTGCCACATATACACATCTTCTGAATGCCTCCAGGGAAAAGACAGACTTTTAAAATCTCTTACCCCTGCCCTCATTGCATGACAGCTAGCCATACACCAGAGATACCCACGTCTGAGCTTGCAGAAACAGGTAAAAACCTCATATTGCATTAAGACCCAGAATGGAAAAGTGAGTGTCCCTACATCATTCAACCTGTCTGGAAGCAAGCTGTGGAGGAGGAGGCTTTGAGCTGAAGGCACAGAATTGTCCAGCTCTTGTCTTGTCCCCATGGCTATTATTAGCTCAGCCCTGTCTGTACTGGTTGAAATCTCATCTCTGTGAGGTCAAAACACGGTCTTACATCATTTCCACAGAGTAAAGCAAAATGCAAGCCTGGAAAGGCAGGGCTGCCTGTAGTTTCAGTGCCCATTTCCAGGCTCTGCCTGTTTCTCAACATCCCCATGCACTCGGTGCAACCTGTGAGCACTGCACATTTCCCTGATTTCATTAAGCTTTCACCTCCTAGCAAATGCTGTGTGCTGGCCAGATTCATTTGCTTTCCCCTGTGAAGAGGCTCTGTGAAAGCTGGAGCTGCAGAGTCCAGGCTCACCCTGCAGGAGCCCACTGCAGTAATCTGCACAGATAAAGCACTGGGGCTCTGCACCAGGGCACCCTTGGGGTGCTCTCTTAACGTGGGGAAGGGACAGCAAAGCCTCTGAGCAGCCCCTACAAGACACAGATTCCTTCCCTCTCACCACACTCATGTCCTCCCTGCCCCTCTGCACGTCAGGAAAAGGGAGGAAGATGAACACAAGAGGCTTCACCACAAACTACCCAGCACTGTATAAACTGGAGCTCAGCAGCTACAGCAAGATCTGCTGGACTCAATCAAAACAAGCAAAAGACAGTGCAATAAACATATCCCAGTGCCCACCTGTCCTCTGGGTGAAAAGGATATAGCCTTGCTACATATGGATAGTTCCCACACATATGCTGAGAAATAATAATAGTCTGTCTATAAAGGAAGGAGGCCAACATTAGCACAGATCAATTTCAGAAAAAAGATTATGGGATTGTGAATTTCACCACCCAGGGTCTGGTCAGTATTAAAAAGCGATGAAAAATGTAATCACAGCCTTAGAAGCTGGTCAAGGGAGACTGATGGTGAAACTATGGCTCTATTTTTTTTTCCCCATAAGGGAAGCTGAAGAGAAAAGCCAATGTGATGAATGTGCTGGCTGTTAATGCCAGGTTCCATAGGCAACAGCCTGAAATTTAATCCTATGAATCACTAAAAGGAAAATGTTTGGTTGAAACAGCTTGCTCTCAGAAAAGCTCCCCCCTCCTGCCCTGAGTCTGCTCCTGACTGAGCTGCTGCTGCTCAGAACATCAACAAAACAGATTAACTGTTAGATAATCTGATTTGAGGGGGGAAGCTCCCCACTAGCCATCCCACACTCTGCTAAAAGCACAGGGCATAAAGAGTCACAAATATTAAGCAGCACAGTCTGGTCTTTCTCTTGTCTTTGCACAGTTTGGAAGCATTTCTTCATCAGTCAAAAGTGGCAAAAGGATTTAATGAGAAGACAGCCTACTCTTTGCTCAAAATGCCCCCATAGAACATGAAAGCTGCTGTCTGAGTTATTATTCTAGAACTATAAGCAATGCACATTATGAAAACCTGCCTTTTAAATGACAAATAAACCTCATCTAAGCACAATTTACTTCTTAATGCATAAAATTGCATGCATGTTTTTTATGTTCCTAGCTAGAGAGCTAAACCCCAGTAGTATGCCTACTTTTTCTTTTGCTTCCAGCAGCTTTTTATTAGTCAGGCCTATTCTACTCCATCCTTGCAGTGATCCTTTTCAAATGGTTTTATTTCTTGCTGTCAGGTCAATGTAAATGGCTGCTGCTGAATTAGAGAGATGTGCTTTTCTCCACCCAAAGAAGTGATTTAAATCATAAAGCACCTACCAGGAAAGAAGCAGGCAGTGAGACACAGCAGCTGCTGCTTTTTATTGGAGCAGCTGGACAACAAGAAGCCAACAAAGTCAGAGCAACACTTGGGGATTTTTCAAAATTAGGACCTGTGTATTCCCTGCTTATTTTTTTCACATTTACACAGGTTCTGAGAATTGATTTTGTCCAGGTTTCAAAATCCAACCATTATTCTGTGTGACATCAAGCATTTTGCCAGTATTATACACTACAGTAAGATAAGTAAAGTACATTGCTCACTGCAAAGAGGAAAGAGATGTGCACATAGATACTTCTGAGCTACCTGGAAGTCATAGCCCAGCCTTAACACTTGCTGGAACTTTCCCAAACATCCAGGACAGCCTTGAACTAACCTGGTCCTTAGGGACTGTGCAGACAAGGGATTTTCACTCTGTAAGCCTGTTTGGTACCTGGAGGGCAAAGGCATGGCTCAGCACAGAAATCACTGCACTAGGGAGATTACAGGAGCAAGATCTGCTGTGCCAGGGCTGGCAAGGTTTATCTCAGGCCTATCTTCTGCCAATTTCTTTGCCAGACATGGGCTGTGATTTGTAGAGCACCTCCTCCTTGAGCTCACTTCCCTGCAGAGGCATTAAATCCATGCAAAATAAAAAAGTGGCAATCCTGACACTGCATGGCCAGTGGAAACTCTGCTACTTTTGTTCAGGCTGCAATGTTTTATGCTGGAGGGCATGGAAGGCATCTCAGAATTGCTGAAATTCTGAAGAACTGACAAATACTGCCAAAAAAGTCAGCTATGTTGTTTAGTACAGAGTAATAAGTACAAGAAGAATTTTTAAGTGCAGCCTAAGGGATTGATTGTGTGGGGCCACTGGATCACAGGTGAGTAACAGCACTGACATCCTGCAGTGTGCTGATGTGCCCAGATGTGTGAGATAAAACAGCTGTGGGAAGAGGGATCCTGGAGTTACAGCACAAACTGTAAGCAGCCAGCACAACCTGCAAAAAGGTACAGTAAAAACAGGCAGCCAGCACAACCTGCAAAAAGGTACAGCACAGACAAGCAACCATCACAATGGGCCAAAAGGTGCAGTAAAAACAAGAAACCATCACAATGTGCAAAAAGTTACAGTACAAACAAGCAGCCAGCACAAACTGCAAAAAATTACAGTACAAACAAGCAGCCATCACAATGTGCCAAAAGGTGCAGTAAAAACAAGCAGCCAGCACAACGTGCCAAAAAGTACAATAAAAACAAGCAGCCAGCACAATGGGCCAAAATGTACAGAAAAAACATGCAGACAGCACAAACTGCAAAAAATTACAGAAAAAACAAGCAACCATCACAATGTGCCAAAAGGTACAGAAAAAACAAGTGGCCATCACAATGTGCAAAAAGTTACAGTACAAAGAAGCAACCATCACAACACCATCCATGCAACACGTTTGTGGAAAGGGGGGACAGGTGCACATTTGGCACTCAGTAAGAGTTAGTGCCTGCAATCAGAATCCTTGTGAAAAATGCATGTATTTTATGATTGGCTTTTCACAAATATTAAAATGAATATTATATGTGTGGTGTTAGGAAGTAATGCTGTATTAATTCTCTTTAGTACGGTGTTAAATATAGTTTTAAGTTATAAAAAATGTTAAAATAGAAACGATGCTATGTAGGATGCTTTGTTTAACAGAAAGGTCTTGCAGTGAGATAGCAGCCACAGGACACCTCAATCTTTCAGAGAAAGGGAATTTGTTGCCTTCTTATCAGAAGAAATGAACTTCTTCCCACCTCAAAGGCGCTGTTGGGATTAGAAGGAAGAAGTTGACACTGCCCAGACAGAATCCTGTGTTTGAATGGAATTTATGCATCATGGATGAAGTGTATGAATATGCAATGGGCTGTTGTTTTAAGGGTTAATCCTTTGTTAATGAGTGTCCTTTTTCGGGCTCATGCTGCCCAGAAAGAGGTACCTGGATGTCCCCAACTCTTTGTCTTTATTGTCTCCTATTGTCCTGATTCAATTTGTCCAAATTGTTATTACTCTAATTGTGCTACTAATTTTAACCATTTTACTATTATTAAACCTTTAAAGATTTTAAAAACAAGTGATTGGTATTTTTCATATCCTTGACCATTAATCCCAGAAATTTCCACTTTCCAAAGATGTTCAGTCATTTGGCCAGATGTTTATTACACAGTCTTTAAAAGAAACTGCCCTGTATCTGTATCATAAATATTTGACTGTCTCAGTCTCTTAAAAATGGGAATTTATTTAGCCAACAGCTTATTAATAAAAAGACAAACAAACATACAACTTCCTCTGGATGTTTTGGTTCTTTGCCACACACAAACTCCAGGCAATATACAATGAAACAGTACAGTAAATTACCTCAGATCAGCTTAAATTATATTAGAATCACATTCTGTACTAATGTAAAATATAGGTATATTTTAGTAAAACCAACATTTTTTTCTCCTAAGCAGATTTCAAGTATTAGTATATTTACTTCCCTTTGATGTCTATTCTCATTCTGCATTTAGATATGAGGAGCTGTTACAGCTCATCTCATATCATTGTTTAGAAATTTTATCATCATCATCATTGTGGTGTTTTTGCTCAGAAGAGTATTTTTCTTTCTTCTCTAACTAAAAAGTGGTTAAAATACAGGAGCAGGAACAACTGGTGTGAAGATTCATGGACCTGATAACAGATCAGACAACTAAAAAATTACTCCCTGTAGAATGAGTCATCCATGTGAGTATAAAATGAAAACAAAAATCAACATTTCATTTCTATTAAAAATATTAATAAAGCATTGGTGGAGAATGTGAAATTAAGTTTTCTGAAAAAAAAATATTAAATGTCTTGCCATTTCCATGCATCTTTGTATCCAAATTCAATGTATACTATTTTTTTTAATGTAAAAAAGGCAGAAATCCAAATTTTTTTGATGTTCTAGATTTAAAGAACATTCATTCACCTCTTCTAAATCGTTCAGCCTGCAATATAAGATGCAGCAGAACATGGCCTTTTAACACCAGCTTAGATGGGGCTTTTCAGAGTGCAGGACACACAAACATGGAGTGGATCCAAAGAAAAGCATGAGGGGAACTGCACTGGGATTGGAATGACAAAGATCACCAAGCACAATGGACACATATGATCAACACTATTTAAATATACCAAATAATATTTCAATGCTTCATCACATTGTGCTCTAGTGACAGAAAATCTCTCCTGAATCTTGACTGTACTAACTGAAAGACTCAGAAAAGATGCAGAATTCACGATGGATGAACACTCAGAAAAGACAGAGAATACTCAGAAAAGATGGAGAATACTCATTTGCAGTGGGATTAAAAAGCAACAGGACTCCACCTCAGATACTAGAAATTTTCTTCTTGATCATCTTGAATAATAGTTAAGGGCCATAAAACTGAAGAGGCCAAATATCTAATTTATGAGCTGAGAGGATTTCACAGGTTTTGTGTGTTAGAAATAAATTTCTCCATGCCTTTATTTTAATTTCTGAAGCACATTAAAGGAAAAAATAAAACTAAATCAGGGTGGTTCAAGTGCTGACAATTGCCAAAACAACACATCTGAATCTTGCATGAAGAGAAAAATTTAATGATCTCTTTTATTTTTATGTAGGACTTTTCTGCCACAATAGCTCTACAGACTTGGAGAAGTCAGGCTACCATCAGACATTTTAACACAATAGGAGAAAATCTTTAAATTATTTTCATTTTTTTCCTCCAGATTTCCTAGTTTCCTTGTTTTAACAAGGTCTTAGAACCATTAGAATAATCTGTGACACAACCAAGCAGGAAGTCTATAAAAGACTTCCCCATCATCAAGCAAGCTCTTCTGAAATTGCTGCTGGATGAGAAATGTTGGCAGCAGCAGGATCACAGAGCTGTGAGTATGGCAGAGCTGTTGTCTTTCTCTCTGTTACTCTCTATCCATTACAGCATCAAATAGTTCAGGTTTCTACAAGCAAGCACCACAAAGCAAGGAATAATGGAAAAAAAAAAAAGGGAATAAATCAAGGGAAAAGAAAACTCTAAGCTGGCAAAGGTGAAGAACCCAGCTTCTTCTCACAGAATTTTTGCATTCAAAAAATGAGGCTTTAGCTGGAATGCTTCTTACCAGTGGCTGTAAAAGTGTTCTTGAAGTCAGAGGCTCCTGCCCTTAAACACATCTGGATCCTCCCAGGATCACATATTATATATTCCACAGTGCCTCTCACAGACTTGGCTGTAGGTACTTCAGCACTTTTTAACTGGAAAGCAGCACAAAATGAAAATCTCCAGGAATTCAGGTACTCTACTTTTTCATGCTTTGTCTTTTGAGACCTTTTAATGAATAATTCATTAAGGGGCGAGTGAAAAAACTAGAAGGTATAAGAACTTCCTCCTGTCATGTACAAAGTGTAGAAGAGTGAGTTTTCAGAACAAAACCAGCTCTACATGCATATTCCTAACAGCACAGAGGGAGAAGACAAGAAACAGCACAGTTCACATCTTACATTTCTGTGGGGATTCTCTAACAAGCAGAGCTCATCTTAAAACCTGAAACCACGTTGTGGCAATGAAATGAAAACCTTAGATGTACCCAGAAATTAATGCATTGGGCTCGATGAACTTCTCAACTTGCCTGTGATGGGAGCTCTGATTGGGGCTGGAGAACTCCTGGAAGCACTAAGGAAGGTGGTGGCTGTGCCTTTGCCATGTCCCAGTGGCACTGCAGAGCAGAGCACACACAGCTCTCCAAGCCCTTCCTGAAACAAACCCCACCTGTTTAGGATCCTGCTGTGCAAGCTGCACATCCTCACACCTTGCTGCAGCTCAGAGTAGCCACAAAGCCCTCAGCAAGTAAAGGATGCTCCCAGTGTGCAATATTCCAGCAACCTCTAAACGAGTGGGGATGCTGGGCTTGTCCAGAGACACCAATGAGGCTGAGGGGAACAGATCCCTCTTTTTTTCCAGATAAAAATGATCTGAATGTGAAGCAGAAGTACTAAGGAAATGAGAGGAGAAAGGAAAAATAAGTAGTTCTGCACAAACATCCCCTTTCCTTGTTTCTGGACCTCATCGATTTTTGCGGAATGAAAAGAAAAGAAAAACCTCAATGAGAAAGTGGAAACTTGCAATGGCTACACCTTCAAGTGTCACACAGGAAAGTGACAAAGAAGAAATCTACACCGATTTATGGTCTCATCAGGTTGGAAAAACAGGTTAGAAAGAGGAACTTAACTGATGAAAATTTGAACAATGAGGGTTGGAGGGCTGCAATGAAATGTGCAACCATGAACTACATCACTGGAGGTACAAAAAGTACCTTGAAATACAATAAAATTCCTAGCAGGGGACTGCAATATTCATGGTAGGTAAGAAAGGGAGAGGAACATTAAAAATATAATTTTCAACTTTTCTACTTTTACTTTCTGACACACTTGCAGTCATTCTCCAGGTGTAAACAAGGCTACATAAAAATAATCATTAAGAATAAAAATCCTACTCATATTTAATTAATACTGTATTTCCTATATTTTTTCTTTATTTAAAGAAATTTAACTACACAGAAATCAGAGCTCTTAATATATGATGTTAATTTCCAAAAGGCTGCAGGCATATTTCTCATACAGCTGTATATGTGAAGAACATTACACAAGGAACAGAGATCAAATTTTGGGACTGAGACCTTCCTCATTAGTGGAGCTATATATCAAAGCACAGAAAAAGCAGTTTCATAGACAAGCACATCAATTATATAATTATCCTGCTGGCAGCAGTTCAGCCTCTTATGCTTCCACTGTATTTATATTCAGTTTATGTAAAAACTTTCTGTACACATATGCATATTTTTCCATGCATTTCTTATTCCTAATTGCTGTTTACTTGATGTTGTTAGCTTTTGCACTCACTTGCCTGTGACCTTTTTGCTGTTTAAAAAAAAAAAAGCAACAAACCCCACAAAAAGAAACCCTTGCAAAGTGTTTAAAGGAGAAACATCTATTCAAGGAAGAGAGAAAAGCACCACGTATGCAGAGAGGTGCTGACAAACACATGAAATTATCAGGTATTCATATTCCTTCCTGTAGCTCCCTTTGCATTTAGCTTTTGAAGACGGGAAAAAAGGTGATCATTCTAAAGATCACTCCCAACAAGGAATAAAAATGAAACAAACCCAGCTTTTGCAGACAGATTCTTCTCATCAAATCCTCTTCTTCCACTACCTTGACACACCCCTCCCAAATGCCCACATCTTGAAGGTCCCAAGCAGACGACACGAATCCAGATTTAGGGAACAGTGACAAACTGGCACCTCTCCTCTCTGGCCCTTCATCCCCACCACACTCATGTGAGCAGAGCACTCTTTCAGGGCTGTTTTCCAGGCAATCTTTCCCCACAATGCTTTTTCCTGGCAGAGGCAGCAGTGGGTTCATGCAGGCGCCAGGAAAACAAACCAGCAGTTAGCAAAAACCTGAGTGCAGCTGGCAGAGCAGCAGAAAAAGCAGACTCAGAGTGTGCTGTTTGGAAGACAGTCCTCACAGCTTATGCTGCTGTCATATTTAAATTAATGATGTATTTTATTTTCTAAACAAGCTGAAATCCGTCCCTTTTTCCCCTCTTGCTCATACACATGCAGATGCTCCCATCACACAAATCTCTCTCACTATGCACAATTCTGCTACAGCTCACTACAAGCTGATCAAGTTATCTTTGACATTGAAATAGGAATTCAATCTGAAACAGGCTTTCAGAGAAAGAGAATTGTTATACCTGTCTAATCAATCTTTGCGTGTTAAGCAGTACCAAGAAATCTCTCTTTAATTCCCTCCATTTAGAATAAACCCTCACCCAATGTGAATGCCTTCCCAAGGAATATGCAACAACTTTTTTGAGCAAAATCATCTTAATGAGAATTTAGAATACAGACTTGGTTAGAAATACTTCTTCTACTTTCAAAAGAGAAGACAAAATACAAGTTGTCAAAGGATACCTAATAAACCATTCCAGTAACCCTGCTTTTGAACTGCTGAATAGACAGTGAAATTCAAAGCACAAACACACAGACAGCATCCAAGTCTATTGTCACAGTTGCATGTCACAATTTGTCAGGAAAGCCTCCTGATTGCACCAGGAGCTCCATGGAAGTCTGTGAGCCCTGACATGAAAAGAGAGGTCCAGGATGAGAGACACCACATTATCAATGTCTTGAAAAGACAGGTGTCTGCTAAGGAAAGCAGGAACCTTCCTTGAAATGGAAAATGGAAATACCTTCCTTCTGAATTATTATAATTTTAAAATTAAGGCAAGCTGCTCCTCTGGGAATGCAGTGGGAAATAAAGCTGGGAATGCAGTGGGAAATAAAGCTGCTCCTCTGGGAATGCAGTGGAACATAAAGCTGCTGCTCTGGGAATGCAGTGGGAAATAAAGCTGCTCCTCTGGGAATGCAGTGGGAAAGGCTGCCTGTGGTGCTCCAAATCTCAGATTATACCCAGGTAGGAATGCTGGGCTCCTCCCCTGGGTGGAGCATTTCCCAGTGGATGATGGAATTTTCAACACTCAGTGGCCATTAACAGCAGATATTTCCCAGAGGGAGGATGGGTTGTGGAAGGAATAAAGCAAACTGCCCCAGCTGGTTTCCAATAAACAGAAGGTAACTGCCCCAGCTCTAAAAGAATTCACACCCCCAGCCACATCTTGCATTTCCAACCTAAAACAGTCAGCATCATCTAAACTGGATTTTTGGACTGAAAATCTGTGTAGTCACCAGAACTACAGCCTGAAATGTCTCATTCTCTGTTCACCCTCCTGAAGGTGCTTAGTTCCCACGAGCTATGCAGCACCCAGGACTTCCAACTGATCCATATGCAGTCCACTTCCCAATAATAGAGATAATAGAGTTACTTTTTTTTTTGAGTGTTAATAAATAAAAGTATATATCTGATTTTCCACCCAGTCACCACCACTGGCACCTGGGGAGTGTGTGGAGTACTGCTCCAAGTGGGGAGCACTGGCTATCCTGAAAACACATCTCCTTGATTTGTGCTGCTCTGTGAGCTGCTTGGTACAGGTTGCTGCTGCACTGCAAAAACTCTTCACAGAAATTACTGAACTGCAAAATTAACCCACTGAGCATATTGAGGATCCACCAGCTAAAACCTGGCAGCACATCTTCCATGCTTACACAGGAGCAGGCTACATCATTTACTTCTATACATCCAGTTTAATAATGCTTAAAGGGTGTCACAAAACCAGATTATTAACATGCCACAACCAATTATTCCTGACCATCAATATATTGCACATCTCTTGTCCAAGTTTTCATCTCATGTCCTGTCTTGTCGAGAATCTTTTCCATATTCATCCTTAATATTAAAAATCATGGGGTCTCTCACAAGGAAGCTTAGTCCCAATTTTATCCCTCTGGAAGCTTGCAATCAGGCACTTCACATGTTACTCAAATCCTCAATATGCAACAGAAAGTACTCTGAAAATGGAATGAAGTTATTCCACTGGAAACCCTCCAAAAAGAGATCAGTAGGTATTGGGAAGCCCTTGGTATTCACTCCCCTGGGAAGGGAATGCAGCTCATCACAGCTGCCATGATCTGACAAGGGTTCCTGGTAGCCAGGCCTCCACACAAACGAGCCCTGCTGCACCCCAAAGAGCAGCTCTGACACACACAGCAGGTGCTGCACCTTCCATCACCTGCTGCAGCATATCTGGGCAACATCAAAGAGAAAGGGAAAACCCAAGGACTCAAAGAATCCATGACGTGGTGATTACAGGTTTGGGAGGATTTAGTTTTTCTCCTGAAGCTCTCTGTGCTGACATAACTCACTGTTATTTTAACTTTTCCTAGAAGACACCATCAGTAACTTTCTGTGGCACATTCTGCATTTGACCGCATCTTTTTTTATAATTTTTTGTTCAAATTCTTCAAGTATATTCATTTCCTGAGAGCTCCAGCTGGGGGTGGAAGAAGGATGGTAAATCTGCAGCAGGTTCTACCCTCAACTTCACTTGCATTTTTCCCAGTAATTTTAGACTGGGTGCCAGTGAGATAACACAGTCAAGCCAGGCACCGATTACTATGGGACATGTCAAACACTCCTTTTGTGAAAACATATCTGGCTCTCAAATAGATTTCTTTATCAATAAAATACTATTTGTCATTAAGCAAACAAAATGAAAAAAACAGCTTCTCTGCCCCAAGCCCTGTTTTAAATGCCTGAAAGGAACATTTATCAGAGACAGAAGTCACCATGCACTCCAAATTCTGCCTGTACTAATCTGAAGCACTTATTTTTGTATCTCACTCCATCAGTGAGCATTTTCTCTACATTTCTAGCAATCAACTGAGGTGAAGATACAGACAGGATCTTTTTATGGCAAGGGAATGAGTACACTGGCATTCAGACAGCAAAGCTTAATCTGGAATTAAACTCTGTGAGCATGCCTTAAATGCCACTTCCAACTGCTCATTCACTTGATTTTCTCGAAAGGTTTTTTCCTCTGAAGCAAATATAATATGATTTGAAATCATCTACCAGCATGTCAGAGCTGGAGTTAAGTACACTTGTTTTGCATAGGTTTTTCTGCTGCTGCTGAGATGTGTTCTGATGTTCTGATCATTCCAGAGCTAACAAGTGAAACCATCCCAAAATAGCCCTGCCAAGAGCTCCCAAGGGCAGACGGTCATCTCAGCAACCAAAAGGACTTGTTGAACAGCATCTTGTGCTGAAACAGAATTCTCCATTTGTGCTACAAAAAGCATTTAGTTTGGTTCAGAGCCACAGGTGCTCAGAACCTGAAAAAATTGTTGCAGGCAAACATATGGGGGAGGGAGATAGCTCATCTTTCATGACCAGATTAAATGGCACACAGGAAAAGATCAACAGGGCTGTCAGACAGCTGAGTTTCATTTTAGTTCATGATCAAAATATATCCGACTGTTATTTTTATCACAGAGCCCAGATATGGATTATTTTTTCAGGTCTGGATTTGACAAAATGTCTGATAAATAATACTCTTACATACTTTAATCTGTTAGAGCTATGTATTATTTTGTAGCTATTGCATCTCATGTATTTTTGTAAAAGATAGTAAATCAAAAGATGCAGATACATGGACTAAGCTGTGCTGATTTAATCAATTATTTTGATTTAATATATTCTGTTTTATAATTATCTACTATATTGATTTAATCTACATATTTTAAAATGTTTTAAATTAGAAAATCCTCAGCAAACCATATACTTTCATGAACACATCAAGGCTGCAAGGCTATAGAAATGTATATGCCACAGTAGACAGACAAGATTTCAAAACAAATTGTTTTTTCTGGCTATTACAGTTGAAATATATCCTAATGCTAATACTAACATTTCCAGCTGCAGTGACAGATTTTTTTTTTTACTGACTTTTTTATTCTGCAAGGAATTTCAGAGAAGAGAGACAGATGAAGCTTTAACTAGTTCTTTTCAATAACTTGCACATCAAATTTTCTTAATCTGTGAGCAAAATTCTGCCATGTCACATTTAGCAATGAAGAAAATGAATGAGGCAAGCTCTGCTCCTGCTGTTTAGTCTGGGTGAACCTTCAGTATTCTCATTTCACACAAAGCTTCAAAGCACAACTGTTCACTGCCACAATAACAGACATGGGCTTAAGCACACAGGCAACCACAAGTGAACTTAATACTCAGGACTAGGATTAAATTGAGACAGAAATTTAGCATATTTAAATGCACAGCTTTCAACATAAGAACTTTCTGTCTTAAAAATGTATAGATTTGAGTGTAACAAATTATCCCATCTGGCTGAAAAAGCAAAGTTTTTTGCACAAGTAATACAGGAAGTTGCATGAGGTCATAAATATAAAAAGATAATGAAACTCAGTTGTGATTCCCAGCTGTTACAACAGGGAATTAAATGGAAACACTTTCTTTTTAGAAACTCTATTGCTTAAAATATAGTTTTAGCTGTGTTTTTATCTCAATATTAAGACATGGCAGCAGTTTTTTAAACTTCAATGCATGAACATTCTCTTGTGAGGACCTATTTGCAAAACAGATTTTTTCAGGGCCACATATAATATGTAGAAAAGTTTATTGACTTTGCCACCAGTCACGTGATTTTTTCAGCAAAAAAAATTGCCTTCAGAAATACAAGAAAAATGCCAACTAAAATTTTATTCCTACAATTAGGGCTACCACAATTCCTCCACAATCCTCAGTACTCTGATCTCATATATTTCAAAAATGTGAATGCATGGAACAAGACTGTTTCCTTTAGCTAATCAGAAACCATCATTTCTAAAGAACCCTAGAGCTCTCAATTGGCCAGGTGGGACTTTCACCCATTATCAAGAGAAATTAAGTCCTCCACTAACAGTAAGGGTGACAGCTTGAAGCTTGAAAGACTCAATGAAAAAAGTTACAAACCCCAAATAGAGGGGGATTAAGGGCAGTTCCTTTTCCACCCCATTGCACAAATGCAGGGAGTTGCAACCAGCACTGGAGGTCCAGGCAACATGCAAAGGATTTTTGTGCCACAGGCTGAACTGATGTTAAACACATTCACAGAGTACAGAAATTGGAATTGTAAGAGGTTATAATTGGAGTTCTTGTTCATCTAAAATGAAAACCTGCTTCACCCTATTGAATTCTGACAGTATGACATCTGCAGGTACAGGGAGGCTGACAGCTGTAATGTCAGAACACATTCAGAGCCCTCCACCTCTGCACTGTTGTGTCATTGCCATCTTTTCATATTTCACAGGGAAATTCAGCCTCATTTCCCTCTTACTAACATGTGTGTGATGTTATATTTACAATCACTGCAGAAAATGAGGCATTTGAGATTCCCCTACTCTGATATTTTACACAGAAGAGCTGCTATTTATGAATCTGCCTTCACTTCACGGAAATGCAAGTTGCAGCATTTTCTTCCTTGCCTGCCTCCAAAGGTTTCTTTGTGAGGACCTGACTGCACCACAGTCCTCAGTGAAGAATTCAGCTGGAGCTAGACAAGATTCTCCTGAGGCATGAGTTGCATTACTCTGTGACACCTCTGTTTTCTAGCTGGTATTCCTTAACTGGCTTGTGGGAGAAGCTTGGCACTGATTTGTCACTGTGTATTGATCATACCAAAGTTAACATGCTCTGTGTGTGCAGAACTTCATTCCACAGGTCTAGGGAATGAACAGGTACTTAATTTTAAAATATTGATTAAAATACCACATAAAATACTTGCAGCAAATACTTAGCACAAATTTTATTTCGGCTACTCTAACCACCAGCTTTCCTTTCCTACTGAGCATTATCAAACATTATCAAACATTACAATGAGATAGTCCTATATGAGGCCATAAACCTGTGAGATTTCTGCTAGATCACAAACATTCAGCTGGGAAAATGAGAATGATCAGAAGTAAAATCACCCTATCTAATAAAATCAAATCATCAAACTGTGGTGAAACAGAAAAGACCTTAGGAAGTACCATACTCTACTCATGGTGAGGTGATGATTCCTGCCTTCACAAACATTTCAAGTTTTCCCCTTCATAAGGTTTCCTACCACACCTCACGTTCCTGCATTTCTCATCCACTTCTTTCTCCTGTTACATGTTCTTTCTTTGACAGCTCCTGCACCAATCCTCTGGCCCTCCAAACATCAGTAGGATTTTGTCATTTCTATTTCTATTTCCTCTTTTGCAGCACTCACCCTGTTTGGAGCTCTGAGTAGCTCCAGAACATGCACGCCTGCCTTTCCACAAGATTGTTCTCCCAGCATTACAGATGAAGCAAAGCTGGCAACCAGCCCCTGATGAGTCAATGCAGCTGTGTGAAACCATGGCACAGGACAGTAATCCTGAGACAATGCAGTACACAAGAGGCTGCTTCAGAACTTGAGGTGGTTTCATTCATTTTACAGAAATATATGAATCTACCCTCCTTAAACTCAATGTGCTGAGTGGTTCTGATCAGGAAGCAGATTTGTAATGCTAATAATCCTGCAGTTCCTTTGATGTGATCCCAATCTAGTAATTAAACCTGTTAAAAGTCACAGAAAATACTTGGCAGTCATTGAGCTCAATTAAACCATTGCATTTGTTATTTTCAAATCCTTTTAAAGTAACAAACAGAGCAAGGGGAGCCAGTTTCCTGACACATGCTGCAGAGAAAAACAAAACAAAACCAAACAAATAACCTCCTGTACTTTTAACCTGGACTGGACCCACTGAGGTTTTATTTACAACCTTCCCAAAGGGAGCTGCAGGCATCAGCACACCCAGGCAGGATCTCTGTCCCAGCAAGCCTTAAAATTGCCCATCCTGGCTGAGTTCATATGCACCAGACACACTGTACAAGTGTCAGGGCATCAGTGGATCAAACTCCTTCCAGTGGCTGGGGATTTAAAAAAAAAACCCCAAAAATGTGTTTTATTCAAATATTGTATTTGATATGAAATCTATTGTTTCAGTAGGAGGGGAGAAAAATGGGGAAAGACATTTGGTCCAACTATAGTTTGATGTAAGCATGTTTAATGTCATTGCCTGGATTGTTTTCCCCCTTTACAGGCATGTTTTTCTTTTTTTTTTTTTTTTAATTTACAAAACTACAAATTGCTAGATTAAAGCAGAATTTCAGAATGTATATGAAAATGATAACATTTTAAAAATGAAATAATTTAATTACAAGAATAACTTATGAAAGAAGTGAATACAAATAGACTTCAGTTGAAAATGGAGGAAAATTTCAGTCTTACTGGAAAAGAAAGCAAACCAGTCTTGGTGGGAGCTGGGAGCTCAAGCATATGAAAACAGTAAACATGTGGAACCCAAACTATCAGATAGGAAGGCTGGAGAAGCAAGGTGCTATAGGAAAAGGAATAATCCAGTAGTACATAGTGAAGAAGGTGCTGGAAGGTTGGAATCCACCCCTGGCATATTTCTGGAATCCACCAGGTGGAATCCACCCCTTTTTGCATATTTCTCCATTCTCAAAATTGAGTGTTATTTATTTATCCTTGGAAAGAAAATTACCCAAAACAAAAACAAGATAGTAACTGCTAGCAATTTTCAAAGTTACAAATCCTTCTTGCAGAGAGACACCATAGAAAGGTCATAAGTATTGTATTAATTAATTGTGAATGTCTACTTAATTAAGTACATTTGTTTGCTACCTGGACTCTTGTTCTGCACTGTGATCTTTAGTGTCAACTGCTGCTCATACACACACCCAGTGAAATTTAAGGAGCACCATCTGGGTGCAAACATACCCTGAGTAAAGCCAGAAATAGAAAAGCAAGTTCATTAATCCATGGCACATGCCTGCAGGAGCATTTTCAGCATCAGGGCCTTCCCTGTAAAAATAATCCCTCATTTTCCTGCAAGGAACCTTGTCTTTTTAGTTAAGGCTTTTACCTAAGGATCTAGACACTTCTAACAGGATTTTTAATTTCATTGTAAAAATAATCTCTCATTTTCCTGCAAGGAACCTTGTCTTTTTAGGTAAGGCTTTTACCTAAGGATCTAGACACTTCTAACAGGATTTTTAATTTCATTGTAAAAATAATCTCTCATTTTCCTGCAAAGAACCTTGTCTTTTTAGTTAAGGCTTTTACCTAAGGATCCAAACACTTCTAACAGGATTTTTAATTTCATGTCTGAGCTTACCAGGGAGCACACATATCCAGAAGGAGAAGAACACAGAGATCACTCTCTGACTCATTTCTAATCGAGCAGTTGGAACAATGTAGGAACAACATTAATCTCAGAAATTTAGAAACTCTTCTCCAGATGGAATCTCTTGCTTTTAGTATTCTGAAAAGCTGACAAATAGAAGGCAAATTCCTGTCCCCACTCTGTTACACCTGTGCAAGTACAAATTGCAGGATTGCATCATGAGTTGTCTGTATCAAACATTCCATTTACATTTCAAAACAACAAATTTTATTTGCATTATAATACCTGAAAGGTTAAGGACTCAGGTTGACTAAGACAATTTGTTTTCCCTACCTCTCTCCTGAATCCCCCCAAATCAGAGGAGCACACGGAAGAGGGGTCTCTTAGAACTTTCTAAACTTTTTTAAAAGCTCTATTTATTCATTTTTTTTACATTTTTTTACATTTTTTTTACATTTCCTGCAGAACTGCAATTGAAATGAATGGCAAAGCAAACCAGCAAAACTACTTCCACCATGCCATGTGCAGATCCAACACAGGGCTGGTTTTGTCTACGTAGATCATTCATATCAAACAATGACATGGGATCCCTACATCCTTGCCCCTTGGTGAGTTTGATACCAGGTGTGGGTACCTGCTGCAGCTGGTCTCCCTGGAGGAATTAATTACCATTTTTTGAGACACATGGATGTGAATAAGGACACACAGACACATCTGTAGCCACAGGCAAAAGATTCATGCAATCTAGCCCTAAATAAAGATATTTACGCCTACATGGGAGTGATGTGCACAAATGGGCCCAAATCTGCTTTAAACTTCCTCTGTACTTTGACAAGAACATGGCAATGCAGAAATAAATTCAGAACTAAATTCCCCTTCAGTCAGAAACACATTCCTCCAAGCACATGCCTCTCTAGGCAAATGCACAATGCTCTGCTGATGCTCAGTGTGTGTTCCACGCGTTCACATTTATACAACAAAGCTTTGGTCAGAGTTACCTGTCAATATTTTCAGGCTTTTCACCAAAAGGCACGTTTCTGCCCACACTACATTTTGTACAGCTGTGACTGATTTTGTAGGGTTGATTACATGGTTTTCCCCACTTCTCTCTGAGGTTTAGGCATGCTTTGAGGATGATGATAACAAAAGCACTTAACATAATGCTGATAGCACAGTACATTCCTAATTAGATTCTTTCTTTTAAAGTCACAAATTAATAGCCATGCAGATCTTTTTACAGTACCTGCTGATTATAAGAGTTTTCCATGCTGGATCTATCTGCAACAGATAAGGCAAAGGCTCTATTTCCCTACTGAAATCTCATTATCTGAACATGTACTGCAGCCAGAAGGTTCAGAGTTTGAATGTGAATTTCATAACTATTTAAATGACTTGAAACAAGAATTTTATATGAAACATTTCAGATTTAAGATGTTCAGAAACTAAATCTTGCCCCAAATGTAGCAAGTTTTAGTACACAAGAAAGAGCTGAGGATGTACTTAAGTTGCACAGTTGATTCCAAAGCAAGGTTTGCTTTAAGCCAACCTTCAATGGTAGCTTCTAGTTATTCCCTGAATATTGAACTCAGATCTTGTGTCATGCAGTTTCAGATACTGACATGCTATTTCACATGCCTGTTTCCTCTCCTTTAAAAAAAAAAAACCAAACCAACAAAAAACCCAAAACCAAACAAAACAAAAAAAAAAACCAAGAAAAAACCCAAACCAAAACAAACCAAAAAACCCCAAAAAACCCTAAAAAAAGCCAACAAGAAACATAACACACACAGGCGCCCAGGGAGGAATGCCAGTCATAACTATTGAAAATTTTCCTCTGCTGGTAATATTAGCATTGCTCATGTATTTCTGTGTTTGGATTGCATCAGAGACAAATTCAGCCCATGAATTTGAGGACATGAAAGGCAGGTAATTTTTTTTACCTTGCTTCTTGTATGACACCTTATGTTCTCTCTCCTTCTTTACTTTTCTGCCTCTTAGAAGGCAGAACTACTGAAATCATGAACTTCAGCTGCCCTGTTATCTCCATGCTCAATCACCCATCTGAATCCCTCCTTTGATTTCTCCTACTTGTATGGAATTGTAACATTTCTGTTAAGCACTGCTGTGCATTTGATATTTCTGTCTGAATTCAGCCTCCTACAATTAATCTGGATCAAGGAGATCAAAAGGCAAGATGTCTTCAGGACACAGCAGTGCCTCTACTGAGTGAGAGACAGGGATTCTCTCATTAGCAACAACCTTGATTAGCAGAGAATTTCACTGTAATATGGCACGCTGAAGGCTTACAGAGAGGTTAAACAGGTAAAGATTTCCAAAATGATAGTGCAGTGAAAATCAGAAAACAGCCCATTTGCACTACAAAACATCACTCAGTGTCTTGTAATCAGACTCTGAAAAAGAGAGAGTGATCTGAAGTATGTTAGAGAAGCCAAATGAGATTAACATAGCAGTGGTTTTGAAAATCCCACAAGCTCTCAAAACAGAATGGCATCACTCAAAACACAATATGCATGTCAGGATGAAGGCACTGCAATCACCATGTGGTATTGCCTACACTGTGGTCTCTTCAGCTGAATGGTATTTCTAGAAAACTTATGAGAAAAAGAAAAAAAAAGATCACCAACCAGCCATGTATTTCAAGATCTAATGACTAATAAACCTCTGTCTGGAACACATTCAGCTCATATTAAATGCCATCTTAGCTTGGCTAGACAGGGAGCAGTTTAGAAATGACCTCTGCTAGGCTCTATGTGGACAGACCCTGTCTCTGTAACTATTTCTATGACAACTGTCCACGTTCATTTGGTGCCTGGATGGATGGCACACAGCACAGACCCCACCCCTCACTGGAGACAGGGAATGCTAATTTTGAGCACTCCCCTCGTGATGAGGCTGTCATCATTGCCACTCCTTCTCAGTGCAGCAGCCAGGGAAGAAAGGTGTGAAAGCCATATTGCTCTCTCTCTCTCTCTCTCTCTCCAAATTTAGAGCAGGTATTTTTGCAGTGCATCCAGCCAGTACCTGCTCGAGATTCTGGAGATTTTATCTCAGCTGTGACTTTGGTCAGCAGCATCCTCTCTCCCTGCCCTTGGAGACAAGGCAGCAGGGATGAGCATCCTGCACACCAGGCTTCTCATTCCCCTCCTGACACAGCTCTGACAGCCCCTCAGCACCCAGCTCCTGTCACTGCACACAAAAGCCATAAGCCTTGCAGGAACCAAATTTTAGATTTGAAGAAAAAAATGTTTTGAAGCCCACTGTCAGAAATACACATAAGACAGGAGTATTATTCTCAAGCTCTTCAAAAGGCAAGAAAATTAACTTCTTCCTATATCATAAATGTAGCAATGACTACACATTTTATACATTCACTTGAGGCCAGATGGACCCTTTGTTGAATGTGCTGGAGAGCTCAATGCCAGTTAATATTTACAGGCCCAAGGCACTCACAGGCTGACCCATCATTTTATGCAATTACAGAATTATCTTAATGAAGCTCTGGTGTTTTCTGATGTTTTGCTGGAATCCAACAGATGTGTCCAATTCATATGAAATGCTGACTGCTGCTACTTCCTTGCCAATGCTGGTGAAAGCCTGGCATTATGTTTCTTGGTGGCTCTCCTGTACTTGACAAAGTGTTAAATACTATGAGGGCAGCAGAAGATATAACGAGTTCAGGTGTTCATTTTCCTGATTTGGCAATTAAATCCTTGGGAAGGTTTGCCATTGACTTCAGCATGGTTAGGATTTCAGAGGTAAGATTACAAATCAGTGGCATAGCTAAGTGCATTTGTGGAAATCAGCAATCTCAGAATGCTTTTTCTAAAGGAAAAGATTTGGGAGTTGGAATTTACAGGACAGTTATTGGAATTCTTTTCGTAACATGCAAAGTGTAATTAAATTAAATGAGAACTTTGGAGACCCTTCAAGAGTGACTAACCAGAAAGTTCAGTACTCCAAGTATGAACAGCTGAGACCAGAACACTGCTGCTGGAGCAGCTTTCCTTTGCTATGAACCTCTTGTGACTTTGCCAGTCATTTGTGTGCTTCTTCAAAGCAGCTATAAAAGTGGACCTAAAATTCACCCACCTATTTAAAACTTCATGCATCCTTTCAGTTTTTATGCTACCAAGTCTGCACAGAGCAGCATCCTGTCCAAAAAAAGAGGTCCAATCTCTTCACTGCTAGAGCCTGGAGGTGCTTCCATGCTGTGAATGTTATCCATTTCAGGGATAGGAACATTGCCATTATTGAAGATGGAAACCAAACTGAAATTGTAATTACTTTTTTTTGAAGTTGACTTAATGTCGTGCACTTTATGAATAAAGACTTAATGCATTCTCAGATCCTGAAACTCTTGCCAACCAACGTGGATAACTGTTGGAGAACAGCATGAACATCAGGTTTATTTACAAATTAATCAAACCTGCAATAATTCACTGATGGATGGATGGATGGATGGATGGATCCCAATCCTGTTTTATTAAACAAGGAGCTACAGGAGAAGGCAAAGCAGGGCCCAGGCCTGTGAAGAGCACAGCACTCACAAACAGATTTATTAATCACTCCACTCCCAGGGCAGGCCATTCCCATCATGGATTATGGAACCTCTTTGAGGCTGGTGGGGATAAATACAGGTTTGCAAAGCACTCAAGACACTAAGGAGTCACCCCAGGTATTCATTAGCACTGGTGTATCTTGCATTGACATTTGCCTGGTCTGGCCAGTCTTTCTGTGAGGTTAGCACAGCTGCTGTGGGGCACCCGTGGGTACTTAGAGGTTATCAGAAATAATGATTGGGTTATTTCCAGGAAGAGCCCTTTAACTATATATGGCAGTTGGCTTTTTAGGAATGTCTAAAGGAGGAACATCTGTTAATTTTACACTTCCCTCCTCCTTGGTTACAGTTTCCCATCATCTCAACATAACCCAAACAACTGTTTAAAAGTTCTGTCCAAAACTGAGATGTACTGCTGGGAACATTAATGAAACTGGTCCTGAATTCCTCAAAGCAAAATGAAGTAAAGACCACAAAGAAGGATACAAAATTTTACCTACTAGACCCAAAACTGCAAAACATTACAATAATTGTACCCAAACTGGGATGAGTGTAAAGCAAGGAGCTGCTGCTGTGTGATTGGCCTTAGATATGCTGTTATCAAATATTGCAGCAGTCCTGTTGTTATCAAATACAAGAGTCCCATACCTTCTCAGTGATTTCTCACGAGCAGCTCTTCACATCACTGACTCCTTCCTCACAGCACAGCCAACAGACTCCAACTCTTTTCACAGCCATGACTGTTCCTGGTCCTTGCAGCAGCCATCTCATCTCAGATCCCACCAATCCACTCTTTTATGCCACTGTTCTTATTGGCTGCAGGTGTAGCTTCTTAACACCAGGCCTGCTCCTGATCTTTAGTAATTGGTACAGCTGCAACTCCTCAAGGGTAAGATTACTTTCTATACAACCTTATAGTGTATCCCCCTACAACTTTCCAGCATCACTATTTTTTTTCCTTGATTATTTTTATAATGGAGGGAAAAATCATAGCAGTCCTTGATGTGCCAGAGTATTATGATATGCCAGATGCCTTGATGAGCCCATGGAGTTACCTCACTCCACATGGACCATTACTGCCAGAGCAGGATCCATCGCTTGCTTTTATTATTAACAATGCCACGGATGCATCAAATTCAGCAACAGCAATTCTGATTAGTGTGAGGTCATACACTGCTCTTCATTTCCAAGTGCTTCCATCTCCTGGAGTTTATAACATGATTGCTCTTCAAGCTTGCTCCCTGAAACATGGGTGAATTTCCAGGTTCTGCAGAGATGCCAAATGTCTCCCAGCCAGGGAAAAACTCACAGGTACCCCAATCTGAGACCACTGCAGATTGGGCAACCCCAAGTCCATCCCCAGCACCAGTTTGCCCTAGCCTGGGCCAGCTATACAATACATACTATAATCTCACGGCCCCTACATTTCCCCCTTTTCTTTTAACAGGTTTTACAGTTACACAATTACAATACATATACATAGCCCTGGATCTTTCTGTCCCAGCTCTCAGGCTGCCACAGCTCTCGGCTGTCTTGAATACATACATTTCCCTAGATCTTCTCGAGGCTCCTTTCCTCAAAGGCCATGCTTCTCACAGCCACAGCTCCTCGATTCAAAGCTCCTGCTGCTTTATTCTACATATCTGTCCCAGCTCTCAGGCTGCCACAGCTCTCAGCTGTCTTGAATACCCAGCTCTCAGGCTGCACGCTCACCATCACGTTGGGGTCACCAATTGTTGTTATCAAATATTGCAACAGTCCTGTTGTTATCAAATACAAGAGTCCCATACCTTCTCAGTGATTTCTCACGAGCAGCTCTTCACATCACTGACTCCTTCTTCCTCACAGCACAGCCAACATAGATATACTTATATTTCCAATTTAGGCAACCCCCTGATTAGCAAAGAAATGCTGTGTGGCCATTCTAAATGACATTAACTCCTCTAGCTCACCTAGCAAGCACAAATGACTGGTTGATACACACCTTAAAGCCATCTGCAAATAACTAAACAGCTGTCCATGCTTCCCACAGCTGTGATTGCTGCTCTGCATGCACTGGTGACCAACAGCAAATAAAACAGTGGAGAACAGGCAGCAGCTGGGTGTGAAAGGGTTTGGGGGCTCAGCTTTTCCACAGCTGGAAGGGGCACAGTGCTCAGTGGAAGCACCTTTGGTTTGGATTGGGATGCAGACATAGCTGATAGCCTGGAAGGCAGAAGCCAAACTATGTGGAGAAAGGAAAAATAATGAAATAATCTCTTTTAATTGGTATTTATTAAGAACAACTTCAATGACATATATAAAGCATATGTATCTTCTTTTTACAATTTCAAATAAAGTGCTTATTGTAAGGATCTGGAATATTCACAGTGCTACAGGAGGTCATAAGCTTCACCTGGGATGACCACACTAATATTCTTAGTAATAAGCCTGTGGGCCATGTCAGACACTTCCACATCTTTCACAGATGACATTTCCTCCCAGAAGCACTTTCAGTGACATTTAGTCAAGGTGCTCAACTTCCAGTCCATTCTCAGCAAGAACTAAACTATGTCAGCTTGACCATAACTATTGGTGCAAACATTGTCCTCGACTGGGCCATGAAGTGCTCTACAAATTAATGTAATGTGGATATCAGAAATAATTTAAAAATAACTATTACTGAGTTTTATGATAGCCAAATCACTAGCTTACTAATGTGAGAAGTGGTTTTTAGGTATTGGTCTCATTTGCAAGGAAGAGATTTTAGGAGTTGCTGTATTAGTCCAGATATTAAAATTTCCTCCCTGCTGTCATTCCTACCAAGGGGACCATTGCTGTACATATGCACAGCAGCTCCTGTTTTGTGGGCTAATCCACAACACATTGGGCTCCTGAGAGCCAAAGACAACAGCTTTGGGATAGAATTTGCAGAGCTGTCTTTGCATTGGCAAGAAATATGCCTGGTTAGTGTCCAGAATATGGAAAGACAACAGTAATTGTTGTGCTAATTCAGCACAGCATTGGTTAAGAACTAAGAACAGATGCTACACTTCAAATGTACAAGGTACTCAACAGGAGATATTTTCCACTAAAAATTCAGTGCTTGCTTTGTTATTTTCTGTAAGTCTAATAGCAGTTTTGCACCTCCCAGTGCAGAAAAGAGCTGGGTAGTAATTCCAGAGAAGTACCCTAAAACCAAAAGAACTCCTATGAGCACCTTCTCTTAACTTCCTGGTACAAACACCACCATCATTTCCCCAGAGAATGGGGTATTTTCCCCAGGATTTGGGACTATCAAGTCCCATGAAAATAACATTAATTATGGGCAACCATTTAGGAAATTGCACCTGAAATGATTTCACTTGCATTGACAGCTACTGATCCCTGTTCCTTGTGTGTGAGAGCAATCTTTACCTGAGTGTCACTGCCATGTGTGTCCAGACACAGGGCTGGAATCTGCTAGCAAAGACAAGCAGCAGGGGCTAAAGACCCTGCACAGCTCAGGGACTGCACTGGGGACAGCCAGAAAGGGGCTGTCACACCATCACAGGGAAAAGAAACTCAGCCCTGCAAACCTCAGGTCAGGACCTTTAAATAATACTGATGATGATGAGATGCATGCAGAGATTCCCAGAGGAAAGCCAGTGGGGGAAAAGTCAGGCCTGGGCTCTGGAAGAGAGCTCGTATCTAAAGCTGGCAGAAGCTGACTAAAATGTAATGTATCATCAAAAAAAGGAAAAGAGAAACTGAACTGCTTCTGAAACTGAAATTCAGCCACATAAAATATTTACTAAAAGAAAAGTTTTATTCAAACCAGACCTGGAAGACTTTTCCAAAGAGCAAAAACTTTCCAAAACAGTTTTCTGTTGAAAATCCATTTCACTACCTAAGAAAAACAGTTCTGATAAGAAATATTTCCCATCACCTTTTCCAGCATCCAGTGTGTGCAGGGAAACGTAATCTTCTTCCATAAGAGCACGAAAGAGATTCATAATTGAATCTTTTAAGAATTAATGAACAAGACTCAGGGGTGTTCAGCACAAACCCCTTCTGTGCTATGCCTGTCACCCTTCTGAGCACTTCCCCACTGCTCTGAGCCCACCCTGACAGCAGCTGCTCTTTAAACCCAGAGCCAGCTGCAAAGGAAAAGCCACCACAAGAGCATAATCCTGCTCTGCTTCCTCCTACAGCCAATGCTGAGGCAAAGCAAATAGCCTTTGGCTCCTCCTGTCAACCTGGTAAGGAGCAGGCAGAAAGGAAAAAATACAAAAAACAAAATAGTAGAGATGAAAACCAGGTGCAGAATGCATAAAGGAAGGCAAGGAAAAAAAAAAAAGGGTGAGAAGTCCAAGGAAAAGATTTACTGGAAGCAGGGATAGTAATGTAAAAAACCCCAACAAACCAAAAGAGAGAAAAAATTAGGTAGAAAGTAAAGGGGTATAAGATTGAAGGAAATATAAGGCAAGGCAAAGACAGCATTATAAAAAGACATAATGCATTATTTTACTCAGCTCCTGGATATGATAATTTTCCAGCAAAATGATAAATTTCCAGCTCCTGAAAATGTTAATTTTCCAGCAAAAGAAATTTTGATCAAGTGTTTAGTAAAGGCATGGATTTGATGCAGAAGCAGATGGCACTTCAAGCACATGGACACACAAAGAGCAGTGAGAGACCAGGCACAGAGATTACAGAATCTCACAAAAGCTGCCTCTGTCAAGGAACATGATAATGTCAGGTAAAACTAGGAGACAAGGAGCTTCTAATAAAAGCTTAAAAAGGCACAAGAGGGGAGAGCACTCTCTGTGCAAGTGTGAGGCAATCATGCATGTGTCTGCAGCATCAGACCATCCTGTTTTAAAGACTGATTTATTTCTGAGTACAAACACAGACACGTGCTAGAAATAGAGGCAAAGATTTCAGATTCTCTGACACGGGTTTTTGAAAGGGCAAAGAAAAAGCAGAAATGATTTCTGTCTTCTAATAGAAGCTACTGAAATGGAGAAGGAGGAAGAACAGGAATATTTCAGCTAGCATCACAGGATGCAAAACCAGAGAGATCTTTATCAGGTACTGAGAGAGAACCCTTGATAATTGGAAAATGCAAGAAATCCTTTATCCTGAAACTTGTCAGGCACCCAGAGATTTGATCCTGAGGATCTGGAAATGCTCTGCCACTATGGCAATAACAATGAGGTGCAAAAGCTTCTCAAGTGCCCCACAAATCAATTTAACCAAAACAATAAAACCATAGAGCTTTCTGTGCTGGGCCTGAACCCAGGCAACCCACAACACACATTCAACCACTGCTGACACATTTTACAGCAATTTTAAGATTAAGCATATATGTTAATTAAAGATGAAATGACCTGCTAGGATCTCAAATCCATTCTGAACACTCTGGCTGTGCAATGTCAGGCACATTCAATGAAAATTAACAGTGACCATGCTAAAATGAATATTTTTTTTGGACAAGGACTGCAAAATGAAACAGCAAATAGAGGAGCACAATTTAGTGATGTGTGATTTTTAAAGCTGGAAGCCAGAGATTAATGTGATGTCTAATTCCCTTAATAATATAATAACAGGTGTGTGGTAAGACATTCTTACAGTGACTTGCAAAAAAGAGATGGCTTGTAATCAAAGGGCATGTAAGAAGGGAGGAAGGCTAAGATTTGAAACAAATTATGAGGAAGAATAAAATCCTCTACCATTAAATCCATTTCAGTGACAAATGGTGATGGCTCATAGACAAATCTGTCAGTAGTACAAGGCTGTCCTGGCAGAAAACCACACAAAAACCTGCTTTGTAAGGGAGCACCCCACTGCTGAGGTCCTCTCTCATGATAAAGGCTCACAGCACCATGAAATACAAATTATTTTTAAAAACCTAGGTCTCATTAGGTGTGGAGCACAAGGGAGCATTTGCCAGCCCACCCTGTTCCATGTACCCTGGAGGAAATGCATTCCTGTGCAGATGCAATGTTTCTTTCCATATTTAAGAAGTACACAAGACATACTCAAGCCAGAATACAAGGCAGCAATTTCTGTTTCTGGAGTTTGAGAACTAAAAAGATAAACTTTTTTTTCCTTCTGATTTTGCCTCAAACTGAAAACACCTTTCCAATTTACAGCAGGACTATCCTGTATATAAACACAGTTAAACACATCAAATTCAAGACCAAAACTCTGACAGACTCTCAGGTCTAGCAGTATAATTGAATATCACTATGTCAGAGGCACATAAACAAGCACTTCAGTTTATTGACATTATTTATTGGCCACTCTTGAGAAGGAAAAGAAACGAACAATTATTTTTAAAAGCTATTATCTTTAAGTAGCACAGAATAGAGTATGCTAGCTTTTCATATTTCAGTGTGGAATAGCAATAAAACAGTTCAATTTTTGCATCGTCTCCTTCATTTCTCCTCAGTTCAGTTCTCTGAGGTTTATTTCAAATAATTTATTGAAGAGGAGACAGAAAGTAAAGAATGCCCTGTCCTGTAAAACACAGCTGCACAGTATTGATGTTTCATAAACAAACAATATTTACATCCTATCTGTTACAACTGGTGAATGAAGAGCTGCTTTCCCCATCCATTTTTGAACTAAAAAACATTGTTTCCAGCAGCTGGGAAGAACCCAACTCAGTAATTTTCATCTGGCTGGAGAATTACCTCTACTAATGTGGCCAGTGATCAGATAGCAGATATACAGCAGGTAGATTTAATACAGTGTATTTTTTAAAGTTAAGAGGTTTGGGTTTTCTTCTCCAGGAAAGAGAAATTGTAGTTCTCAAGAGAATTCCACGATGAGACAGTGGATCCACATGCACTGATGGAAGGCAGGACACTCTGAGGGATCCCTGACCCTGCTCATCCCCACTCAGGATCCACTCAAACTGTGCAGGGCCTGACTGAGGCTGAACCCTCCAGAATTCTTTCCAGAGAAACCAAAACACTGAGGAGTGAAATGAGGAGAGCCCTGGCCATGAACAGAGCCTGGGGTCACATCCCACTGCAGAACAAGGACACAGCACAGCAAAACCTGTCTGCTGTGAAATATTTTGCCACTTCTTTCTTCTCACAATTGCCATTTAACTCCCCTGTGACACACAATGGATACAGCTGGCTTTTCCCCTTATCCTTGAGCTGCTGTGCCTCTGTGGAAGTTGTGTGAATTCAATATTGCTGCCAGGTACAGCATTCCTAATTAACATCTTTGTACATTTTGCATCTCCTGCCTCAGAACCTCTCCCTTGTTTCTGAAGCACCACAAAATCCTCTCCTTTGCAAAAAGCACTGTGATGGCAGGGGATGGGAGCACTGTGGGATCAGCCCTGCATTAGGGAGGTGGCAGATTTCATGGAGTACTCAGCCTTTTCCATATCTGATTTCTAGGAGTCAATGATTGCATTGTTCACTCCCTCCTGCACCGAAGGAGCCATCAAGTGACTGCTACTCCAGTGGAGCTGAAAGGGCACAAGTGGGGCTGGCCTTGAAGGGATTGCTGTTTCTGTGCAGGATGGATATGCAGAAATGATTGGGAAGTGGAGAAGCTGTTGGGCCATCCCTTCACAAAGACTCAACCCTTTCATGGTGTGCAGGGGCAGGCATCACTGGAAACTCAATCATCTCACGTGACACAGCACCATGAGCTCCATCAGACAAGTGCTGCACAATAATGGGCTCTTTTAGGGCCTTGCTTACATGAGAAAAGTACAAAGTGTCCTGTTCTCTCACCAGGAAAAGACTCCTAAAAGTGCCAACACTGAACTAGTTCGTTTTCTCTCCTTTTTTGCTGAAAATGTTCCCATCCTCTGTGATGTGAAGGGAGATAGCACAGAAATATATCTGCATCAATTAGTGAGCTACACTAAGCCACAAACTGCCACAATATTCTAATAACCCAAGCTAAGATATACCATTTTAAAGACAAAATATCAATGGGACTAGGACAAACAACTGCTTTCTCAAAAGCAAGCCATTCTCCTAAGGACTAAATACCAAAAGGAGTTGCTCCAGATTACCAGTCAGCAGTCAGTGTGCATGTGGATGCAGTTTTGTTCCTGAGGAAGATTTTCTCCTTGCTGTGCCACTTCCTACTGCAGAGATCTGAAGACAGCACTTGTATGAATGTCACTGTATATAAATGCTGCAGATAACCACAGCAGCAATCTAACTGCTTTTGAAGTCAATAACCTTGGAGGATCAATGAAATCTTCAATGAATCAATACTTCACCACTAGGTAGGGAAGGCTATGCCTCATTACTTGACCCAAAGCTCAGTGGACTCAGTGTCCTTCCTCTGTCTGACCTCCCAGACAGTCAGTGGGGACACAGCAGCCAGCTGTGAGGCTGAGAGATGCAGGACTCAACAAGGTGAAAAGTGCCTCATCTAATGACAAACCTGACTGAAATCTCCAGCCCTCTATTAATTCATGCTTTTCCACAGGGAAATTCAGTGTGAATGTGCTCTCAGCACATTTTCCTCATTAGAATTCTACAAAAGTTTAGGAAAACAATTGTTTCAATAATGAAACAAATGCAGCTACAGTACTGAATTAAGTCTGCAAAGAGAGAAATCTTCAACTTTGGTTTTTAATTTGCATATCAGTACGAATCTACAGGGCAGGCCAAAGCCCAACCTATTACCAACACATCTTAAAATACATAAAAGGTAAGACTAGTCATTGATCAAGGAACAAAAATCTGAGTACAAAGGAAGAGGCTGTTGTTGAATGCTCCCAGGTTGAGTCTGGTCCCTTCACAGCACGTGTGGAGGGACACATTTGAATTTGCAGGGGCATGGCCATACCCTCCTCACACACACACTGCACCCAGAGAGGGAGGGGAGAACTCAGAACCATCTCAGACCACTTATAAGACCCTTGTGTGTACAAGCCACTGCCAAAGAAACGAGGCATCTGCCCAGTATTGCAAAGGGTATGTCATAGGAGAAGCATGTGACTTCAAATCTGAGATGGAATGCACTGGAAAAGCAGAATATGGAGAATGCAGCACTGCCTGGCTAGCATATGTTCCTGGTGCAAAACACGTGGGATGCAATTTACTTCACATGCTGACAATATCCCTTCTGTGAGATAATCAGATGCACCTCAGAATTCCAACTGAATCTTAGAAACTCTACAGAACAGGACAGATCTGATTTTCACCCACAGATGAATGGTGTACAATCACAGTTAACCTCCCCAAGTCAGAAATGGTTTGTGTTGGTTCCCTCAAATACCAACTGTAGAGCAGGAAGTTCTCACCTTGAATTACCTTCTGCAAGGCTCTCACTGTAGTAGAATACTGGTAGTAAGAATACTGCAAATTAATACGAAATTATTAAATGTAGACACAGAGGCTGGGGCCTTTCCAAACCTAGATAATGGCTAATTTGGTCTGAGTAAGAAAAAACTTCAGTGAGAAACCCCAGCCAGCACCATGGATTTCTTCTGGAGAAAAAAAGAGCATCCTATGTATTATTAGAGTACTTTTCTGCTAGGAAAGTTGATCTAGGAGAAATGCAAAGCACCTGAAATAGAAATTCAGAAATTCTAGATGCTTTTTTTTTTTCCTTCTCTGCTTGGAGCCTACTTAGTCAAAACACAAACAGAGTCATGCTCACAGCTCCCATGCCATCCTTTAGGCCAGTGAAAATCAAGATGCCAGTTTGCACAGGCTGTAGCAGAGGATAACAAGCTAAGGAGAATCCCAAAACTCCTGTGAATTCAGATGTGAATGCTCCACCTCATCCCCCTGGCTGTGCTAGCTCAGTACAAGCTCCCTGAAAGCAAAGTCTGATGGGCTGAAGGAACTGGTTCCAATTGCACACTTTGTGCTGTATGCTCTGGAAATAAATCCTGAAGAGTTGCATTTTAAGATTTCCACAACAAGCTTTGATACAATACTCCCCTGGCTTTGATTTGGGGCTCTATGGAGCCTCCTTCCACTTCACACCCAGTATCCTGCTAGAGCTGCCCACAGATTTCAAAATCAGGAGGCACTAGATGGGCCACGGGCAGAAAACAGGAAATATAATTAAACACAGAGCCATGAGGTAAGTTCTTTGGCAAGGGAAAGAGTGCCTTGGGAAGAAAGTGGCAAGGGCAAAGCACCATGAAATGGCAAAGTAACATGGTTGGGGCAGGGAAGGAAGCATGGGGGTAGGGATGGAGAAACGAGGGTGAGAGGAGCAGAAAAAGAAGCACAAAGAGGGAAAGTGACAATAAAAGAAAGAAGGCAAAGCATACTGAAGAGAAGAATGTACATAGTGGGGGAAAAACTCTTAGGAGTAGTAATACTCTTAAAAGTTATTTAGTAAGGGCAGAAGCCACTTTTTTATGGAACAGGATACAATCTCTTCCTATACAGAAAAGTGTAAGCTTCTATGAAACCTCAAAAAAAAATCAAATCTGTGAAAGAGAAATAGGAAATAATAAGGAAGTAACATCACATTTCTTTTGACTTTGAAATTGCTTTTTAGGTCATATTTCACCCTTCCCTCTCAACCTCCAAGTATTTTCCAGGATGGAATTTTCTACTTCTCACTCCAGGATTTCGTGTGGGCAGAGCACTGCAGATGCTGCTGAACTCAGAAACCAAGAAACTGATTCATTTTTCCCTTGAATCTTGTGCTGTCATTTAGACTGGGAACAAACAAATGTCAATGGCTCCAAGTTAGAAACTTGCAGCCACAATTTTACACGGCCTGACCATTCACTTTGTCCCAGAGTAACAGCAGTACCAGAGGGACAGTAAAGTTCTGAATGCCTGCTAGATTGCTAAATACCTAAGAATAATTATTTTTTTTTCTTCTGTTCCATCAAACTTGTGGAGTTTAGTCAAATCTAAACTCCTTTTAGTTTTGACCACGTGCAGAGCACAGGCTTTCCCTAAGGTAAGCCCAACAACCATTACTCAACCTCGTTGAACAGAAATCCTCAGAATGAAGAGAAATTCATCAAATCTATGAGCAAAGTCCTTCAGTCTTGCTGATCATATTCCATAAGTCTTGATTAATTTCTGAACGTTTGTTTTTACTTCGGCCACTGCTGCTGTACAAACCCACTGCTGAGTATCAATTCAGTACTCAAAAAAACCACAAATCCTGTGGAATCATATGACACAGAAGAAGCTGCTCCCGGGATAATTGATACTATGTTCATATTTTTTAAATCTGAGGCCACTTGCAGTAAGAAAGTTTCCTTTCCTACTTCATCTTAGGCTTTGAAACTAACCAAAGCTCTAACATTTGAAAAGGTTAGACACATTTTTTACTCCCACCATTTCTTAATAAAACACCATTTGTGTGGGAAAACAGCTTAGTGCATACTTTAAAAACAGGCAAACCATTAATTAATCCAGCATGTTGGCAGTTTCAGAGAAACTTACTAGAGAATAATAAACGATGCTGCATCTTAAGTTTTAAAACAGCTTGAGCTTTACTTTGAAGGTGCATAAGTATGCCAAGCTTCTACTACTTTATACTTCTTAGCATATAATCTGTGATACTTAAAGTAGCAAGAAGTGTAATCTGAACAGCTGCTAAACCGTGGGCAGGTTATAAAACATAGTTTTAGGAAGCCCAAGAGGTTATGAGTTGCTCGTCTCACAAAACCAAAGGAAAACACTAAAATAAGCCCCATCTTCCACCAACCCTACCAAAGAAACACTGATTTGCCCAACACAAGTGGTTAATCTCCAAAACAGGCTGGACACAAGAGGTTCCAACATCACTGCTTTTGCATCAGCAGTATTTTAGCACTATGGTTAGGCAACAAATTGCTTTTCAGCACATCCAAGCTAGCAAGTTTACTGTGGAAATGTAACATGTCATTAGAATAACATCCTGTTTTGCAGCATTTCTGTATTTCAATTTACTCCAACTCTGCTAAGATTCAACTGGCACGAAACAGCTGGGCATGATTAGTAACTGGATGGAAACCAAACTGGGATTTCGCAAGAGGTGGCATCTTATCTCCATGGCATAGGCAGCTGGGGTAAAAGACAACTGATCCCTGGCAGAAAACATTGTCCCTAAATAGAAATCTGGTGAACTGTTTCTAAGACATTATTGCAGATCAAGCACTGGCACGGAAACAGTGGGGGGTTCTTTTGTGGGCACAAGCCAGGGTTCGGGTTATTTTGAATGCCTGGATTTTGACTGGGTTCTAGCTGACAAGCACATGCTGGGAGCTGACCACCCATGTGCTGACACTTAAAAGCACAAACTCCACCAGAACATTCACCTGGGACAGTGAAACACTCCCCCCATCCCAGTCCCGGACAACGTAGCTCGTGTTCTCACCAAATCATTTCACCAAGACATTTCTACTCGATGTCACAGCTTTCACACCATTGCCAAGACTGTGCACACCGCGTTCTCTGCCTTATTGCACCTCTTGGTGAGCCCGCACCACAACCCCGCAACTTCAACTCTTCCAAAACCTCAGTCACGCCGGATCCCGCACGGCACCTGCCAGAGGACTCTCAGGACACAACGAAACCCCGGTGCCGCACGGTGGGAACAGCGTCCCATTCCCAAACTTTGCACGCCCCAAACTTTTCATCCCTCCTGGACGCAGCGGCGTGCCCCGCTATGGATGTGTCAGCAGCGCATCCATCCTTTGCCACGGCAGCGTGCAGAGCAGCTCCGGGGACCCACGATGGAGACCCAGAGCCCATCCTGCTCCCAGTCAGGAGGTGCGAGGGCACCTTCCCGCAGCGGCTCCCACCCCAAGGATGCGGGAGGGCAGAGCGGGCTGGAAAAGGGGGTCCATCCCCCCAGCACAGCCCCGGGGGCGGCGCGGCTCACCTGCGTGCGGCATGGTGATGGTCTCGTTGGCGTTGCTGGAGCCCACGTTATAGATGACGACGGCGGAGGCGTTCTGGGCGGCGGCGTGGCGGATCTTGTCCTTGTAGGTGCAGTTTCCCCGCGGGATCAGGGCCACCCAGCTCTTGCCCGGCGCCGGGGCGTTGAAGCGGGTGCCGGGGTCGCAGGCGAAGCGGTCGGCGGGCGAGGCGGAGAGGGCCACCTGCCCGCGGGCGTCCTGCTTGGGCGACTGCTCGCCGTAGCGCCCGCACTCGCTCTTCTCGCTGCGGAGCTCGGCGCCGCCGGCCGCCGGGTCGGCGTAGGTGATGTTGACGAAGGCCGTGTACCACTCCTCCTTCTCGGCCACGGTGAAGTCCAGGCACAGCAGATGCACGAAACAAAAGGACAGCAGCCATGTTGAGAGCGCCAGGCTGCGGCACGCTTGGATCACAGACATTGCCATCTTCATCTGCCGCCCCCCCGCCCGCCCTGCCGCCCGCCCGGCCGCCGCTCCGTGTGTGCGTGCGCGCCCCGAGCCGCGCTCCGAGCGGGGCGGCGCTGCTGCCGCCGGCGCCGTGCGGGACCGAGCAGCCAGCCAGCGAGCGGGGGAGGGGGCCCTCCCCTCTGCAGCCGCTGCCTAATTCATCTCGGGGCCGTTTGATTTCCTCGGGCCGGCCTCGTCTCTGCCTTCCCCTCTTCCTCCTCCCGTCCCCGGCCCTGCCCGCGCAGCTGCCTCCCCCGCTGCTGGCAGCGCGGCCGGGGCAGAGCGCGGAGGGGGCGGCGCGGCGCGGCGCGGGGGGAGTTCCAGACACGGCGCACACAGCGGCGCAGCTCCCGGTGCCGCCCCGGCCCCGGCCCCGGCCCCGCGGACGCGCTGCCGGCGGAGGGGGTTCCTGGAGGAGGCACGGCCGGCGGAGGGGCTGCGCTCCCCGGCCCGCGGAGGGACTCCCGGTGGACGGGCTGCCGGCCGCGGGGGCTCCAGGCAGAGGGGCAGCACTGCCCGGCCCCGCGGAGGCGTTCCTGGAGGAGAGGGCTCCTGCCAGAGGGGCTCCTGGCAAGGGGGCTCCTGGCAAGGGGGCTCCCGGCGGAGGGGCTCCTGCCAGAGGGGGCTCCTGGCAAGGGGGTTCCCGGCGGAGGGGGCTCCCGGCGCAGTGAGCTCCTGGCAAGGGGGTTCCCAGCGCAGTGAGCTCCTGGCGGAGGGGGCTCCTGGAAAAGGGGCTCCCGGCAGAGGGGGCTCCTGCCAGAGGGGCTCCCGGCGGAGTGAGCTCCTGGCAAAGGGGGCTCCTGCCGGAGGGGGCTCCTCCAGAGCGGCTCCCGGCGGAGGGGGCTCCTGGCAAAGGGTTTCCTGCCGGAGGGGCTCCTGGCAAGGGGGTTCCCGGCGGAGGGGGCTCCTGGCAAGGGGGGTTCTGCCGGAGGGGGCTCCTGCCAAAGGGTTTCTGCCGGAGGGGCTCCCGGCGGAGGGGGAAGCGCAGGCGACGGGAGCGGCGCGGTGGCGCCACCTGGCGGCGGCGTGGAGCGGGGCACGGCCCGGGAGCGCAGCCCCGGCGCCCGCTCCGACCTCGGCCCCGCTCCGACCTCGGCCCCGCTCCGGCTCCAGCCCCGCTCCGACCTCGGCCCCGCTCCGCGTTCGGCCCTGCTCCGCCTTCCCCGCTTCTCGTCAGGCCGCCGGAGCCGCCGAGAGCTTTGCATGTGTCAGTGTTGCGGTGGAACGGTGGCGCGCAGCTCGGAGGGGTGGTCGCTTGTACGGAGGTTTTTGAGCACACACCGAATACGTTTCCGGCTGTGCTTTCCGGAATGGGAAGGAACGGGAGAGTTACTAAAATCAGATGTGGCTGACAGGAGCACGGAGAGCCTCGAAGGATGATGGAGCTGCTCTCTGGAGGCAGATGTGCTTCATTTCGGTTCGGTGAAAGCCCAGACTCGGGGATTTTCAGTGTATGAAACACCCCGAAAGAATTTTCGCCGTGACCGACGCCTTTCAAAAGGATCAAACCCCAGCTGGGCTCTGTGTCTGTCTATACCAGTGCAAATGATGGCCAAAATTCCACTTTTCTATCACTTGAGAGTGTCTTACATGATTTATAGGTGGTGCCTTTTGTCGCCCCTGGAACTATCATTCACTTTCATTCATTGAGTGTCTCACTCGTGTCAATATTTGTCTCTTTCCAGGTTATGTTCGTAGCTGCCCGTGATCCAAACAAACAACCCTTAACCGCCTTGGAAACACACACACGCTGCTTCAAACAAGTCAATTCCCTAAAGCTGAAAAAAACAAGTATATTCGGGGGGAAAATGTGAATAGGGGAATAAAATAGAGACGTTTACAGGGAAATATGGTAATTTACCAAGAAGTCTACCATTAAGCAATAGCAAAATTTTCGTTGAAAGCCCGTTCTTGAATAAGCAAAGTCAGAAAATGAGAAGAAAAAAAATTACTGTGTAGAACTAACGTTGAAATGCAAAAGTAGATGGCAATCAACACTAATTAGAAAGTGTTGAGATTTCATCAGGGAAGCAAAAACCCTGAGGAGAAAATCCATGCCTGGAGGGGCTATGGGCAACAAAGCATTTGTATATTTAGAAGTGTAAGGAGTATTATTGGAAGAGAAGGCTAAAAAAAAAATATATATATATACATTTTAAAATAAATACTTCAGGATTGTATTTGGAAAGAAAGGGAGGACATGTTTGCTAGATTATGGACTCAGAAAAGAAGAAGTATCTTCTTTTTCATGCACACCAAATGCACACCAAATGCACACCAAATGCACACCAAATACACACCAAATACACACAAATACACAGCACAGGGTAGGTGAGAAGTGCTTCCTCTCTTTCCTCTCAGAAGGTTTTGATCAGTTCCCTGTGCCATGACTGTCCCCACAGCCCTTTCATGAGGTAAAATTCATTAGTTTATACTTTTTTTGTTTAAAAGGTAACTGCTGTGCTTGCACTGTGCTGGATTGTGTGTCTGTACCAAACCCCAAATGATCTCAAAGGAAATAGCAGGAATTTCTTTAGTTAAAGGTGAGGAATCTCAGCAGGTCACTGAAGCCCTCTGTTATGGAACCCCTCAGTGTTTTGTGGAGTGGATTCTTTTCTACAGCTGGAGAAGAGCAGAGGAGATGTTAACACTGGAGACCATGCAAACAATGAAACAAAGCCACCCCTCACCTGTCTGCTGCCAAAACTGTGCTTGAAGTCACCAACTCACTGTGCCAGTTCATTTTAGAGAGTTCACTGAGCCATACATCTTATTTTGTCCTAACTGAAATTGATAATACTCCATCCATCTTCCTGTTCATATGCTCATAGCTACATTACCTGTCACTTTATTCCTGCCTTAGACTGGGACACTGCTTCATTCTATTCTCTGCAACATTCTCTGTGGCACTACAGCTGCCACTGGAGCTCTGCTGTAATTTACTTGGGTAAATTTGAAATGTTCTTGAGAGTACTTGGACACTTTAAAGAAAGTTTCTGAATCAAGTCCCAGACAAAAAGGGATCTGTGTTACAGCCAAAATAAATTGCTCACTGGAGGTAAAGGACAAGTGCAATAGAATTTATAGGGAAAGTGATATTTTAATTTAAAAACTATGAAAATAGTTCAAAGGAGCCTTACCTTCTTTGATCTCTATGAAGTTTTCATAGTGAGATAGTGCTCCCTGTGTTCCAAAGGCAAAACCTGCCATGTTTCATCATGTTTGTTTTTTAGTGTCTCTCATTAGAGATTTTTTGGTAAAGTACACCCCAGGAGATGGCTACTGATGAACCCCTTTTCTGCCTGTTCCTTATTCTATTATAGCTTCCTAAAAATATGTTGAAATTAGGAGTCACCTTTCTGTAATTTCTTTCTCTTCATAATAGCTCATTCAGCTCCCTTCAGCTTTCAGCATTTTCCACATTTCTCAATAATCTCATCTAGAGATTTACTCAGCCCTTACTCAGAATATTGGCTTTTTCTCTGCAATGTAAAAATATCAAAATGGTAATTTTCTCCTGTTATTAGGTTATTTCCCTTGCCCTCCTATAAAGGGAGGTATTTAGATGTCTCACATAAAAAGTAAATATCTTAACACACAGGTCCAAAATGCTGTCAGCTTTTAGTGTTTTATTTATCTTCCAGGGAAAATGTTGTGAGGAACTTAAACCAAACTGTAACCAATAAAAGAGATTCTTTCTTGAAAACAGACAAATTGGAAATGTATTAATCAAGACTGTGAAGAGAGTAGAACCTGGTGCAGAGAAATGATCAGAGATGATCACGCTGGAGTTCATGTGACCTGCAGCAAGGAGAGTCATGCCAAGTGCTTGTTGGGTGGCTCATAACTTCTGTGGTACACTGATAAATCTTGGAAGCAGAGGTTGCCAGCTTCATGCCATTCTCTAATGCCTAAAAGAAACACAGAGCTCAATCTCTGTGCAGAAAAAAAACCCAAAAAACAATATATAAATATATGGGCAATATATAAAAAATATTACTGCAGTTTCAAATTAGTGGCAGAATTCTGCTTTGCAATATTTCAGTTGAAACATATCAGTGGATAAGCTGCAGAACAGACAGCAGTCACACAAAGTTACCTGCTCAACAGACATCCTGCATCTTGCTCCTTGAGCAATCACCAACAAGCCTCTGGATGCAGAAATGAAAAATAGATGTATCCAGGATCATGATGAGAGGGATTTTTTGGGCAATTCAAACATATGCAGAGATTCCTGGTCTTGCTTGAGAGATGGGAAGCATGTACCTGAATTAATTGGGCATTCTGGACTAGTACACCTTGCTAAGGACCTTAAACAGAGGATTTAAAGAGTGTCACAGATGCTGGGCCAAATGGAAGACAGTAACAGGTTCTGCTGAAAACAGATGGGTGAGGTTACTAAAAGAAATTTCCCAAGAGAGATTCCTGGGATTGATCACTGTTAACAGGATCCTAAATGACCACTGTGCACACAAACAAAATGGGAAATTCATTGGCAACATAAAATAAGGTGCCATTGGCAATGGAGAGAAAGGCTTGTGTGGAATAAAGCAAAATCTTATTGATCCAGCTGAGAGAGGTGTGATGAAATTCAATAGTGCACCATGCCAGGTCATGAATTTACAGATGAAACACAAATTTCTGCTCTTAACTGGAAGCTTCTTGGTTGGGAGGGTGCTTCAGGAAGAGGACAGTGTCACAAAGATCCCATGAACATCCCCTCTCCCTTCAAATATGGCCTTAAAATGCACATTAGCAGATAGGATCAGCACTGAAGGGGGGCACACAAACATTTTCATGTGACACCTCAAGAAAACCCACCTGGAGCTGCCCTTGTAGAAGATGCAGAAAGGGGCACCTAGGAGACTGAGGGGGTAAAGAATTATTTATGAGAAAGTTAAAAGCTGGGCAACAAGGGGAAAAAGCAAACAAACAGGATTTGATGGTCTCTGTGGGTATATCAGGAAAGCTAAATGCAGTGGAAGTAAAACAGCAATCTAGGGTTTGGACCTTAAGAAAAAGAGTGCAAGCTGATCATATATAAAGGAATATAAAAGCAAACAAAAAGAGAAAAGCTTTTCATTAACAGAACTGTGTAATTTCCTCATTGCCTAACTGGAATTAAAGAAGACATGATAAACTGATGTGAAGGAATTATTAAATGATGGCATGCAATGGCAAGGTTTGGACTAGATGATCCAGGAAATCCCCTTTGTCCATATCCAAAATTAGCTTTAAAGGTTGCCAGGATATTTCTTTCCCTTCCTTCAGCTAAAAATAGCATAAATAGCATTAGTAGGAGACAGCAGACGGTGCTGTCACAGAGAGATTTACAAGCTCTGTACTCCCAGACTTTTGTATCTGTTTTAGCCAAAATGCTGTGGCACATGAGGCACAGTTTAGGATGTTCCCACATATGCTTCTTCAGATTGTTTGCTGCTGAAAACTGTGACTGCACAGGCTCTTAGAGAGGTGCTGCTGTCAAGGGAAGCACTTTCATACGTAGATAGTAAAATTCCACTTCAACTGGTATTTTTACCACCAGTTTGAATGAAAATTGCACTGAATCCTATGAATGCCAAGCCCATGAAAAAAAAAAAAATGAGAGCCTAGGATTTTGCTGTCTCATTTTCTTATTTCCTTCCTTGGATCAAGTGGAAGGGTATTTGTTACCTGGACTGCAGCACAGCCCACAGCCTTTTGAGGCTTTGAACTGAATTAAAGGAAAAAGTATGCAAAGTGTTTACTTTAAAAATTGATAGAGCTCAGATTTTAAATTTTGGGCTGTTACCTCTTCTCATCCCCTTTGTTCTTTAGATTTCTGTTCTCCTGTATGGTTAGTTTTCAAAAATAAATGTTCTGAACTCATCACTTCAGACATTGCATTAGGGTTTAGATCATAGCCCTATTGCTGTTACCTCGTACATTTATAAACTGTTTATCACCACAATTACAGTGACAAAGAAATGGCCATGCTGGAGTGACAGAGAAATGGCCCATGCAGGGGAAGAACTGATGAGATTTATAAGTACACTTTCAGCAAAAAAATGATTCAAGAAAGTTTGTTCATCAAGCTCTAGTTCTAATCTCTTTTTTTTTTAAAGAAAGGATTTAGCACAGCAGTTTGCAATAACATTGCTGCTTGTCTGACAGAGTTAAATTGCTGAAATCCCTTTATTACATTACACCTTTATTTGGCATGTGCCTTAGTCAATGTGTTGTCTAAAAGCTGCTTTTTGTGAAGAGATTAAAAGTTTTGTATTCATAGGAGTCAGTGTAATGGCTCATTATAACATCATCTTGGGAGAAGAAAAGGCTTTTCTGGAGTCAGTAAGGGTTTGTTTGTTTTTGCTACAGATAGCAAAGACTAATTAGGGTTCCTGTAAGACAGAAACCTACTCTGATTCCCTGCAACGCTAATGACAGCATTAACATTTAAATTGTTAACATTGTTTTTAATATCAGGTTTCATTCCTAGCTCCATGTTTTATAGGAAATTAGAAAAAAAAAAAAGGTAAATTTTCAACTTGTTTGTGTTTCAATCATGTATATAGAGGTTTATATTTCATTATGCTTCTCAAACTTTAGAAACTAATTTTTGATCTTCAAAGAAGGTTTATAGAAATTCATTAATTGACTTCTAAGCTACCCATGAATAGAAAAACTTACTTCCACTATAAATCCCTTTCTTCCTTCTATCCATAACATCAATAAAAACTAGCAAAATATTTCAGTAGGTACCAACGGTGCCCTGCCTGTGTTGTGATGACAAAAAGTCATCACAATATGCATGAAAGCATGCATGCACAGCATGCATTTAGTAAAAAACTGATGTTGTTTTCTCTAGGCACAGCATAGCCTTGTTCTGGTTTCTTTACCTTGAATATTTCAATTCTAGACAGAGTGCCTAGTGCCACATGTAAGCCATCAAGAAGTTTTTTCCCCAAATGCTTTCTTGCTTCCAAATAATCCAGAGAGGCCCAAGAGAAATATTTTACTGTATTTATCAAATGTCAAGCCTTTTGGCTTTTAGAAAATCAGCCTTTAGGCAAGTTTTTGAAGAGAAAATGCTGAAATTAATTTTCCTGAGGCTCTCACCCCCTTCAGCTTGTTAGGGCATCTGGAGAAACCAAAGAAAGCACAGAGACTTTCTATCCACCTTGAGACAGGAGAACCTCCAGCCTCCTGTCTCACCATGTGGGGGAAGTCAGGGCTCTGCACTGCAGAAGGGAAGGAAAGCTGTGTCTGAAACATTCCTTACCCCTCCTGAGAGTGGTGGAAGAGATTGGAAATATGTGCATGCAATTTTTACAGAGATAGACAGATCAACATACTTGTGGTTTTCTGCTAATGTTCTGCTTTTAATAATTATAACAGCTAATTTTTTTATCATCATCATAATCATCTCTGAAGAATTGGGCACCTTTCATGTTGCTGAAAGGTCTTCTGGAAAAGTGGCATCTCCTGGAGCAGGTATCACCTGTGTCAAACCATGGAGCAGCCAAGCCCCCAGCACAGGGCAGCCCTTGGTTCATGCTCCCATCACTGCCTCCAGAAATGACTGGCCTGGATCCCAAAGCACAAGATCTCTGTCTGGTGGTAACATGAACCATCAGTAAAGCACAGCCTGAAGTGCCTCCCACTGCAGTCTCTGAGTTTTCCAAGTTTTTCTCAGTTACAGTGACATCTTGTGGTAATGAAGTCTCTCTGTTTCTAACCCAAGGTTATTGAGAAGTTTAGATGTGCTCCTTAGCTGATATAATGATGTTAGACTTTTTTTGTGTGTGTTGACTTCCCAATCTTCAAGATACAGATTTTACAGGAAGGTTGGCAATGCATACCCAGAAAGAACATTACAAACGTTGGGTCTGTCCACAGGCACTGAGGGCTTCTTGCAAATCCCATTTCACAGCATTCTGCACTACCTAGCAGAGGCACAAAGGAGGTCTGGCAAAGATTTTGATGTTCTACAAAAGACAAATTGTTTCCTCTCTCAAACACACAAGCAGGTCAGTCCATAGATTTTTATCTTCCAGACCATGGTTAAACACAAACAGTGCAATCTTAAACAGTTCAAGTTTTTACATGACTACAGCTCATGTAACTCTAAAAGAACATTAAAGTATTAAAACCACCTGCCTGTGTGAAAGCAAATTAGATAACTTATAAGCAAGACATATTAGAAATACAATTTTCTCCAGCTGATGCAGAATATTTAGTCTCTACCTCAGTCAGCATAAACAATGAAAATATGGTACTTTCCTGTATACCAGCACAATGCCACAGCTTCTGCATTGTACCCATCTAGACTTATAGAAACATTTACCTGGAGGGCTTTAATTACACAAAGTTTATTTGCTTTTTTGTTTAACTTTTATGGATTATGTAAAAAAAAAAAAAGCCATTTCAGCTTGGAACATTAACCTCAACATGAGTGAAGTTGCAGCAAGGAGGCAAAATATCCATACTCCCCACTTAAATAAAGGATTGCTATAGGAACAGTTAGTGTATGTTGGGACTCTCCCTCATTTAATAAATATCCTTACTCTTTTACACATGGGCCAAGCCTGAATCTCTGCTAGAGAACCAACCACAAGAGGTCATCCTTGCTCCATGAGAAGCCTTTTTCTGCAGTCTAGGAGAAAAACTGTCTTCACAAGTGTTCTGGATTTACTCAGTATTCTCAGGAGTTACAGAACTGAACATAAACACCTGAGATTGTTCTGCTTTCTTCATTAAAAAAATAAAAAGTTTCTGTAGTAAATTCAAAGTGGTTGTTAAAAATATGTACCTTTAATAAATTTTTATCACTTTCCTTAAATTTCTTTCTTGAACCTTTCCACGTGCTCATAGTTCAACTTTAACACAAGGACCAAGGAAGGGGATATTATTTGGGACATTTTTCTTCCCAGGAGAAACAGCTACTTATCAATCCAAAAGAAGAAATAATAAAAATCACAGCTCACCTCCTTCCTTAAGAGATCCTTTGACCTTCAACAACCAATCTTGCCCCTTGTCCTGTTCTCAACTTAAAAAAAAAGTTGAAATATTACAAAAATGCTTCCTTTCTATTGTTATCTGATCCACTGGAATAGGGAGGTAGAAAAGCTTGGAAACTGTTTTATACTCCAAAGATTCTCTTACCCTGATTACTTCTAAAACTTGCTATTTCTTTTCACAAAATCTCTTGAAAATGATTTGGGTTAAGACTTTCTTAGCCACACTTGTACATTATAAGTCTTATCTAGGAACCCATCCCATGTCATACCAGGAACTTCACCCATCTCTTGTAGCTTCCTTTGCCCATCTCATCAGCTTCCTTAGGTCTTGTCTGGGCACTTGGCATTTTTAGGGCAATTCAGAGTACTGTTAAAATGAGATCATCATCTTATCTTGGCCCTTTTCCTTGCTTTTTAAATATTCATGCACTAGCTTTTCCTTATTGTTCATGCCATACTTTTGCCTCCAGCTGTCCCTTAAAATGGGCACTGCAGTCCCTCTCAAGTTTGCCATTGCTGCATCCTTGCCCACCCAACTCCCAAAAAGCCCTGCCACACTTTTCCCACCTGCTTCACACAGAAGAGCATCCTTTTGTCTTCCTTCAAAAGCCTCTTTAAAACCAGTGCCAATTATTCAGCTGGTAATGTATCAATCTCAATGTAACCAGGCAACTGATTTGCTTTGATCATTGCCAATTCTCCTTTCCTCCTTCTTTCCCAGTCTTTCTCAGAAGCCCATCCACATCCACATGCAGGCTTTTTGAAAGAGAACCATCTTCTGTACTTTGATCTCTTCTGCCATAACATCCTGCTCCATTCTGAGGGCTTCCATGCAAGGGAATCAAGTTATCTCAGAAGGCTTGAGCTGTGAGGGAAATGGCTTGCACAACTTATTTAGTGTGTCAGTCTGGGAGTGGGTTTGAATGCCAGCAAATCCACTCAGTTTCAGGCAACACAGTGAACAATTTAACCCAGAAGTATTATCTGGACTACAGAATGCCTTCACTTGGGACCTGTGTGATTCCAGAGCAGTTTCCAGTCACAACAGAGACACCAAATTCACTGTCATAGTCAGGATTTATGAAAAATCCTTTCCTTAGGATTTTTCCTCCTGAGAAGCTGAGAGGCCTCAAGAACAAAATGCAAACATTGATTATCTGCAGCTGTGGAATGCAACAGGTGCATCTGTGATTGGTCTCATGTGGTTGTTGCTAATTAATGGCCAATCACAGTCAGCTGGCTTGGACAGAGAGCTGAGCCACAAACCTTTGTTATCATTCTTTCCTATTCCATTCTGAGCCAGCCTTCTGATGAAATCCTTTCTTCTATTCTTTTAGTATAGTTTTAATGTAATATATATCATAAAATAATAAATCAAGCCTTCTGAAACATGGAGTCAGATCCTCATCTCTTCCCTCACCCTGAGACCCCTGTGAACACCAGCACAACTCACCAAAAAAAAAATAGAAAAGCTTTTAGAAAAGCTCTGGTGAGTCCATAGCACTCCTGGAATGTGTTTATATTGATCCCCAGAATGGCCCGCTCACCTCACCCACCTTCATTTGTTCCTCTCTGTGCTGGTGGGGCCAAGGCAGCATCTGAAAGATTGAAAGGACAGACCTGTGAGTGAGAGAGGCTGTGACACCATGTTCCCCTGGCTGCCAGCACAGGGCACAGGTGGGGTGAGGCCAAGGGGACAGTGGGGACAGTGGGACACAGGGTCAGGCCAGGTGAGGGCCAGACTCAGCAGGTCCATGTGAAAACTGGGAACCTTATGTACCTCATGCTCAGCAAATTCTCTGAAATTCTCTCCCTTCAGCAAGTATTTTCAGGCTGTCTTTCCCATTTTACATGCTCTCCCCTCATTGCCAAGTGCTTCAATCCCCAGCTCAGCAATGGATGAATGCTGCAGTCCACACCCAATGCTGTGCAAAATCTGACAGCTCCACCAGGGACTGCAGAGGCACTTGTTGAGCTGGCAAGCATCCCACAAGAGGGGACAGGACTCTGAACACATCATTTCCACCTTTCACACAAGCAATCCCACTTGGGCTTCAGATTTTCAAAGATCTTAATTAGAAGCCTTCCTTTGATCTTTCTGGGAACTTTAAATGACCCAGGAGAAACTGCTGGGATGCTGAATTTACTTTAGCCCCTGCAACCTCATGAATAAATCCAGCAAGGAATGTTTTTTGACAATCCAGTTACTTGATAGCCTTGATGAAACCTTTTTGGAATGACTGGAGGCTCTGCATGTTATTTATTCATACTTGAGCAGAGAAACAGTCACTCATGCAGAGAAATCTGCAGTGACTCATGGGGTGATGTGCTTCCTTGAGCTCATCAGTCACACAGTGACACACTGCTGCCCAGACACCCTTGGACACGTGCACAGTGACAGCCTGGCCCAGAGCACTGAGTTTGGAAATCCTTGCAGCCTCCCACAAGCACCTCCTCTCCCTTGAAGCTGAAACCAAAACTCCCCAGTGACTCCAGCCCAAAGGGGCTTTTCCACCTTCTCCTCTGAGCTGAGCCTTTCCCTGGGGAGGGTCTCCCTAAGGTCACTAATGCATTTATGAAAGGAAATCTCCTTTTCACTGCCTCTGCATTTTAATATCTGAACGGCAAAGAGCTGCTGTTCTGCATTTTGGGTTTTATTTTGTTTGGCTTATATGGAAATTTTGCATTAAACAAACATTCCATGACAGTAAAGGGGATGGGATGGCTCAGGGGATCAGTAATGGGCTGTGGAGCTTTTCCTTTCTAGGCCAGTGCTCCAGTTCATTCCAGGCTGTTTTAGTTGGATTTAACATAGGAAAACAGTGAGATCATTTAAAAGGTCTGAGCTCTCTGAAATGAATTAGATTGAAAATTAACTGACCACTGACAAAAACACCACTATGCAAATAAACTCCAACAAGCAGCCACTTGCAAAAAAAAAAAAAAAAAAATGCAACCAACGTTTTACTTCAGCTGGGTAATGATACAAATGAAAACACACTGGCTGCCAGGGGCATCCCATCCATCTTCCAGCCCAAATCTGTTACACAACTTGCTTCTGTAGGATGCCTGGAAAGTCTTCAAGCTCAGAGGGGGTCAGACCAAGAGAAGCAGGCAGTCACCAAAAGTTCTTCCTTCCTAACTTCACTCATCATCATGCAAATTGCTAATTCATAGCTCAAAGCCCTCGCAGACAAATATTTAACTTCATATAAAATACACAGCCACGTCCTAGCTGCAGATGGGAACAGCCTGCCCAGAGACATGATGCCAACAAGAAACACAGGAAAACAAAAAACAACTCTTCAAACACCTTGAAACTTCCAGGACCCATCAGACACACACTCAATGAGAGATTGCAGAACTCTGTCTTGTCAAAAAGAGATATAACCTAGTAAAAATGAGCAAAGAAACCAGCTCACAGCCCACAGTGCTGTTTTCAGAAACTGCTTGCTTTTGTCCTGCTTTGTGTCTTGTCAACAGTGCTGCAGTTTTGGTTAGTGTTTTAAATAATATTTAAGTACAATTAAATAATTGGAGCAAACTCTTCCATTTCCCCTCATAATCCATCAAAAAGGCTTTTGCTCAGCTTTTTAACAGCACTATGCTGCAAACTCCTGTTATAAAAATGGAAATGTATTTCACAATGTATCACCAGTGGATAAGCTCTAGCTCAGAGCAGGACTAGAGATTCATTACTCCACAATAAACATAAATAAGGAGTTTAGTGAACATGTCTATTCACATAGTGAGCACATGACTATTTAGAATGGCATTTCAAAAAGTCTAAATGTACAGGTACTTGAGAAGCAATAGAACTGTTATTACAACTTTGGACTATAAATGAAATCTAATAAAACACAAATGAGAATGAATAGAAACTATTTTCAGAATACCAACTAACAGCAGTGGAACATAAACAAATGGGTTTTCTAAATCAATCAGAATACTGAGGACTGATACCCATGCCTAGAAATGGTTCCAAGTGTAATTTTTCATAGTGCTGTAAGAATCTGATTTGACACTCGATTACCTGCATTCAAACACCTTATTTATAATACAGGTATTACATCTCCTACACTGTGAAATTCAATGTATGATGGATGGCTGTATGATGCTGTGCCACACTGGGTGCAATACTCTTCTTTGTCCACAGTGCTTTTCAAAAACATGGTGAGGGCAGGGAAGATGGGAGCTTGGTAATTTTGTGAAAGAGAGCTCCTTACAATGTCAGGGAAGTGAACACTTGATGCAAAAATTCTCTTTCAGTCCTCTGAATCAACAGCTAAGCCACCCATGTTGTATGTCATAAAACAAATGATCTGTCCTTCAGCTTTCATTAGCAGAATAAATTCACTGTTTAATTCAGCCAGTGCTCAGTGCCACTGATATTAATGTCATCTAAATGGAGCTGTAATTAGACAGGAAAACCATTCACTTCATATTTGCATAAGACTTCTACAAAAGAATTCTACTAAACAAGGAAAAGCCATAATTAAAGGAGAAAAATTGCTCTCTAGATAAGAAGTGACACCAAAGAGGAACATGTCACATAGCTCGATAATAGAAGAAAAACATGGAACAGCTGAAATGTTGAATTTGTTAGAACAGATATTTCAGAAAAATATGGCAAAGAGATATTCTGCCTCATCTAGGACACAGTCCAACTGCTTTGAAATCAGCAGGATCCTCCTATCCAGGATCTTTGCAGGCAGGGTTGTTAATCCTGGGAAAAGGGCAGAGCAGTTGTGCAATCCCCATCCATGGTGACTTTTAAGTTCCAGCTAGACAAGGCCTTGGCCAGACTTATTTGATGTAGAAACTTTCATCAGGAGTCTTGGATAGGTGACCCCCAGAGGTCCCCTCCTAACTAATTCATTGTGTTATTTTAATAATATCCATTCTAAATACAATACAAAAAATAAATACAATATAATCTTGACCTCAGTGCTTGGGGCTCCATCACAGATCTTCCATTCCTTACCCACCCTTGCTGCAAAGCATTTTTTTCTGTGTCCCAGCTGCAATTCCTCTTGCTGCCATGCCATCACGGGGTACCCTTGAGAAGAGCCCAGCTCTGTCTTCTCTATGAATTTCCTTGAGGTCCTCAAAGACAGCAACTGGACCTTCTCAGCCTTGCCTTCTCCAGATGAAACCGTGTCAGCTCTCACACATCACAAAACTGAACCTTGGCACTTTCCCCCTGTTCTCTCTCTGTCTCTCCCCTGTGGCCCCAGGCTGTGAAGTTTCTTGCCCCTTTGTCCTTGTGCCAGAGCAGGCATTTTGCTCACCCTCTAACTCAGCACAGCCACAGCAGGGATGGAAACTCCCCTCTCCCCTTCCCACCTTTCACTGTACCAGGTACAGCTCATTCTTTTGGCCTCCTCCTCCTGCCATGGGACTGGCTCCTCAGTTTCCTCATCACCTTGGCAGCTCCTGGTCACCAATGTGAATTACTCTCATATTCTGTGAGCAATTAAAACATTTCCCATTTTTCATTCCCCTCTGCCACATCCACCTGACAAGCCTCCAGCACTGAGACAGAAATTCTTGTCATCAGTCATCCTCTGTCTGACCTTGATTTTTTTTTTCTTTTTACCTTTTTCATTTCTGTCACACAGGTGCTGCCATTTATCAAACATCTCCCTCCTCTTCTTCACAAACAAAGCCTCCTGGTGTCACCTATGCAGCAAATATATCATTATGTGCCAGCCTTTTGATGGGATCAGAGAGAAGAGAAACAAGGTAATTTATGATATTGCCATCTCATAATGGAAAAACAATACTAATAACTTGCCAGCAGACAGCAACTTATTTCTCCATAACAAAAAATTATAGCTTCCCCCTTATGTTCCAAAATGAGTAACTGATTAGTCTTGCACTCACCTCAGCAATCTTAATTAATATATGGTAATTAACATATGATGGCACATTAATTGTGCACATAAATTGCAGGATTAGCTTTACTGCATATCTTTCATCTCAAAAACCAAAATAAAAAGCCCCAGTAAGATACCATGATAAAAATGCTGTTCAGTATTTTGTTGAATCATGGAAGAAATTGGAAAAAATGCAACTTGAATATGATAGGAAAGATTAATAGATTTTAATAAAGAAGTTGACAGCTGAGTGAGCTCTCTGAATCAAGACTCTAATCACTTTACAGCAAAATTTCTCTTTTTGTTTTATCTCTTATCTTTCTTCTTTTCCCTCTTGATACAAACATTGACCAGGCAAAATAACCATCTAGAAATTTCTTGGGGCATGACTTTGCAGGGCTCAGATTAATGACTGCAAGCAGCAGGTATAATAGCAGGGGGAAAAGAAAACACACACACAAAAAATCTCTACATCTAATTCTAGAATGCTTATTTTAAAATATTATATTTGAACATGCCAATTCAGTAGACTTCACTAAAGATTTTTGCCTCAAGTTATTTTCTTTGTTTCCTATTTCTTTGTGTAGTTAAATCAGCAAGTATAAATGTCTTCAGACAAAATTATCTTACATCAAACAAATATTGACATGACTTTTAAGGTCTATTGCTGCAAGGTCAGGATTTAAAAACAAATTAAATTTGATGTATGCTGTTTCAAAGGTCACTTAGAAAGGTGTGTGCTGCACCTATTTTACAATGCAATCCCCAGGGAGGCAAACATATTGAATATTGAACATATTGAATGCTGCAAGGAGACATTGCAATAATGAAGATAATTATGGTAATAGGCAGGTAGGCAATAGGGGCTTAAATAGATCAGAACATATTACTTAGAGAAAAAAGAAATTTCAGTTCATTAAATTAGAAGTAAATGACAACAGCTTAGGTCAGTATTTATTTCAAGTTGAGAGATACTATGCTTTCTTGCATCTTTAAAGGGACTGAGATATCACAGCAAAAGGCAGTAAAAATGTTTAATTTTCATCCAGCATAGTCTGGTGTCACTGCACACAAAGGTCTTATCTGGCCCAGAATATTGCCATTCTGACAGAGGCTGTGCACACATCTCATTTCCTGATCTTCCTTTCTGATCTCCATCATTTTCAGTAGTAAAAGTGAGAAGCCATGAATCCTTTATTATTACACGAGTAATGTAAGGAATAAGTAAATGTCCATTCCTGGAGCGGGTTCTCACAGCAAAGGAAGAATTTTTAAGAGATGAGCAGAGGCAGAAGTGAGCAGAGCAGCCCTGCAGATGTGCAGAGGCAGAAGTGAGCAGAGCAGCCCTGCAGATGTGTAGAGGCAGAAGTGAGCAGAGCAGCCCTGCAGATGAGCAGAGGCAGAAGTGAGCAGAGCAGCCCTGCAGATGTGTAGAGGCAGAAGTGAGCAGAGCAGCCCTGCAGATGTGTAGAGGCAGAAGTGAGCAGAGCAGCCCTGCAGATGTGTAGAGGCAGAAGTGAGCAGAGCAGCCCTGCAGATGAGCAGAGGCAGAAGTGAGCAGAGCAGCCCTGCAGATGAGCAGAGGCAGAAGTGAGCAGAGCAGCCCTGCAGATGTGTAGTGTCCACGTGAGCTGGTTTGTGGTGCTGCAATGGCACTGCTCAGCTCTGACCTTTGAAAATGCAAGCCCACTTCCCTCAGACAACTGTTTGCTGAATTATTCCCATTTCAAATGCGAATTTACTGCCTCAAAAATATGTATCTGACCAGCAATCACCATGCACTCCAGAGTGTCACTCCTCTGACTTGCCACACGACTCTGAAAGGTGAACAAAAAAGAGCGTGAGGTGGACAGACATTGCTCAAAATTTCTTAGTTCTGTATCCAGGAGATCCATTTCTTTTTGAGAGATTCTGATTCATTAGCATCCTCTGGCCCTTTGTGTAGGTAAAACTAACTTTTTGTGGGACAGAAGAGGGAACCAGTGCCTGCAGCTGCAGGGTTATGCCTTTAGTCTGGAGGACCAGCAGCTCTGCTGTCATTGCATCATTTAGCTTACAGAAGTGACTTTGACTTTTCTCTCTAGTGACCTGCTCAGGTAGCTCAGCTGAGGGCTAAGACAGTCACCAATGTGCTGTGTTGAAAGCTCCTGACTAGATAAATACCTTTTCCAGGCAGTGCAGGGTGGCCCTCATCTGTTATCTTGGCCAGGCAGACAGTGGGCATTAAGTGAAGATGTGACAGCTCTGATGCTGTGACAGGAAATGTGGAATGATAACCAGAGACACACTCACTGTCCTGCCACTGCTTCTCACACAAAGTAACTGAAAACACCTCTGAAAATGAGGCTGACTCTCATTACTTCCTGCATTTTTCTTGAAACAAGTCTGCAACAACTCCCCAGAGACTGCTCCAGTGCTGCAAATGGAAGTTCTGTAAGCTCTAAATTGGCTATTCTCATCTATTTTTTTTTTTTTTAATTCACTTGTATTACAGCCTTAGGCCACTCTATTGGTTCTGAAAATAGGATGTTTTTCTGTTCACGAGAGAAGTGACAAACTCCTGCCATCTATAGGGTGGTTGCTGAAACATATTTGAGGCAGGTAATGTTTCACAAGGTAAAATAAACCTAAGATAAAAATATTAGTGTCTACATATCTCCTTGGGGTTTTTCTGGAGTTCTTCTTTTTCATTGATGCATTTATGTAAAAATGCCCAGTCACATCTGTGCATGTATAATAGTCCTTTTTTCAACAGCTCCATTCATTCATGAGAGCAGATTAGCTCACTAGGATAATGATTATAAAACAGATTAAAACTTTCTGTTTGTGTTGTAAGCAGGGGTCCCCAAAGGGGTGATAATTAGCACTGACTCCATGCTTCTCAGAATGCTGATCAATCACTTTATTATTTTATACTTATTAAGAAACCCATCACCCTTACAGACAGTCACGATACAGCTGGGCCCAATTGGTCCTTGAATCCAAACACATCACCAGTGGCCAAATAAAAAATCACCCTTTGGTAAAGAAATCTCCATCACACATTCCACGTGTTCATGACAACAGGTGCAGCAAGTGAAGGTAAGACTTGTTTCTCATTCTTTTCTCTGAACTTCTCACAACCTTCCCCAGGCCTGGGAAAGTTGTGCCTTGCTCTCTCAGAGAGCTGCTGCCACATGTTTGTACTCTTTCCCAATGCTGTAACATTTATCCTAATTGTGTTCATGGATGCCTAAAACAGACTACAATGATCACAAGCAGAATACAAAAATATTGGTGATTAATGACATTCATTAAGAAAATTGAGACTTAGACAAAAACATCTCTAACATTTAAGAAAAGATGGTATTTTCTACTTAGGTTTTTAGTTAAACAATGTGACTAACAATAATGAAAAATGACCTTTCCACACACTTTCTCATGAAGAAGAAGCATGCAGTTTAGTGACCACCACGATTGTTTTTGTTGTTCAAAGTAATGCTGTTTTCTGTGTGTCCCACCAACCTGCTGTGAAGATCACATCCTGCAGGAAAAGTGTGACAAGCAAACAAAGTGCTGTGGGAGAATCAACAGCAGCCTCACAACAGTTAGGAGTGTCTTCAGGAAGGCAATGATGGCCCAGGAATACCTGTGTCTCTCATTAAGTGAAAATCACATTCCATGACCAGAAGCCAATTTTCAGGAAGAATTACATGACCAAGTACAATGTGAAGCAACACAACCAACTCACTTGAGTGAATCGATGATCAAAGCAACGCCCTAGATCTTACTGCTATGAAATATGTATCAAACCCTTTCTAGGTGAAAGACCACGAAATACACTGGAACACCATCCATGCACTCATCTTCCATTAAATATCTATGCAATACACCTTCTAATTGTGAAAAATGCAGGTATTTTATGATTGGCTTTTCACAAATATTAAAATGAATGTTATATGTGTTGTGTTAGGAAGTAATGCTGTATTAATTCTCTTAAGTACTGTGTTAAATGTAGTTTTAGGTTATAAAAAATGTTAAAATAGAAACGATGCTATATAAGATGCTTTGTTTAACAGAAAGGACTTTCAGCAAGATAGCAGCCACAGGACACCTGAATCTTTCAGAGAAAGGGAATTTATTGCCTTCTTATCAGAAGAAATGAACTTCTTCCCACCTCAAAGGCGCTGTTGGGATTAGAAGGAAGAAGTTGACACTGCCCAGACAGAATCCTGTGTTTGAATGGAATTTATGCATCATGGATGAGGTGTATGAATATGCAACAGGCTGTTGTTTTAAGGGTTAATCCTTTGTTAACTGTGTCCTTTTTCGGGCTCGTGATGCCCAGAAAAAGGTACCTGGATGTCCCTAAGTCTTTGTCTTTATTGTCTCCTATTGTCCTGATTCAATTTGTCCAAATTGTTATAACTCTAATTGTGTTACTATTTTTTAAACCATTTTATTACTATTAAACTTTTAAACATTTTAAAAGCAAGTGATTGGCGTTTTTCACATAATGATTTTCACAAAGGGTTTTCAAGGCAATATCCATCCATGACAGTGATTTGCATAGCTTCAGAGGAGACAGAGCTTTGTGCAAGGTTTTTTTATAGCACGGGTATCATTTCCCTTTCTCAGCTACAGTGTATTCCTACCATTCAGATTAATCAACACTTCATTTTAAAAACAGCTCAAGCCACAGATGAAAGATTTCAGAGATCACTTTTCAGATGCCCCTTACAACCACAAGTAATGGTTGTAACTGCTATGCCCAAAATCCGCTCTCTTGAGAAGCGAGAGCAGAGGTGCAATTTTCTCGAAAGCGACCAAGATTTGCGGCTGGGCCGTGCCCGGAGCAGCAGCACCCACACGAGCACACAGAGAAGTGTCGCTATCAGACACGAAGGAACACGAGCACACCGCTCTCAGGGTGAAGGAAAAAAGGGAGGTTTATTTTTCTGACTCCAATATTTATAGTTTTACAAAGGTGACAGCGGGTTGGAGGGTGACAGTGACACCTCTCCAATGACACTGGTCACACCAAGAGTCCATCAACTCTTTGCTCCTCCATTGAAGGAATGTAAACAATAAGTTATTTACAAGAAAGTGCCTTAGAAGAATGTCAACATCAGAAGGCCTTGAGAATCTTAAAAACCCAGGTTGACAGAGAAGCCCTTCCCCGGTGCCCGCTCCGCGTTCCGCCAGGGGCAGGACGGAGCTCGGAACGTTCCCGCCGGGCGGCGCGGGCCGGGAGGGCCGGGGGGGCAGCACACCGCGGCGCACCGCCGCCGCCGCTTCCGCTTCCGTGCGGCCCCCGAGCCAGGTTGGAGCGGGGCTGGGGCGGGAATGGGAATGGAGGGGCAGCCCCGGGTCCGGGGCGCTGAAGGGCGATGGTGCCTCAGAGGGGCCGGGCTAGAGGCGCTGAGGGTCTCGCTTCCGGGTCCTAACGGCTTCCGTGCCCGAGCAAGCGAAGCGGTGTCCGGCTGCCCCATAACCCGGTGGCGGGGAGCGCGGCCATCCGGGTCGGCGGCGTGGTGCGGCAGAGTCGGGGCACCCAGTACCGAAGATGGGGGAAAGCGCTGAAGGCTGAGCACCGGCAGTGTGCGTGCACACGCCAAGGGCAGCCCTGCTCTCGGCGCTTCACCCACAGCCTCGGAGCGATGTGGTCCGGCTGCCCGCGGGACCAGGGCCGGTCCTGAGAGGCGGAGGGTCAGAGGGGAAAGCACCTGGGGAAAGCCCCGCACACCTGGGCACTGACAGCACGGTGCCCACCGTTTTTAGCCACCTGGCTTTTAAAAGGTGGAGTAAGTCATGGGCATCACAGTACCTGGAAAATGATTTTTGCGTTATTCGGGCGTTCAGTTCATGATCCTTTAAAGTATGAACTACTGTTAATACAGTTTCTTAGTTTTTATTTTAAGTTGTAATTTTGTATGAGTGTTGAAACCGATTTTGAACACGCATAGGGTGGAAGCTGTTTGATGGTGAAGCACAAGAAACCTTGAAATACAGAAAGGCTCTTCTGGGTGTTGGTGTCTGTGTCCTGACAGGGGTAACCCCAGAGCTCCCTGCCCCTCCGTGAGCAGCCTGTTCCAGCTATTCCCCGTGTCTGTGACAGCAGGCTGGGCAGTGTTCCACCACACAGTGAGGCAAGGCACAGAAGATCCAGGAGCCTGCAGTTCAGGTGCAGTCAGGGTGTCTCTTTGCAACCTCACCAAGGACAAGAAGCTGTGACTTGAGCAGAACCTAGATGTCAGACATGGTGCACCTCACAGCACAACCACCATTTTTGGAGGTGTGGTGGGAAATCCAGAGTCTTTGCCCCTGGTTGCCTTAGCAAATAATGCAGCAGGAGAGTAACAGGAGGTGAAAATTTACAGAGAAGAACATAGAGTATTGACAACCCAATACTCAACACATTTTAGGGGTTTTCCCAGACATTGTGCACCTCATAGCACAACCACCATTTTTGGAGGTGTGGTGAGAAATCCAGAGTCTTTGCCCCTGGTTGCCTTAGCAAATAATGCAGCAGGAGAGCAACAGGAGGTGAAAATTTACAGAGGAACACAGAATATTGACAACCCAATACTCAACACATTTTAGGGGTTTTCCTTTGAACTGTTCACATCATTCCTGCATGGCCTCCCCATATCTGAGCTCTGCTCCTTGTGCCACAGCATCAGCCACTGAGCTGAGAGCCCTGCTCACTGCCACAGCTGCTGCTGTGAGCCAGGCACAGCATTTCACTTCTGAGGAGGAAGCTTCAGATGGTGAAACAGCTTTGTGTGGGATGCTTCCCATGCAGGAGCTCCAGTGCTCTGTAGGGCAGCACAGTCCCTCTGGGGCTGAGGGGGGGACCAGGCATGAACCTACAACCTCTTATTTTAGGTCCTTCAGATGCACTTTTCTCTCCCACACACCCCTCAGGGGTGTGGACTGCAGAAAGAGTCCCCTGGGTCTTTCCTGCCTGAGCATTTGGTAACAGTGTGCCAAAAGTGAAGGTAAAACACTCTGCATTTGAGTACTAATTAGTGGTCTCAAAAGGTGATATTCTGCTTTGAAAGGAATTGAAGGTAGACAGGGTTTATGCTGTCATAATCTTTGGAATCATAACATTGTTAAGTTCTAGTCCAAAAATTACAAATATGGTAAATTTCTTAAAACATTTGATCCCAGGACAAAGACAATAAACAACCTAAATGAAAGCTCAGAGGGAAAGAGTGGTAAGAATATTGATCTACAGGATGTTTTTGTTATTGCATGGTGTTTGAAAGCATTGATTCACTCAACAGCTTTGCTGAAGGGACCTGACACTGCAGTTCTGTTGTTACTTAGTTCAGTGCAACTTTCTGAAAACTGCCTTCTACAATTTCCCATAGCCTGTGTCCTCAGGAGGCGCTGGGGCAGTGCTTTTCATGAAAACACTTTGTCATTTTGGTGCTTCCCATTATCAGGGAATGTGAAGAAGTCAAGGTATAAATACTAACCATTAGAGTCTGTCGTTAAATCAGCATTTGAGTGGTTTGAAAATTAGTGTGGAGCCTGATATTGGACTCCCAGTGTCAGAAATGTCACACTCTAGAATAATGACAGTTGCCAGCAGCAGCACAGCAATATAATTTTGACTACAAAATATGACACTAATACAATTTAAACATAGTGCAAAATGCAACAGCACAAGAAAATGATTTATGTGTGCTATCAAAAGCAAATTTTAGTATCTGGTCAGGACAATATATTTCTGTATTCTGCAAAGTTAGGATTCTTTGGTTTATAAGACCTTTTTTAATGAAAATACTAATTTTTCTTCCAAGTTGAAGCTGCTAGAATTGACTGCCTGTTGATGCTGCAACTCTCCTTACAGGTGCTTATTGAACAGGCAAGGCGAACCAAAACCAGAGGTCCATCACCAATAAACCTACAGATAGTAATGGTTTCATTTTTTTTAAGGCAAAACCCTTCAAAGAGAGTTAAACACAAACTCAGGCTAGCAGAGTTTTCTAGATCACAAGATTCCTTATGGTTCATCACACAGCTCTTCCTCATGGGTTGTCCCCCTCATTCTGCATTTCGAAAGAAATTTCAGAGCAGGGAGCGAATGGAGATTTAACACAGGAACTGTAAAATCCAGGTTTAGTGCTGGATGTGTCAGTGTGTCCATGTATTTCCTCAATCTTTGGTGTGCTTTCAGTCCATAGCTGTTCCCCACAGAGCCAGCATGCCTAAGAAGAAGACGGGGGCTCGGAAGAAAGCTGAGAACCGCCGGGAGCGGGAGAAGCAGATCAGGGCGTCCCGGGCCAACATCGACCTGGCCAAACACCCCTGTAATGCTTCCATGGTAAAGCACCTCAGTGTTCTCTAGTAAAATACCTCATGTGTCACTGTGGAAACCCAGTGATAACAGCTTGAGTGCACTTAATGCCACTAGAATGTCATTCTTCCTATTTAAGGCTATGTTTGCACCAGACAGAATATTGATTAAAAGGTTTGGATCCTAATTGTAGCTCCCTGTGGAGGTCTGGAAATTTTACATATTTTTCCTAGAATGAATGTAATTAACCAGTGTTTTATTTTTTCTTTTTAGGAATGTGATAAGTGCCAAAGGTAAGAATTTTTCCCCTTCTAAAGCCAATAGTTTAGTATTTGTTGCTGACATTTTAGAGGTATTTTTAATGCTTTCTTTTAAAGCTTAATACTTTATTTTTGTTTTTTCACCTCCATGTGCCTAGACGACAGAAGAATAGAGCTTTTTGTTACTTCTGTAATTCTGTTCAGAAATTGCCCATTTGTGCACAATGTGGTGAGTAGAAGTAATGAATGAACACAAGCTGTCCTCAGTCTGGTTTGTGATGTTGAACTCTCAGTATCTGTGTTACAGTAGCTTTATCCTAAATACCTCTGTGATGTGGAGCAGGTTCTCTTGAATCTGCTGTGAATATCCACCTTGGGAATTGATCTTCTTTGATCAGTATATGTGCCTCTAACCCCCAGAGGTTTGCAGGCCTGGATCATGGCTTGTCTTCTTTGGAAACAGTTGTCTCACTTCCTTTTAAGTTTGAGAAATCTGACTGTTTCCATAGATTGACCATGTGGAGCATTGTTTCATAACAGCAGCAAAACTAACAAAGCTCTGACTGCTAGCAAGGCACCAATAAATACTGTTTTTTTAAAGGATTGTATAATTTCTGATCAATATCAATTAAAGCATCATATATTATTCACCTTGCATGGGGTTGTAATGTAATATGCAGCTCTTGTTATGTATGTGGGCTTGAGGGCTGATGCTTTGAAATTAGAAGAGAAGGACTCTTGGTGACAGAAGTGCTCTGAATCAGGCTAAACCCCCCTTTGTTTTTAAACAGGTGCTTGCTTGCAGGAGGTGTTGATATTCATTTAATACTGAGGGGAATGTTCTGATGTTTCAACACATCATTGCAGATGTTCAGTTTGTCATTAGGCACTTTGGCTGTTTTGGAGTTGGACTCTCAGAGCTGTTGATGTGCAGTTTTCAGTGCCTTTGTTGTGACCTGCAGATACTGAGCATTTCTGGGAGCATTTCTGTTAAATGTGCAGTGGCAGTGTGTCACCCTTCATGAGTCTCCTTTCTGTCACCATGCAGTGGAGTACTAAAAACATACCCTGTGTCTGATGCTTCATATCTGTGTGTTGCATTTATCTTAATCTGGAGGAAAAACATTACTATCAACAACCATAATACTATATTGAGACCCATGATTTTCCAAATGAAGACCATTAGAGCTGTTTGATGATGCTTAATCAAGCAAGACAGCAGCATCTTTGTTAGAGGAGCCTGTGAGGGAGGGGAGCAGGGCAGCTCTGTTCCAGTGCTCCACACCCAGTAATTCCCCACCACCCTCACTGCCCAGCTCAGCTGCTTTTCTGCTGGGTCAGAAGTAGCAGTGGTTTTAAACATAAGGTTTCATTGCTGGTCTTTGACTTTAGTTTTGTTCTTTGTTTTGGCATTTGAAATTTTTGCCAGTGCTTCAAAACACAGAGCAAGACCAATATATTTTCTTATTATCTCAGTACAGGGGCAAGAGATTTGACTGAAAACAGACAATAATTACTTTAACCTAATGGAGGTGTGAAGGTGAATTGCAGAATGCAGCAAGAGTGCAAACATCTTTGCTTACATTACTTTTACCTAGATTTATGGTTAAGCACAGGCATTTAGTTGAAGTACTGTTCTTACATAAACATGCATTCTATTTTTTTTTTAATTTTATTTTTACATCTTTTTTTTATGGTTGCTTGCCTTTTTATTTTAAACAGGAAAAACCAAATGCATGATGAAGTCTTCTGACTGTGTTATAAAACATGCTGGTGTGTACAGTACTGGACTAGCTATGGTGGTATGTATACAAAATTACAACAAATACAACAGCCCTCTTTGCATATCAGAATATTCTGTGCAAATCTTCTGGAAAAATGATAAAACAGATTTATGGGATGATAGCATCTACCATGCCAAATTTGGTTTTTTTTCCTTGCTTTTCTGTAACAAACTGATTTTTCCCTTATACTGAAACTCCCAAATTTTTGAGTTTTAGATTCAGCTCCTGCAAACTCCAGCACATGTCCTGGATGCTAATGGATGAGTGTTGGTGGCAGGCCCTAAGCACATGCATGAAGAGCACTGGACATGCACCACACATAATTGCCAGCCTTCATTAAAATGTGAGATTATTCTGCTGAAACCTGCAGACTTTTGTTGCTGTTGTCTTAGTTCTGCAGAGATTGTCAGTAAGACAGAGAGGAATCTCTTCCACTGGAGGGGAATTTTAATGAACAAAAGAGTCCAACTTACTTCTAATGACTTATTTGTTCTTTGCTCTCTACAGAGCTCTGATACAGCAGAGTTTAAAATCCAAGTGAGTGATTTCAGCTTTAAGAGTCTAAAGGCATTTTTCAGGTCTTTGAAATTTCATTTTTGCCAGAACATTGTTATCGTTTATGGATCCCTGGTTTCAACTGGAGGACACAATTTTCCATGTGTGAAGTGTGTGATAAGAAATGTAAAAACCAGGATTGAGATAGGTAACCAAATTACTTTGCATCATACATAATCCTGCAGAAATGAATAACAAACAAACATGAACTGTGGAGCAGCTTGGTCGGAACACTCAGAAAACAGGTTTGGTTCCATCCTCTCACTCAGCCACAGTGAGCCATGGAGAGAATGGATCCCAGGACACGTTGAGGACTGGGATAAGTCTCTGTTGGCATTTCACAAGTCCTGAGATATGTCTTGCTGTGATTGCAGGGTGCAATCTGTGATTTCTGTGAAGCCTGGGTGTGTCACGGCAGGAAGTGTCTCAGCACCCACGCCTGTATGTGCCCTCTGGCAGATGCAGAATGTGTTGAGTGTGAAAGAAGTGTCTGGGACCATGGTAGGTTGCTCACATTTAAAAATAAGAACACATAAATTACACTTCTTTCCTTGCATTGCTTAAAGTGCACCTATATTCCTAACACAGCCTTTTTAGTCTTCATTAAATGAGTCCTTGCAGTGTGTTTGTTCAAAGCAAGGATTCTCCCTGTTTTAAAAATAGTCATTTTACAGTGGGGAAAGTAAATTACCTGCTCCAGAACATACAGTGCTCAATTCAGGGATGATTATGTAATCTAAATTATAATGGTTTTTATCAGTTTAATAATTCACATAATTAAGCACTGCATCAAATTGCCAGCACAGTCTTCTGCCATTCTTACTCCATTCTTCTGCACTAGCACGGGTATTTGGATTCTCAGTTGCTTAGGAAACCACACTGATCTCCTTTTCTGAATCTTTTAAAGTATTTATTTCAAGTGTGTATCAGAGCTGAGCAAAGAAGACTGGATGAGAGTGTGATCTGATTTAAAAAAAGAAGTTAATGCTGCAGTCACATTAAAATGAAGAAAAGTACTAAAAGTAGTGCTTGCTTTATAGTTATACTGTCTTATATTGTAGGATAGGAGGTATTTTTCAGTGTAACAATGGATAGCAGCATTTGTCACAGAAGGGAGAGCTGGTCTTCAGTCAAAACTACCACCTAAATTGTTTGCAGAGCAGGACTTGATGCCTCTGTCCATGGTTGATTATTTTGCCTTGATCAATCTTTCAGGAGGCAGAATATTTGCCTGCTCTTTTTGCCATGATTTCCTCTGTGAAGATGATCAGTTTGAACATCAAGCCAGCTGCCAAGTTCTGGAAGCAGAGACATTCAAATGTAAGTTAGTTATTCATAATCCCTTTCACCACAGCAAAGCAGACTCTCTGCTTGTTTCCTCCGTGCTCCAGAATATTCTCCATCACCTTTCCCAAGCAGATTTTGCCACCCCTGGAGGGAAGAGCCTCTTTTCCATGCACTGGCTTTTGGTATCCAGTTATCCAGACTGGAACTTTTTTGTCTTTCATGGCCCTTCCTCCATGCCAGAGCATACCTGGCAGTTGTTTTCCTGCCAGGCTCTTCCAGGCCTCCCATGGGAAGCTGCCCTTGCAGGAGCCAGCATTCTCCAGAGCTGGAGTGTTGGCAGTAGCAGGAGTGCAGCAAAACAACTGGAACTGCTGATGCTGCTCTTTCACTGCACCAAGCTCTGCAGCAGAAGGAGCTGTCTTCCACTCTTCTGACCCTGTGATGAGCTAGTTCTAGATCCTGTTCCTCCTGGAGCCCTAAACAATGCAGCCTGTCTTAGCCTGGCCTGTGTCCTGGTGAGAGCTTGGCACTTGCTCAAGTCCTGAGGAGGGCTGTGCCTCAGCAGTCACCATCTGACTCAGAGAGACAGGCTGAGCACAGAGGGAAGTGACAAAAACAGTCCCAGAGCATGATTTGAGTGTTCATTCCTCACTGTGGGCACGTGTCAGTAGGGTATCAAATGCTGATACATGTTCACTCTTTCTGAGTGAAGAACAGGGAGCTGAACACTTAATGTCCTTTAGAAATTTGATTAATTGTGTGGACAGAACTGCTGTTTGTAAGAGGACATGATGGCCATGCCTGACATTGCTCACCCCTTACTCATCTCTGGCTGAAACAAGGTATCTTCAAGGGAAGTTATAAAAAAGAACAACAATAAAACAAAACAAGCCAAGACTATGCATATTTGAAATAACTCCATTTTTCTAGCAGCATTTCTTGCCTACCCACCATTAAATAGGATTTGATTTATCACAAGACAAGCATTTGTTTGTCCTTCCCAAAACTTGTATGCATGTATCTTGACTATTGCAACGTTTTCAATTCTTACTGTAGAAATTGCAGGTGCTCTTTATCATAATGCTGTTTTCCTTTGAACTGACTAATCTCTTGTCCTAATTGATTTCTCCTGGTCCAGAATATTTGTGATTTCAGTATTTTTATCAGTGTCTTTAGGCATCTCTTATCTTCTTTTCATCTTCCATACTTTTGTTCCTAGCCAGCTATTTTTTAAGCCTTGCTTAGCTTCTCTGGATGTATTCTGCCAGAATTCCCTAGATGTATTCTGCCAGAATACATTTTCTTCCTGCACAGCAATATTGAGGCAGCAACAGCTGTTCCATAAAAATGTTTCTTCAGTGATTGTTGGAAGCTCTCAATTCACAGATGTGGTATCACACCCTAAACAGAGAGAGAATTTTTTGGAGAGTTTTCAGTGTGTTTTGTGGCACAGAGCAGACTTCGTAGAGACAAGATTTTTGTCAGTGAGGTTACTGATTAAGATTATAAAACTTATATTTTTACAGAAGACATGAACTTCAAATGTGGTCATGCAGTTGTAGTATAAATCCATTTTAGCTGTGAAAATGGTGCTGTTACTTTCCATCACTATCTGAGAGAGCTTTTTGAAGTGCAGGTGCTCAAAAAACCATGAATATATATTCAGCATCAGCATTTCCAGTTCCATCTTTAAACATGCCATAGCTCTAAATCCCACATCTGTCCTGCTCATGTGGAGAACTCATAATATTTATTACTTCTGACTGAAAAACTGCTGTCATAGGGCTTAGACAAGGAGGAAAGGAATGAGTACTTGCACAGAAGCTGGAATGTGTGTGTTGCTGCTTCTTGAGGAGTAACTGTTCACCAAACTTCGTGTTGCTGCCAATTCCTGAGTGTTTGCCTTTACTGTACTCCCTCTAGTGGAATAATAAAAACAATTTGAAGCTCAAGACAAGTTAAATTTTGGCCACTGATTCTGCTCCTTACAGCTTGTGTGCCAGCTCCAGTTCTTTAACACAGAGAGATTCTCTTAGGAAGTTTTGTGCAGTCAAGTACATTTCCAGAGGATATGACAGAAAATACAGAATGTGACAAATTTTCTAGGTTTGGAAGTTGGCAAGCTTAAAGTGTTCTTACATCTCTAGCACTCCTTCATCTGAATGCTGTGAGAAAAGGAAAAACAAGATGAGACCTTAACACTAAATTGGTTCTCAGACCTCAGGTTTTAAAAGTTTAGAAGCTCAAGAAATAGTTAAATGCTTCTCCCTTCCTGAAATTTCATTTTTTTGTGTCAAAGTGAGGTTTAGAGTTTAGAAAATGCAGTAAAATGCTACAGTGGGGTAAAATGACTGATTCACATTGCCAGAGTACAGTTGTGTCAGGGAATTAAATTTAAACACCTCAGTTATGGCACTGCATACTTTTCCAAGGTTTTAAGGACATGACAGGTGTGTAGTTCCCTAGCACTGAATTTGTCCCACTGCTTTTCTCCACAGGTGTCTCCTGTAACAGGCTGGGGCAGCATTCCTGCCTGCGTTGCAAGGTAAAGAGCAAAGACACTTGTGAGGAGCTGATTTTAGGCTTCTTCTCCTTGGTATCAGGCCTTGCCACCTCTTCCTCTCCATGATGGAAAGGAAATTCATACTTTTGTATTAGTTCCTGTAGCCTGGGGTCAAACCTGTGGGGGACAAAAGGTCTTCAACCTTTTTTAGCCTTGTTGGCCACAAGGCAGAGTGAGGTGATCTTCACCCAGCTCTCTCTGTTTAACTTGGGCCTGCAAGGTGTTGGGGCTTTAAAAAACAACCAAGACAACAAAAGAAATCCTTGGTTGTGAACAGAATCCAAGGCTTTGGAAAATGCTTTGATCCAGTGTGGAACTGCAACGATTAGAGAAGTTGTTCTGATAAACAGTCCAGTGATTATCTGACTAGAAATCACTGCATCCAGAGGAATAATCTCCACAGCCAATCCAGTTTTCCATATGAACAGGCTGATTTGTTGACATTTGGATTACGTTTTTACACACTCAGAAGTAATTTTGTATAAAAAGTTCCACCTGCTGCATCATCAGCATTGTCCAGATTTCTCCAGGTGCTGGTTCATTGCCTGCTCTTACTCTTCTTACCTTCCATATGTTTTCCCTGCACTCAGCCATGGCATCAGTGGCTTGTTCCAAGTAGTTCCTTTTTCCAGGTATTTTCACTGCACCTTGGTGCTCAGCATGTGAACTTCCCATCTCTAATTCTTTCCTCCAGGCTCCTGCATAGTTTTGTTCTGGCACACTTCTCATTGTGTTTATTTAAGCTTGTCAACACAGACCCAGGTTTGCCAGGCTCCTCGTGGGCAGCTCTGCAATCCAGCCCTGGACTGTGTTACTGTCTCTGCATGTTTATTGGCACTTGTATTGATCCTCTTCCCCAGAACCCTGGAACCACACTGAGCACAGAGTGCTGCCCCTGTGCACAGCCCCATGTGCACTGCAACACAGACCTCATTACATTGTAATCCCAGCCACAAAACCCTGCTGCTCTTAGACACATTTCTGCTTGCTTGTTGGTGAAGAATGTGCTTCTGTGATTAAAACATTTGGCTCTTGTGCTCTCCTTTCAACACACAGGCTTGTTTTTGTGACGACCATGTGAGAAGTAAGGTTTTCAAGCAGGAAAAAGGGAAAAAGCCTCCTTGCCCTAAATGTGGCCACGAAACTCAGCAGACAAAGGATCTGAGCATGTCAAGTAAGCCAGTTTCTCTAGCTAACAAGCCATACAAGTGCCATTAGTGATTCATTTCTACCTAGGAGCACTGAGTAATGTCTGGTTACGTTCAATTGTTTTGCACAGTTTTGAGAGCAACTTCTTGTTTCCAAGTTGTGCCATCAAGCAGTCTCATTCTTAACAATGAATTCATTCCAAGAAAACGAAAGCTTTTGTCTAGTTTGAGATTTTAGTTGTGGATCAATGAAAAATAATTGCCATTTAAACTACTCTTCAAGTAGTGAAAAAAGGAAAGAAATGAAATGTTAGGTTAGTGGGAACATGATGATTTCCCTTTGCCTGCAGCACGTTCATTGAAATTTGGCCGACAGACTGGAGGAGAGGATGCAGATGGAGCTTCTGGGTATGATGCCTACTGGAAAAACCTTTCCTCCAGCAAGCCTGGGGAGGCAGGTGACCGTGAGGATGAGTATGATGAGTATGAAGCAGAAGATGATGATGAAGATGACAATGATGAGCGAGGGAAGGATTCTGACTCTGAGGCCACGGATGTGTTCAGCAATTTGAATTTAGGAAGGACCTATGCCAGTGGGTATGCACACTATGAGGAGGCAGAGGATTAAGCTTAGTCTGCTGGCTTTGGGAGGAGCCAGGCAATGCTTCACTGAGTTGTGTACATGCTATAGGATAGCTCCACCAGGTATCACAGTTAGAGAGCAAAGAATGGGAGACTCCTGCAGTAACTCCAAAGGACATTTTTCCTGTAGATGAACTGATGTTAGGTTTGGGATTGGGGGAGAAAATCAAGATATTTTTATTCTAAACAGCAGAATGGTTTTGTCCTTGAGTTACTGAGTATAATGGGTCTATACCATTTCCTCCTATCAACACAGGAATGTGGGAAAGCTGTAGCTGTTGCTTCCATTTGCCCATCAGAAACTAAGTTATTTTTTACAATAATTTTGTTAACTGATTTCATACATTATGCAGTGGTGGGTTGGTGACTGCATTTTTTTTGGTCTGCACAATAAAAGTCAACTGCATTATCTAATGAACTGTCATAATTATTGATCTCCCTTGGAACTGTCACAATTATTGATTTCCCTTGAATAGCTGGAAAGCAGGTTGTGTACAAAGTGTAAATTGACACTGAAATGACTTCCTTGTTTATGTCAGTATGGCAGATCAGTGTAGTTCTTTGTATATTTGCACATCACCTTTTCAGTATTTTTATTACTAGATATTAATTGGTGGGGCTATATATAGTCACTGTAAGAGCACCCCAGATAATCAGAACTTATGGAAGTAAAATGTTGGTATCCTCTCTGCCACAAAAATCTGTAAGGCAGTTTGCCATTAGATGTAAAGAAGACTGGTTTCTTCTGTATCTAGCCTTCAACTCTTTTCCTTGCATATGATAAAAATAAAAAATTAGATAGGAAACAACACTGTATGTGAATTGAGAAGGTGAGAAAACATGAGGGGTTCAAAATGCTGGGTCCAGATTCTGTTCTGTGCAAGCTGCCAGTACAAGGCACTCCTGAGCTGAGACAGTGACACCTGCAGAGGTGTTTGCAGTGTTCTGATTGGAAAGTGAACCTGTTAATTACTCATCCACAGATCTAAGTGGTGGCATTTATTTTCCCTCTCTGAGGGGATGTTTTACAGCAGACAGATCATGATACAAGGGCAGCCAACCTAAAGTGTTGCTCCAGCTTTCTAAATGCCATGCCTTAATGCAAGAGAGCCCTTTTTGTTATCTGTCAAATACCTGAACTGATTATTCCATTACCTCCTTTTGTGGTGTTTCTCTGCTCTTTCTGAACAGCTAAAGGTGATGTTTTAGCAGAGCATACCCTGTTAAGACTCATTTTTCATGATGTTAAGATTGCCAGATGAATATTTTGTAGCAAAGCAGGATTGGAAAACCTGGTCTTGATACTTTCTTCCTGAGTGCATCTCCTACCAAGAGCTGGGGCCCATCCAGGACAGAAGCAAACTGCCAGAGAGGACAACTGGTTATGGCAGCTGAGGGAGAAACTCTGTAGGAGAGGGGGGCACAACAGGTGAGTGCCTGCCTTCAGAACTGGAGAGGAAATAAGTCAATGCACTGTCTGAAAGCCAAATCCCCTTCAAACACTGAAACATCCAACATCCTGTGCAAGGGCCTGTCTTAAATGATGTACCTGAGAGATGTCTTGATTAGTCTTTGTCATAACCAAACTTGAAGTGATGGAGGTGGGACACCTGCCAGTTCAACACTGATTATTTATTTGTGAAATTGGCATGTGAGAGAGAATTTCTGCTCAGCTTCATGTGGTCCAAAAACTTCCACATTGAGTCCATCTGTGACTGGTCAGTTCCAGGAAGGTCAAGGGCAGGTTTTAAATCTTGGCTGATGTGTCAAATACAAAACACTTACACATCAGTAGCAAGTCCTATACAGAACTGAGGGAAATACATGTGCTTATCCATATATGTAAAATTATGGCTGCTTGTATGTCATTTATTAATATTACTCAGCCACACAAAACCCCTCTTTAAGGTTCTTGGCTTTTGAATTACATTTTTCCCCTCTGAAATCTGCAGCTGTCACTGGCTGTGCCAAAGGCTGCTGACATAACAGAATTAATCATCATAATCAGGATAAAGAATTACTCATTTTCTCATTGAAGTGCCCTTGCACTGATCCTTGCTGGATCAATACTCCAGAGCTAATGTGAGCTGCTGTGGCACATCAGGTGAGAGTCCCAGCAGTGCCTGCAGCAGCTGCTCAAGGTACCTGCTGTAACTGAGCAAGGTCACTTCTCACTGGACATTCATTTGCTTTGCTTTTGTGCTGCTGTTCAGAGCATTGAGAACACCTGTGCTGTCAGCCTGTCTGAAATTGGGATCAGGAATTAGCCTGGCAGTGCCTGGCCTTCCAGGGGTCAGAACAGGAGGGTTTAAGCTGCTTTAAAGTAATCTGGTGGATTCAGGCTGGAGCAGACCAACACGTCAATCTGTGGCAGCACAGGCCAGAGAGGATGTGATGTGTTGTGTTTTCTCTGCTTATTCAGTACAGCTAAAAGCTGGTGCTCTGTTTGGGATGGGTTTGCTGTCACAGAAAGTGCATAATTTTGGTTTTCTGAAGGTAAATGGAAGGAACAGGATGGAACAGAACTGAATGTGTTTTCTGACTTCATTGAAAAGCAAGTCAGGTACAAAATCATATTGGCTCGATTTTTCTTCATTGCTTACATTTCCTTTAAAAATACAGTCCCTGGTTAAAGGACATTCTGATTTGAGAGTGGGACAGTTCTAACCACTAATACCCATGAGTTATGTGTGGTACTCCAGGAAACTAAGACCTGATAAAACCTTACACTTCAGGTTTTTTTACCTCTGTGATGATCTTTTAAACAAAGCTTAAGTAGGACTTGAATTAAAATCACAGCAGCATTTATTGTGCCTATAGAACCTGGAAAAAAAAAAAAGCTGTGGTCACCTCTGTAAGCTCTTGCATTTGTTCATTATGAATTCATTGGGTGCTCCTGTAGATTTAATGCATTTTCCTTTCAACTCAGGTGTAATTTAGCACCTGTGACTGGGAGTCTTTTGATCAATCCAGTATTGCTTGTTTTCTTTCCAAAAAATGAATGGGAAGATCATTATCAGGTACTGAGCAGCTGGAAAAGCAGTGGCAGGCATGTCACAGAGAGTTAGAGGTGCTCAGAGCCCTCTTGGTTTAGGCAGAAAGGTGTTGGTGTGTCCTGCAAGACACCACATGCACCTGCCCAGGTCCTGATTCTATTTCCAGAGCAGCCAATGGCCAAGTTCCTATTTATCCAAGTGGAAACAATTCAACAATCTTCAGTGTCTACAGTTCATCTTAAACGTCAGGAGGTGTTGTGGAACACAACATGAGCAGAAGCAGAAGTGGGGAAGATGAAGCAAAGCTTTTAACATGAGGTTAATATGTTAACCATTAGCATGAAAATATTAGTTCTAAATTTCAACAGTTTCACTGGAAAGTGCTCTCAAGACTGAAAGATGAAGCTGCTTAAAGCAGGAAGAGATCCAATTCTACAAGATGCAGAAATGTAATTACTCATCTCCTGAAAGTCTTCATGCAATTAATAAATATTTTCTAAAAGCTCAAAAGCACTTAGGACATAGACAAATTTTATCATCTCTTTTTTTTAGGTATATAAATAGAAAACACAGTAGTTGACAAAATCACAGCCTGTCCAGCTGGCAGCAGCCCTCTGCAGCTTGGACTCTTCATCTCCCATCCATGAAGCTCCAGACTAAACATATTTTATGATACTTCTTTATTAAGATTATGTGTGCTGTAATTGGCTACCACACATGGGAAATTTGAAGCTAAGCCTCGTTTTTAGCTTCCATAAGCAGGATAGACAAAGATCAGCAAGACAATGACAGAGATGTGAAGAATAATCCATAGAAAAGCCACCAGTTCCCCTTTGCTAAACAAGCAGTAGGTTCCCAAGCCTGTACTGCAATATGGAAGGGGGAAAAAAATAAATTGCATTTCTGTGTCTCACCACATTAAGCTACTACAGATAAGCACGTTTGCTGAGAAACAACTGCTAAGCATGAGAAAACCTATTGTAGCTATCCCAACTCCTACTGTTTTCTCACACTAAAGTATGCTGAAGTGTTTGTTGCATTATTTTAAACCTCACTTCTACAGCCTGTGATTCTCCCAAAGTGTTTCCCAGCTTAAATGTAATTTGAAATTCACTTTGGTTTCCGTCTGAAATGAGAAATACTGAGTGCCTCAGGGCCCAAGCAATGTTTTCACTTCATCTTGATGTTACATCACATCTATTGTAGATTTTCACATTACAAAAACACTAATTAAAAAAAAGAATTATTAGAGTGTAAAAATGCCAATCCTCCCACAATTTCCTTAGCTGATAATTCAAGTTTTTTACAGCTATAATTGCCTGTTGCTGTTCCCACTGTGTTATTTTTGGCAGAGAGTAAGAGGTTGATTATTTTGGAAGTGAATCCTTGCTAGTCAGGGTCATAAACCCTTGGGCTGCTTCCTGTCTGATTTAAATTCAGCCCCTTATTTTGATGGCAGAGACAAGGATGAGCCTCTCTGAGATTCTCCCAGCATCAGGAGAGGTGTGCAAAGACTTCACCCTGATGTCAACACCCATTCACAGGGTGTGCCAGCTCGAGGTGGTAACAACTGAATCCTGACCTTTCACTAGCCTGCAGAAACCCAAATGCATCCTGCCTGGAAAAACAACTCCTGCAAAGCTGCACCCCATGAGAAGGGACCTGCACTCTGCTTTCTTCCTCAGGAATAACAGGGTATGTCCACCAGCTTGTACAGAACTCATTATCACCATTTTTGCCTTATTAGAAAAATAATCAACTGAGCACAGATTTAAGCAAGAAAATGATGAAGAAGTTCAGTGAAGGTGTTTCCCTATCTAGAGCTGTACTGAGTGCTCTGAAGGAAGGGGGTGCAGAGGGTAACACCACATGCTCACAGCTGCTTTTTCAGCATCCCCCCTTCAGTCTGGCAGTGCAGACCAAGAAAGGTTCATGCAGAGCTTAACCTTGGGGCTTTTTTTGCCAAAGCATTCACAGTTCCTGTGGAGCCCTGCAATTCCTCACCAGGCATTTTGCACCTACAACCACTGCTGCCAGATTTGGAACATTAAAATAATTCAGAAGTTAGATAATGAATTGCATTCCTTCCACATTCTCCATGCTTTCCTGATGTTACATGCATTTCAAAGATTCCCTCTTGACATTTACCTGTAGTACTGCACAAGAACACTGCTGTGATCCACTGTCAAAAGCATTTCTGAGCAGACAGGGCCAACATAAAACGTAGCATTATTCCATCTAAGCATAGATGCACCTTCAGAAAAATACTGCTCTTCTGTTCAACAGCTCACAGAGCCAGCAGCAAATCAACAGCTTAAGAAGCCTTTCCTGTAAGCAACATTTCTGACCTTGGTTTGATCAGTAGGTTTTAGTCAACCAAGGGCAGACCTGTGCCCAACATCCTGCTGGTGCTGGAGTGTGGATTCCCAGCATTTAAGATGTGACAGATCTCCTATGCTATGCTATTTTATTACATCTAAAATGAATTTGGAGATGATGATATATATTTGCTGCTGACCCTGAATGTTTTATCTTAAAATCTCTTGCTACAATGCCTTCATAATATATTAATATGGCTATCTCAGCTTCTAGAAAACTAAAATATGACCTCATGGTCTTTTATGTGCTGTAATCTTTTCTTGGATATTAAAAAAATATATTACAGCTATATCAGATTATTAACATTGAAAATGAGCCAGAGTCCCTAAAGTGCCATTTAAAAATATCTGAAAGTCTTTGTCCTTTAGGAGATGTTTGGTTCTCAGATAATAACTTGCTTCCAGCTTTATACAGAAAGTACAGAGGTCTTCCCACTTGCTCCATGGCTGCTCTCATAAGCTGCAGCCCAGCAGGAGATGTGCCCAGGGGTGCCAGGCATGGCTGCAGCTGGCAGACAATGAGCTCAGCCCAAGCAGAGCTCTGACCCGTGGAGTTGCAGGACACACTGTTTTGTTTCCAGCTAAGCTCAGGTTCTTTGGTGAAATACCCTAAGGTGAGAACAAAAGCCAAAAGATCTGTCATGCTCTTTACTGGACTAAGTCTAGCATTGTATTTTGTTCTAATATATGGAATATTGCCAAATACATTGCTAATAAACCTGAGGATTGTTTTGCCTGTACTTGTCACTTGTAGTCCTTCATCTCCCCAGGTGCTGCACAGTGCTCTATGGGCAGAATTTCAATGCTCAGAATAATTTCAATGCTCTTCCCTCCTGCCAAAGCCCCACTGTTGCCCACTCACCTTTAGGTTCAGCTGAACTGCAGGAGTTGGTGTCTAGTGCAGTAATCCATGACTTAGGACGGGCTGGGTGCCAGTGGAATGCAGCCTGTGGGCTGTGGGCTGTCCTTGGGTAACTTCCCACTTGTTCAGAGCCTGTGGCACCTGAGACAGTCCTTTCAGACACACTTGCAGCTGTGGCAGGGTCTGCACCATTGCATTGCCCTTCTCCCAGTAATAGTGTTCCTTCTGTCACTAATATTGACCATTTGGGGGGTGAGATTAAACCTATGGAGCCCTGGGAGCTGCTTTTGCAGTATGGCAAGTGATGGAGAGCCCAGGTACAACTCACTTCTGTTCCCTCAGAACTGGCAGCTGGGAGCAGCAGGAGGCAATTCTTGTCTCAGGAATCTCAACCAGCACCACTTGCTGGTTTCCAGGGAGCTGCTCCTGCCTAAAGAATCGAGTCTAATCAAGGACCAAGGCAAAGAGCACAAGCTCCAGCTGCTTGCAGAGTTCGTGCTCCCTCGAGCGATGCCTCTGCTCAGAGCCTTGCCAACCCAAGCCAACAGCACACAGCATTTCATTCTGAAACTGAACAGAAAGAGCAGCACAGAAAGCTGTTTGTGTGCTTTGGTTTCTGCAGACAACAGGAATCTCCGATTTTTGAGATTCAAAATTAATGCAAACACATATAGCATTAGTGGCTGTAGTTTAAAAAGCCCTCACTGAAGACTCAGCTCAAATTGCCTGTGTTAAGTGCACGAAATCAGCAAACAACCATTTCCTGTAATTTAAATCACAAGAGTTGCACAATTGATCTTGGGAAAGAAAGTTAGAAATGTGCTGAGATAACAAGTATCCACTTGCAACCACAGAATCACAGAACTCATTAGGTTGGAAAAGACCTCTGGGATCATGGAATCCAACTCTTGACCTGGTCAAGCAGACCATGGCACTGAGAGAGCTGTCTGGGTGTGTGAATGGTGATTGCACTCCCTCCCTGGGCAGCTGATTCCAATGTTTGACACCACTTGCTGTGAAGAAATTCTTTCTGATGTCCAACCTGGCCTGGCTTCCTGATGAACCATTCCTGGCACGGCTTGAGGCCATTTCCTCTTGCACTTTGCTTGTTGCCTGGGAGAGGAGAATGACCCCAGCTGGCCACAACCTCCCATCAGGGAGATTTTGGAGAGTGATAAGGTCCCCTCTGAGCCCCCTTTTCTCCAAGAGAAACACCCCCAGCTCCCTCAGCTGCTCCTCACAGGGCTTGTGCTCCAGACCATTCCCCAGCCCTTCTCTGGACACCCTCCAGCACCTCAGTGTGTTTTTTGCAGTGAGGGAATGAGAACTGAACACAGCACTCGAGGTGTGGCCCCAGCAGTGCAAAGGGACAATCCCTGCCCTGCTCCTGCTGGCCACACCATTGCTGAGCCAGGCCAGGATGGCACTGCCCTTCTTGGCCACCTGGGATGATGTTGAGCTGGCTGGACACCAATTGTTACTATATAAACAAACATTTTACCTTGCTTCTAAGAGCCCAATTTGGAAACAGTTTTTCCAAACTCAGCTTTCACATATACTGAGGCCTCTGTTGCCATCTTAACTGGAAATTTTTGGCACACTGGATCAACTGTTTGCTGCTACAGTCACACTCTGCAGGGAAGAGGAAACCAATATCATGCTTGACTGACTGAAGGAAAACCTTTCAGAGGTGTGGAAGATGGAGCAGTGAAGTAGAAGAGCACGAGGTGGAATTCCCACTGCAATATATTCTGAGGTGTTGGAATTAATGGCATGCTATCAGCCAGTTCAGATTGATCCTGAGATCTGGTTGTATCAGATATCTGTGGTCATCATTCTTATTTCTGCCATGGCAAGAGAAGTCTTCACTCTTGCATTTTGATAGCCACCATGAAATATTTAATCATGGCTGAAATGGTGAAAGCTGTTTCTCCATCTGTGCCTGTAAGCCACAAAACCACTCATTTTTCATATGAATAAATCCAAGTTCTATCACACTTCGAAGATCCAGAAAGTTTGTAAAATTTTCTGCTTTTAACAATGCCACTATTCCAAACATTTGTATCCCATTGTGCCTTTATTAGTACAGGAGTAGCTTCTGACCAGATGGTCTTAAATTAGTGCTTCTAAATATTTCAGAACTTGCACTGTCAGGAGAAAAGATCCTTCTGTCACTTGTCCTTTTTCCACAGAGAACACTCAGTTATGTGATACACAAACTCTATCACTGCCCAGCTGAAAGAATGCACACAGCATTTATCTGGTTTCAGATCCATCCAGCTGATGATATGATAGCTCAGGTATCAAACTGCCTGTGTGATTTCAATTACCTACCCTCTATATGCCTGGAAAGTAGAGTTATCAGCATAAAACTAATAAAGCAGAGGGTTCTATAAAAGTGGCAAGTGAGTTACTGCAATTGCTTTAGGCAGTGTAACCTACTTCTGCACACTCACAGATGGGGAAGGTTTCCTTGTTGCCTAAAATTTATATGTGCAAAAAGAAAAGCAAGGCAGAAAAGCAATCCTGTTTCCTCTACAAACTCAGCTTTTCCTTCTGCCCACTGCCATCCTGTCCCCCATCCCCTGCCTCCCCAGCCACCAAAAAATCAAATCAATTCATTTTAAAGGCCAGGGATGAAATGGGATGTACTGTGAAGTGGAGGAGAAGGTAAGGTGCAGGAGGAGGTTATTAACTAAAATTATATTGCAGCTTAGGGGATAAGAGTAACAGTCTAAAGATGTGATGAATTTCAGAAACCCAAAATGCAGCTGTTTTAAATGATATTTTTTATATTTGATTGATCAGGGAAATGTGTTACTTTAGAGATAAGGCAAAAGTTGTCACACTGAGAGATGGCTTCTGGTGACACTGTCATCTGGTTAAAAAGATGCAGCACCCAAGGGCTCTGCTTGTTTATTAAAAGCATCTGTTTTACTTCCAGAAGAAAAATTAAAAATCATTGCTTCGAAAAGGGTGTGACAGAGCTGGAAAGACAGAGTTAGTTTAAGTCTGTGACATTACAGAGACCCTGACCCTTCTCCTTCCTGCACAGGACTGTCAGTCCCACCAGAGTCCTGCTAATTTCAGCTTTACTCCTGCACTGCCCAAGAGCTACAGGCTGGAGTGTGTCAGTGTGTGGTCACACGTGTGGGTTTGACTTCTCCTGAGGAGCCTGCTGTGCTGTGGCAGTGGCAAAAGCCAGCCCAGGGCAGTGGGGGAGCCCCAGCTTGCTGAGCCAAGGTGCCTGGGCAGGATGCAGCACCCGAGCCAGGGGGTTAAAGCTGCTCTGGGGGTGTCTGAGATGGGCCCAGAGCAAGGCTGGGGACACTGGGGTGACATCCCTGTGCAGAGCTTTGTGCACACCTGGCTGGCTGAGAGGGGTCACACAGACACAGCACCACTGGCTAGGCTGGAAGGAGACTGTGGACAGGTTTTTATTGAGACATAGTTGATGGGAAAAGAGACGTGAGAAATACATCTGAGAAAGCAACAGCTGCCTGATTCAAGGACAGTTTCCTTGAGCAAGAAGCTGTTCAAGAAAATTTGTGATAACAGGAGGTAAAAAAGAAGCCACAAACATCCTGAGAAAGGTGGGACTGACTTTTTATAGCTGACCAATAGTGAGCTCTACTTTTGCAATATGGATGAGCCTTATTACTGTGATTATCAAAGTGTGCCTGTTAATCAATAAATCTGAGACTTGTCCATCATCAGTGGATGAGCAGTGTCTCCTGTCTTCCTCGTCAAGTAATAACAAAAATACTAAAAAGTAGTAACAATTTCCCACCAGGGAAATCCCAGGCTGAGGCACACTAACCTACATAAAGTTCTTCCAGGGCTCCTCAGCAAGGAAAAGCCCCTGCTCAGGCCTTATCTCCATGGTGCCAAGCAATAAGAGGCAACAGGGAAAAACTGATGGACAGGATGTTCTACCTGAACACTAGAAAAACTTCTTTACTGAGCACTGGAACAGGCTGCCCAGAGAGGGTGTGGAGTGTCCCTCACTGGGGATATTCCAGAGCTGTGTGGACACAATCCCATGCCATGTGCTCTGGGATGACCCTGCTTGAGCAGGGAGGTTGGACAGATGACCCACTGTGGTCCCTTCACGACCCATTCTGTGGCTCTGTGGTTCTGTCTGTGCTTGAACTGACAGAGGGGACAGAGCCCTTTGGTGGGCAGTTGTGGCTTCATAATGCTGCTGCTTTTAGATCCCAGTGTGCCAAAGGCAGAGGGAATGATGGAGAAGCACCTGTGATCTTCAGGTGTGTTTCATTTCACCTGCCACTCACAGAACCTGAAGACAGAATACAGTGAAAAGAGTATTTGAGGATTGGGTTCACTTTCTTTACAGCAGCATCCTGACTCCTTTTAATGTTTGCAAAGTTTTTGGCTATAAAGGATGCATATGGCTGAGAGGTTTCTCTTGCTCTGTAGTCACTGCCACACAGGAATTCCTCCAGACTCCTTTTCCTTTCCTCCTTATCTCCTCAGAGACCTGTGCTGCTGTCCCTGGCAGCACACCAAGGGGAAGCAGCTCCAGTCATAGCAACAAAACACCATTGATCAGCCACATCTGTCAGTGCCAACACCTTTTGGAAGCTGGCCCTCTGTCAGTGACTGCCTTCTCTCTGTATTTAAGGTTCAGGTATGCAATGCAAAGAACTCCCCTGCAGAGTAACTTTAGTTATTTCATCCTATTGAAAAGGAAATCTCCTGCAGCTGACCACCCCTGAAAACATCAGCTCAGATCCATCTCAGGCCAGGCATGGGACATCCTGAGGTCCTATTCCTACCCTGCCACTGAGCATTGGGAACACCAGTCTGGAGACATCCAGGCTGGGATTAGAGGCCCTGGGCTGTTGTCAGCTGCACTGGTACTTACTCAGGGCAGTCCCTTTTTGTACTTATACCTAGGTACTAACTGGGCTGTTGCATTGAAAGATCCTAATATTGCTTTCACCCCTGCAGGATATTGATTTTAAGAAAATACTCTATGCTTCATTTCTCAGGATTGCAACATAATTTAGTAGATCATATACTTAGGGATCCACTCCCATTAATTTCTAGCTTACATTCTCACTGTTTCACAACACCAAAATGTCAGTGGCTTTAGCCTTTTCAAAATAATCTCTTCTGAGAGCACACAAGGAAAAAAGAAGGCAAAAAAAAGCTTTTATTTAAATTACACCACCTATGTATTACCTTTGGGCATGAAGGAGGAGTTATAGAAAGGCCCTCCCACCTACCTTTTCTTTGAGCAGGGTAAAACCCCATTTATTCCTTGATGATTGACTTTTGTTTGTTTAGTGTGGCCCTTATTCCCTTCTTGTTCACAAATTTAGCAAGCATGAGTGTTTGCTATAGTTGTCAGCAGTGGAATTTTATCAGCAGAAAAGTAGACAAAAATGTAAGTACTACTGACAGAAGAGGTGATGTCTGAAAGAAAAATATATGCATTTGCTGTTACTGAAATGAAGGAACTTAAACTTATACTTGTCTGTTTGTAGCTATATTCCTTTGAAGCATTACAAAACCCCATGAAAATCTAGATGTTAGAGACTGTATAATCACTTAGAAAGTTAATGTGCATAAACATACATAAAATGATTGTTTGCTTTTTTTCCTGCACAGCCTTTTTACTGTATTACTGTGTAAATCAGACCTACTTTATTTTCACTTGCTTAGCTTTGTACTCTTTTTAAAGCATTTCAATGAATGAATGCATATTTCTAGATCCTTACAGCCTTAACCCTCAAATTTATTACTGTATTTTCACAGCAAAAAAAAGCCTTCCAGACATTTTTCTATGAAACATATTACTGGAGATAGGACTGGGGGATTTAATGGCTCAAAATATGATTTCCAACCTGGGAGGTGCATGACAAATCTGAGTGAAAATGTCATGTCACAGAAGGGTAGAGAGTTCCAACAGGAGAACTGGAACCTCCCCAGCCCTGTCCTGTTGTGGTGGTAGCTGGGATAATGATGGACACAGTTCCCTGAAGACTGCAATCTTTTCTTTCTTGCTCTTGCTGGTACCCAAGAGCACATGGCCATGGTTGTTTGGGTGAGATAGGTACAAGTCATGGCCATGCAGATACCAGGGGAAAAATCACCCTGATCTTGGGAAGAATAGGGACCCAGTGAGGCTTGAAAGCTGGGCTACAGCATGCTCTGTGTGCCTCAGAAAGGGTGATCCTGCTACACAGGGATGGAAAGTGATGTCTCTCCAATGCCAAATGCAGTGCTGGTTCAGAGAGAGCAGGACAAACCAGAAAGGGGGGTGAGGGAGGATTATGCTCTGAGTGAAGCAGCATCACAGGAGAAAAAGCACAGGCAGGTTAGGGAAATGTTGCAGGGCAGAGAAGAGTCACATGCTTGCCATTTTTTTCTTCTAATTGATCAGGGATGTGTCAGACAGCAAAGCCCTGGCTGTGTGTGCTGCCTGTTGCACACTCAGAGATGTCTTGCAGGCACACAGCACCTGTGGCTGCAGTCACATGTGGGACTCGTGTCTGTTCAGAAGGGGAAGAAGCATCACCTCCCTCACTAGGACAGACAGCCTGAAGAAGCATCACCTCCCTGCACTAGGACAGACAGCCTGACAGGTTTTTCTGGCTGCTGGTACATCAGTCGTGGCTGTCTCTGTTGGCCCCTATTTGCATTTTACCCAAACACCCTGCACGTGCACACTCTGCCCCAAGGGAGAAGGGACCCCACAGTGTCCAGAGGTGGTCAGGCTGCCTTCCAGCAAGGGACTCCAGTGACAAATGTGTCACAGGGTCCTTGCCAGTGGCACAATGGCTCTGCCTGTAATGTCTGTCTAATGGGCACTGAGCTAAGACCAACAAAATACAAGTCACACAGGCCTGAGCAGCTTCTGATGTTAATGACTTCTGATTACCACTGAGCTGTGTTTTATTAACACTGTGTGCAGAGTGAGGAGAATTCCAGATAGAGTACAAAGCACCTTTTCTCTTGTTTTGCTGGTAATTGCAAAGGCTTCAATTGTACTTGTAGCTGTTTTATGATTGACCTTACACAGTGCATTTGCTATAGTGGGCCACTGCAATTTGGAATGGAAACATCACACAGAACTGGTCTATGATCTCTATGATGCAAATAAAAATAGTGCCATGAGTGAAGAAATAAATATTTCTTTCCATTTTGTCTTTTCATTTTTATTGCATCCCTAGGTCACTTGAAATGAAATTGTCCTTCACAGGTCAAGCTATGGCTGCTTTGCAGACAGGAAAAAAGACAGTGCTTTAGATCATTAGAGCCCTGGAGATGTTACAGCAATCCAAATGATTTGCATTTCTGAAGGAAAAGCTTTTATTTCTGAACTGTTCACCTCTTATTGATCTAAAAATGTACCTTTTTTATTTTTCTCATGAAAATGCCTGTCCTCAGGATTGAAAAAATAAGACATATTCCCAGCCTTGATGTGCCACCTCTCCATCAGCTCCTCCATCCCTGAGGAGCTGCCCATGGCACTTCCAGTGCAAGTGATGGTCATGGAGGAAATGAGCACTTTGTGGAGCTGCTCTAGGACTTGGTGGACAGAGAGGAGGGAGGAGGGAAAGGACAGGGACCAGACGGGCACTTCCTGTCACAGGAGGGAGGCTGCTCTTGCTCTGTCAGCTCCGGAGCCCAGGAGCTTTTTCTGAACTGGCTGCTGGCAGGCAAAGCTGTGCAGCCTTCACAGAGTTTGAGTTTCAGCCTGGAGGGGATGCTCAGACGAGACTCTGTGACATCCCCATCACACAGGGACACGATGCCCCCACACCCTGACTCCTTCCTCCGCCGCCCCTGGGCAGGGCTGACACGGGGCCAGTCTGGGGCGTGATGGGGACAGAGCATTGCTCAGGCTGTGAACAACAACTGCAGATCTGGGACTGGTGGCACCTGCAGGGGCCACACCTCCACTGCATTTTCTTCCCTGAATCATCCGGGCAGATGTTCTGGTTTAGGTAAAATTTGGTAGAAAATCTCCAAAGGAGGCCCCTCCAGAAAGCAAACCCACACAGCCCCTCTGCCCAACTGGTTTGGGAAGGATTCCTCAGAGAGAAGTGGAAAGAAGCTGTTTATTTAACTCAAATGAACAATACTGGATGACACCACTCTGACAAAGATGACAAATTCAGAAAGTCTCTCTTGGGGGTGGTCACTCTGTTCTCAGTCCCTCCAGTGCTGGGGTATCTCCTGCAGCCACAAGGTGCAAACCCTCAGTGTTCCCAGGTCCCAGTCTGGAGCAGGTTTGAGTTGGTCGAAAAAAGGAAAGGAGAAACAGCCCAGGAAGAAATCTGGACTCTTTAGCTGAACTAGCTAATGAGCAGAAGCAAAAGCAAGCAGAAGCAAAGCAGAAGCAAGAGCGAGACAGCAAAAACAAAAAAGCAAAAGCATAAAAGCAAAAGCCACACTAGCTACTGCCCTGTCTCTGTGTCTGCCAGGCTGATAAGAAAACCCAAACAAAACTTTCACTCTTCAGAGCCAGTCTTAAAGGAACAGAACATAATATCCAGCAGAAACAGAACACACGAATGGGGATACAAGCATCATAACGTCACCCGAGGACAGCAGAGTGTTTTGCTTTCCTGCTAGGATCCCTTTTGTCCAAGAGGAAGGCATCCTTGCCTCTAGGCAGAGCATGGCTGAGGCTGGGTGCTGCCTTTGAGAGGGCTTCCTTCCCCTGGGGTATCTCTATATGGCTTTACTGTCAGCTCCTGTGGTGGCTGTCACTGGTGCTGCCAAGAGAGGCCAGGGCCGTGCCCCGGGCAGTGCCAGCCTGTGGAGTTCAAGTCAGGCTCAGGAGATGAATGAGGATGCACCAAAAAAGTGTGTGGCAAAAGTTAATGGAAAATAATGCCTTATTGCTCACAGAGAGGTTATTATATTTCTAAGGCATTTATGAGCAAAGAAAATACATCTACAACTGGAGAAAGAGATTACCCTGCACCTGCCATGCCCCCTTCCCACCTTCCAGCAATCCTCTCACTTATTAGCATTTCAACACCACTTTTCTTTGAAGTACAAACTGTATTTTACTAATATTATTTCCATTCATGCTGTGGAAATAAAACTTATGACAGTGTTGATTTCTCAGATCTCCTCAGAGTCTTTGAAATTTGCATAAGATTATTCTAATCACTTAGCCTCATTGTATATATTTACACAAGTACTTTTGATGTTTAAACAGATCAGGCTGCGCTGAGATGTGCAGGGGGAAATATATACCCCTAAGGAAAGGAATGCTCATTTTCTCAGGCCAGAGAATTTCAGATTTTCTCATCTTCAGCTTGAAGTTTTCAGATAAAGCAGTGGGTCAGTGCCTTTGGGACCTGAGGGAACGACTGCAGGACTGGGAAGATGGAGGGATTGGCTCTGCCTTCAGCAGCAGGCAGCAGAGATGGATGGGGCTGGCACCTACAAGAGGAAGGTGCTGAGGACTCATCCTCTCCCACCCTTTATCACCAGTGCAGCCTGTGCTCCTGGCCACCTGACAGAAGAGATGGTCCAGCCTGAGCCCATGATGGATGAACTCACATCTACAGACACAAGGCTCTGGGCACTGAGCAGCTGCCAAATCCCAGCTCCACTGAATTCAGTGGGAATAGTAAAATGTCCTCTGGGGACACCAAAGGGACTGTGGGGCAGTTGTGGCAGTTCTGACCATGACATCCAGGCAAGTCCTGCAGGGCCTGAGCTCCTGTAGGCAGAAGGCAGGGTATCTGGGAGCATTGCAGCCATATGTTCAAATTAATTAATTTATTTTCTCCTGTAGGCAGAAGGCAGGGTATCTGGGAGCAGTAAATCAAGCCCATGCCACAGTGTAACTAGGCCACATTTCACTTTGACAGGCAGATTTTTTATTTTTCACTTTGGGAGTTTGTTTGATTTCTTTCTTTTTTATGATCTTGGGTGTTTTTTACTATTAACTAAGGAAAAACTTATAATAGCAATATTATTCCTCTTCATTTAATTATGAATAAACTCCTGATTCTTTGTGAAATCTCCCACAAGTTATTCTTATGTAATGGGTTACATCAGAAAGCTCTGATTTGGATTCTTATGTGATTAAACACCACATTACATAAACATAGCAACACAGCTCCCTTTAAAATATTAATATTGAAATTTCATTATGGAAATTAATTCTCATAGGCATAAAAATAATATTTTATTGCCATCTAATAAGGATTTGTGCAGACAAAAATTTGTCATCATTCAGCAGTACAAAAGATCACATTCTCCTTCTTGCAAAAACAGTTCTGAAAACAATGCTATAGAAATCACTGTCTCATCCAAGATAAAGCCACACACTACATCCAGGGGTAGAAACACCATCCATGTAGCAAAGAGAAATGTGTTTAGCCAAAGGTCACACCCAAAGGAACAGGGTGGAAATATCCCCTGCTTACCAGGAGAAGAAAGTTTAACAATTCCACGTGTCAGAGGCTGGAAAGTGATGTACACCAGGAAGTTCATGCAGCAACAGCCATCCTTGGCATGGTTTGATGCTGGCACCATGTCAGTGCCCCCATGAAAATGCCTTTTCCCTGGTGTCCACTGTGAGATGGGATCAGGAATAGACCAAAGCAGGCTCCAGCTTAGGAATAGAAGGAAAAAAACTTTATTAACTTACAATATATAAAAGAACACACAGAACTCAGGATGAAAACTTTCCAAACATTCCTCCTCCCCCCACCCAAGTTCCCAATACATCACAGTAAGACAAAATCTTAGACTCTCAATTCAGTTGCCACTCCTCAGATCATCAACTCTCGTTCCATCACCACCCTTTAGATAATCAAATCTCAGTTCATCAAGAGGAGAGGAGTCCCTCTTGTGCCAGAGGCTTCCCCTGGAAACACATTTGAGACCTCCAGTGTTTCCATGTCACACATGGCACCACCAGGAGATCCTTTGCCATGGTGACACCTTCCTTCCATGGCCAGTGCTCTCACCACTGCACATGGACCACAGCTGCTTCTAGGGTTCCCCTTTTAAGGGTGCTCTGCCCAGTGCCAAGAATAGCACAGTCTCTCACTTTTGGGACACCTGTCACCCCCAGATTCACCCCCTGGGGCCGAGGGGTCTCAAGAACAGAGATCTTCTTCTTCTTCACTGAAGATGGAGGGCACCTCCACCCTCCTCACCCGTTGTCTCTGTTCATGCACTCCTTCATATGACATCACTGCACTCCCTTGGCTCCAAGCCATTGCCTTCCCCTAAATGCAGTCCCTCTGTCACAGGAAAAATGGTTCTGTCCATGGCTATACAAGAGAAGTCCAGCCAAAGGCCACTCCATCATCCCCTCCCACCTAGGATTCTTCTCCACTTCTCTCGTGGCCCATTTCCTTCTTATCTCAAATTCCAGGGTGGCACAGGTGCAGACACCATTTCTCTCTCTCTCTCTCCTGGGTGGTGGGGATGGCTGCCCAACACCTCTCAGTTCTCCTCCACCCTTCCATCCTGCAGGGGCCTTCACCTCCCCTCTCTGTCCAGGGCCCAGCTCACCTCACCCGGCCCCATGGCAGCTGGGCAGGGCAGCTCTGAGCTCCTTCACCCACCTGAGCCAAGAGAGCTTCCCCTGGCAGTTCCCTGCTTTTAACCCCCTGAGCTGGGCAGAACAGCTCTGACCTCTTCATGGAGGGAACCCAAGAGAGCTTCCCCTGGGGGTTCCCAGATTTTAACCCCCTGAGCTGGGCAGGGCAGCTCTGACCTCTTCATGGAGGGAACCCGAGAGAGCTTCCCCTGGGGGTTCCCAGATTTTAACCCCCTGTGTTCTCAGGCATCCATGTCCTTGGTGGCCACACCAGGTGCCAATATTCAAATCTGAGCACCTCTTGGTTTGACCACAGCATCCCAAAAAATCTCACTTCTTGTCAAACCAGGACATTGGGCCTTGTCTGCCTTATGCAGATCAGCAGGCTGAGGTTGATCCTCATTGGCCGAGCCCGTTGCCATCTGGCCAAGCAGCCAATAGCAGCCGGAGTCCCTCACGGCCTGGGCCGGCGCTCCTACGGCCTTATGGGCCTAGTTACGTAAATGAGGTAATTTTATAATCAATCAATAATAATGAGGTAATTTTATAATCAATCACATAATTCAGTGATACAGTTGGGATTATTTATAACTTTGAGGCCAACAGGCCAGCTGTAGGTCACCACAGCTGCCCATCTCATTGGAGTTAATGAGCCTAATGAAAATTCAGTGGCAGCGAGTGGAAATTGTTTCTTCCGAACAGAAAATTTAGAACAGGTAAAATAGAAGTTGTATGTATTTAACAACAAAGAAAGAAAATGAAAAAATATGGAAGAAAATACTAACATTGATATTAAGTCTTTGCATTTAATAATAAGAGAGTTAGAATTTCCTTGGGAATTTACAAATGCAGATAAAGTTATTTCAGACTGAAAGTATTAGTTTTATTCTCAAATCATAACCTTGCCACAAATCCTACACTAGGGTCTAAACTGTAACTCCACATCCTCTATATTGGGGTGGGACTGGATGTACACACATCCTGGGAGCACAGGAGCATGGCCAAGGCTGCCACTCAGGTACAACTTTGTTCTGTGACAGCCACGCAGGAAATATGATGTCAGCTGAAATGAACTGTGAAATAAGCTTTACAAAAAGCATTGTCTGCTTCAGGAATGTTTGTTTTTAGAGTTTGTCTCAACATGCACAGTGTTTGTTATTGCCAATAACCCTGCACCAATTACTGCAGTAAGACAGTTCTGTGCTGTGATTGCACTGAAAACATAATCATCAAATATGTTCTCTATCCTTCAGTTCTCCTGCTCTCCACTGGACTTCCTAAATACTTGGAACTGCATTACCTCCTTGCCTTTATATTAAATAAGAACATGACCAGATACCACTTAACAGAGAAAACCATTTCTATGGTTTTGATTGCTGATAGAATTTCTTGGTTTTTTTGTGGAGTCTTTCCTGCATAATTTAGAAATGTGACCTCCATGAAATATTTAGAAAGAAGCAAAAGAAACTATGCTTTCAAATGGAGCAGGTTCTTTTGAAATGGAAACTAACCTGGAATAGGTTGCTTAGAAGAATAACAGGCAGTGCTACAATGCTCTATGCCCAGAAAACTGGAAGAATTTGTAGCATAAGAAAAGTTTTAAAAGCTCCTACACAATTGCACCACTAAGAAGACGAGAAACCCAGATTTTCTTTTCTTTCCTTTTTTTTTTTTCCTCATGGGAAAATAATACAATAAAAAGTCTGGTATCAGAATGCAATATAGGAACACTGGAAACAAATTTCAGGGCCTTTAAATGGACAGCACATTTTTTCCAGCCTTCCTAAAGAGAGTGCTGTACAGAACACATTCTAAATTACCCCAAAATTATTTTCTATATGTCTGTGATGTATGAGACAAGTCAAGATAGCATCATAATTGTGAGGCAGACAAACATTCTGTTCTCATAATGGAAAATTCCAGTAGCCTGAGACTTTTTAATTAGAGCACTGAATCTCTGCTGCTGTACCAAGTTCCTTCTACCAGTGCACAGCTGATTTAGTGACTGCCCAGGCCCTTCCTGCATTTGTTAAATCAAAGGTAAAGGAATTTTCAGGATTATTACCGAAATTCAATCTATTTAAAGAAAGTAATGGCATTTTCTTCCTCCTCTTTTATAGAATGCACTTTTATAGGTAATTAAATTGAAGTATGATTTTGGACACATTTATGTTACAGTGCTGCTGGCTGCTGGTGTTGCACAAAGTGCAAGTGCTGGAGAGGGGCAAGAGATGCATCTGCTCTATCCTGCTGGCAAACAGGGAATTTTCTCCCACCCATGGCACAGATCAGGTACATCAATGGCTGTCACACACTCAAGGAAGGGTTATGCTCAGGTGTTTCCTATGTAGTCTCTACCAAACCCAAATCTAACAAGGATACAAAGATTCTAATATTATTTGGTTGACTGATTATTCTTTTGGCAGTTAAACAGCCAGAAAACACAAAACACTTGCCTGTCTCCCCAGCATTTGCTCAATTAGCAGACTATGAGCCAGAGTGACCTTTTCTTTCCATTTCTGCATGTGAAACCTGAAGCACATTCTCATGGAGAACAAAAAAATCCTTCAGCATCCTCTAAACACAGGTTTTAAATTGCTGCAATCATTGCCTTCTAGTGGAACTATTTCTGAGAAGCTGGGGAAAAAGTGCAGTCAGCAAGATCCCATTTTACTTCTAGATAATTCTTCCAAGAAAGCTCAGGAGGAGGGGAGTGACTTATTATAGACTGAAGTAGGTTTTCCTGAGGATGGTTATTTGGGGTATCCTCATCACAGTCTTGGCTACAGATACTTTCAGATTTTATTTGAAGCTCTGTAATTCCAGAAACACCTATCTGACAACATGAAGAAGCAAAGTAAAAACATCTTGAATTCACACTTAAGGAAGAGCAGGCTTTCTACACATCTTTGTTTTTCTACATTGCCCTCTGTTAGCAGAATTATCTATTACTGTCTGCAGCCTAGGAAGGCAGCCTTACTTTTGCTCTGTGGCCTGTTTTACACTTTGCACACCACTTGCATGGGACCATCCCAGTTTTGTTCTTCCTTAACTGGAAATAAAGCAGCCCATTTTTAGCCTAGAAGATCTGGAAGGAGAACATAAGTCATGGCTCTGGTGTTTCTCAGTTCCTGTCTTCATTATTCTGAACCTCTGGCCATTCAAGCACAAGGTCTCTTGTATGTTATCTTTCTGCAGGTTTCAGGGAAGTAGGAAGAAGAAGCAGGAAGAAGTAGGAAGAAGCAGAAGTAGGAAGAAGAAGCAGGAAGAAGAGAGGAATGCTATCTGTGCACCAGCTGGTAATTAAAGAATGCCCTAGAGTTGTGTGACCTTTTTCTTTTAGTAGTGACATAACAAAAAAAGAAGATAAAGATTCAGAAACACTCCTTGGATAGCCTTAAAGTTTTAGGTTCCTGAACAAAAATCTTCTCACAGAACTATATAAAAGCACTGTGCAAACTGGGAGGATTTCTATGCTGACATAATGGTTACATTGGGAATAAAGAGTGAAACAGAAGTTGCAAAAGCTTGCAGAGCCTAGCAGAGGAACTAATTTCAGCAATAAGAGGAACTAAAACAGAAGGAACTGAAATAATTGGATTTCCTTAGTTGCAACTGTTTCTAAATAACAACAGGCATGGAAATTTTCAGTAATTTTGTAAGAAGAGTAACCTGTGAATGGCAAAAGCATTCTTCTCTTTAATGCACACAGCTGGCAAGAGAAGAGACAACCTGTTCAACACAAATCTTGTTCATTCTACCAGCAAACTGCCTTAAAAATCCAGCCCCTTTTCCTTTGCTAAAGCTCTGGTTCAGATTTTCATGGTCACACCTCTACATCTGAAGCTTCCTCTTCCTGATTTCAATGCATCTACTTTCTGTCCCTAGAAAGCTGTTTAACACACTGCAGAAAAATGTATCTTGCTAATTTATCACCTCTATAGTATTTTCATACTCTGCATCCCTCATCTACCTCTGCTGGGTCAAATCTTTTCCATGTTGTTACATCAAAGCACACACACAGTGCTTGCTTGCAGGTGACCAAGAAGATAAGAGGTGACTCTCCAGCTGCTCCTGCTCCCCAACACTGCACTGCTACTTCTGCCTCTTTTGTCACACTCCTTTTGGAAATGAGAAGCTTCCTGTGAAGAGAATCTACAGTCACTTCAAAATTTTGCTTAAGACTTACTGATGCCTTGTGATAAACCTGACAGCTGGCAGTGACCCTTTATACTCATTCCAAACTCTCAAGCTCAGCTGGACGCTACCTTTGGTTTTACATCTGCTCATTTCTTATCTCCTAACAAAGTTACAAGATCTGTGAGGTGAGGGCAGGGCTTTGATTCCTTCAGTTCAGACACTCAATTACCAGATAAGCACCTTTTGGAGGTGTGTGCTGAAGATCTCAGCTTGTGTAAACCTGGGACATACATGGCTGAAGTGCAGCTTCCTCACAGGTCCCAGAGACTGCTGGGTCTGTATTCAGTTTTGAAAACACCCCTGGATTTCCCCTTCAGTTGTGATAAAGTGGTATGCTTCCTGGGGGAGGTGGGGACCCTGTGATGCCTTCTGCATGCAGTCACTTTTTGATATCCTTTGGCTCATTCTATGAGAAAAAAATAGAGTATTTCAAAGGATCAGGGACAAAAAGGGACAGTGCTGCATTACAATCCACTTGATTAGGCTGATGTGTCTGAGGTTTTGTTCCCTTTTGCAGGGCTCATCACAGTGAGAATCCCTTCAGTGCATTTTTTATTCATGAAGAATCATCACAGGACAGCCTGTGGAAAATCAGTAGTTGTATGGTTGTACACAGAGTACAGGTGTGTGTGTGCACCCAGCTTTCTTCCCAAAGCCAAATTGCAGTCTCAGTCCTGTCACCAAGGAATACAGCTGTGCTCCAGAGTGTGACAGCAGGAACAAAGAAATTACTTTTGTGGGATACAGAAGACTGGATTTCTGGGTAGTTTCACCTTCTCCCTTTGTGGTGTTTTCAATCTTTTGGGGTGCATAGGCTGCCAGTAGATATATATAGATGTAAACATAGAATTTGTCACCAGGTGATAGTTCTCATGTGACCAAGGCAAATTTCCTAATAAAAGTGAAGATTTTTAATTGAAATATTCTCACTATTATTTGTGGAAGACTCAGTGCAGCTGCACAGCAAAGCACTACTCATCCATTGTCCCCTAACTTCAACAGTTAGAAACAGTCCCTCAGAAAGTGCTCTCATATGGTTTAGAAATGAAAATAACAAATACATGCAACTAAATAAAAAATAATTGGATGAGCATGTGCATGCTGCCTTGGTGCCATGATAATTTTATTTAGTTAGGGACCAACTATGCAACACTATGAAATCATAGAGAAAAAAATAGATCTGTAGGTGTCAGTTGGAAGTAGATTTGTCTGTTTATTAAATTCTGTGTGTGTGTGTGTGTGCATGAACAAACATGTAAAGCCATAACCTGTAAAGCAGGAAGGAGTTAAGCAGAGAACAGAAAATAGCAGAAAAAGGCAGGAGGAGAGATGCAGCAAAACATCAATTCAGAAATGAAAAAGAGGTTCAAAAGCAAGAGGAGAAAGGCCAGCAGGAAAGGACTGGGACATCAAGCAGCAAAGGCCACCTCTCAACAAGAGGTGACAAATTGCTCAATCTCCTTCCTTCCAGCTGAAAGGAGCTGCTGGAGGGCACTGGGAGCAGGAGATGCACCCCAGACAGACCTGACAGAGGCCACAGGATCTCAGTCCAGAGCACTTGCACGTGCAGGTCACTGCACAGTGACACAGCACTGACATCAACAAAAGAAAACGATTTACTTTAGAGATTAGCCCTGCAAAATGGGACAGCCACCCAGGGACCCCACGGCCCATGACAAAAGCAATGTCATTTCTCATTACTTGACTCTTTCACAGAGTAATTAATCTTTTCAGAAAGCTTCTAGGCAAGAAACTCTCAGGTTGATCTCCCCTTGTCTTCAGTGGAGAGATTTTCACTGGGCAAGGAGCCCAAGTGATCTCAAAGAGTGTGGCCCCTCAGAAATCACAGGCTGCTCAAGTGACTGAAGGTGGCAGGAGCAAGCTCTTGCTATGTTGAATCCTGCCTGACCTCAGAGGAGACTCTTCCTTTACAACAGCCTCCTCTTCATTTTCTGAGGCTTAAATTATGGCTGTGTATTTCTTTCTTAGAAACATTTTAACACTGACATTATATGGCAATGTTAAAATTGGAATGTCGTTTCAGGAAAACCTATAGCCAGCCATGAAAGAAGAATATGAACTACTACAAATAAAGAAGTCAACATGAAAAACTCCTTGGGAATAACACAGACGTGCCTGTAAATAATACAAGTAAAGTTTTAATAGAAAATAGTTACAGAGAAAGTAACTATGAGAAAGCTGATAAGGAAAATTTGGAACATGTTCACAGGCTAAAGCTAAAAGAGATTCAGTGGAAAAGAGGAACTCAAACTGAGGATGCATGTCTCAAGGGCCAGGAAATATTCTATGCCTCACAGGAAGATAAACATGCAGCTGAGAGGCAATTTTGTAAGAGTTATGGGAAACAGCAATTCTGGGACCCGTTACCACAATTACCTCAAGGAAAGAAAAGAGAGCTCCATGTTATAAAGCAATAAGAGGAAGGGGAGGTTGCTCCTGGTGTGAGTAATGCTTGCAGAGACAGTTGCTCACAGGCAGCCAGAATGCAGAAGTCTTCTGCTGTTCCTGCAGCCCGGGTGGGTAAACAATGGACAGCTGATTGCAGCTGACAGTCCCAGGAGAATGGGAAATTCACTGGGAAAGCAGCAGGATTAGACTTGATAAGTACATGGAGGAATGAGCCTCATTTAGAGGCTAAACAGCAAGTGTGGCTGCCAATAAAAGAACTAAGAAAAGCAAGTAATGTATCACTGAGAACATATTATGGATGATATGTGGAATGTCCATTGTGGCTGACCAGCAGGGCAGGACAAGCTGCAGGCTTGCACAATTAATTAAGCACCAGATTTCATTTGAAATACTGGGGGGAAGAGAATGTTAATCAGGAAGTCTCCATTTTCTCCCAAAAAGGATGGGTCTAAAGAGCCTCTATAATTTTAAGGAGAGAATTTCCAGGACAGTAGACTAAGTTTAGAAGCAGTGCCCTCTGTGCCTGTCAATTCCAGCTGACCAAGCACAGGATTCATAACATGGAATCTGGCCAAGGCCAGGCAGAGCTGCAAAGAAATGCACCAAAACTTCTTCTCCAAAGCTGCTGTCAAACAAAGCCACTGAGCTGCCTACTAGTTAGAGTTAAGAAGTTAAATTGAAGAAATTGAAACCATTATTTATACACCCACAAGACCAGCTACTGCATAAGGCTCCCAGAACTTGTAAAGCTTTTAAAACAATTGGTTCCCAACAGAGGCTGTAAGGTGAGGATAGACTCAAAGCTGGAATATGTAAAACAAAGTTAAAAAAGCATGCTACGAGCAAGACATTGATTTTGAAACACTGCATACTTTGCAACATGAGCAGTAACAGTTCTGTGTCCCAACAGGAGTCTGAGGAGCAGCAGCTGTTTTAAAACTGATGGTCTATAGCCTACACAAATGGCACACACACGAGTAGAAATGCAGATATAATCTCTGCTCTTAGGCATGCAGCAATTCCTGTGCAGACTGAGGTGAATACACAGCCTGCTCACAGCAAAGCATCGCAAGTGCACCAGGCAGAGATTGCCCATGTCACAGACACCTTTTGTGAAAAATCCCTTCTTAGGATTGTTCCTGCTGGAGCTGAGAAGTTTCAGCAACAAATGTAAACAATGATTATCTGCTGCTGTGGAATGCAACAGGTCCACCTGGGATTGGTCTCCTGTAGGTGTTTGGATTTCCTGACCACTCACAGCAGGGCTGTTCTTGCTCTCTGTAGAGACACAGACCTCTGTTATTCATTCTTTCTATTCTGTTCTTACCATAGCCAGCTTCTGAAGAAGCTCCTTTCCTTTCTATTTCTTTTTAGTATAGTCATAATGTTATATATATGTTGGTATGTGTATGTTGGTGTGTAATCCAAAGGAAGACTAAATCCCAGAGAAACTTTCATCTGATCTTCCAGGTTCCTTACATGATTTTTGAAGTACATTTTTGAAATACATTTGAAGTACATTTTTCCCAGTGGATCCCAGAAAGACATGACACTGATGTTTTTAAGAAACTTTCCCAACAGCATTTTATGGCAGAACTGTCCAAGACAAGAAACTGCACATTAGTAATACAAGAAGTTTCTAAATCACCAAAGTGCTGTTCTACAAAAAAATTCCTTTTTTTTCCCCTTCAGAAAATAGTCTCTGTATCCTTACTGATTTTTTAGCAGTCTTTTCTGTTTCAAAGTCCATTTATGCAAGGTGTTTGCTTACTTGCTTGAAATCCACGGAAATACTACATGCTATTAAAATCAGGTCAACACTGATTTAATAGTCTCTCAGGGAAGTTTTATGTTTGATATTAATCTCCACCACTTCTGGCAAGAGTAGCCTTATTTAAGATCAGTGCCTGAGGCCAAAAAGGAAGGGAAAGCTCTTTACTCTGGAGACATCTGGAGCAGAGCCTCCCCCATCCTCTGCAGAGAGCTTTGCAGTGATGCTGAGGAGAGATGAATGAAAGGGCCTCATGAAATGTTAAGGAGAGACAATTTTTTTTTGCTTATATGTTTTTGGCAGTCCTTCAGTTTAAATCAGAGCAAACCACCTATGGCCAAACTAGAGACTTATTTTTGAAGAGTCTTTGGGAGAATGTGCTGCAGTATTAGCATCTCTTCAAAAAGCCTAAAGTTGCTGAATTGGTGCTTAAAATATTTCAAGTGGGAAAGACATTACCCTCTGCATACTCCAGTGATTAAATGCACATTGACTACATGTACAATAGCCTTGGAGAGGGGTGTATGGATAGTACAGCTGCCTTTGTGGGTTTCTCCAAATCATGAAAAAAATGAAGTAACCACATTTCATCAATTAAGCATTTATCCCAGTCACCTCCTTCGTTGTTGTTTTTCTGGTTTTGCTTAGAAAGATGTTATTGAGCCAACTGACTCCTGTTTGCATGTTGGAAACATTATGCACACTAGGAAATTTGGTTTAATATTACAAAGCTTATGGTTGGAGAGGTTCCAACTCATTTTTCTTTCTCTGTTTAATATGGTATCACCTGCTATTACCAACTGATCTCTTGCTGTAAAAAAAGAGCATCAGATAATTATGATCAGAAAGCTTAGACTGATTTCCTGCTTTTCTCAAATTGTGCTTCAGTAGTGGCTCACCTAAATTTGCCACTGGTCCCTGTTGTTGCCAGTCTAGTCACAGAAGAAGAGTTTTTCTTAACTCTGTCACTGGCAGCAAGACTAGAAACATGCTTCCCAATGATTCTGTGCAGGTTTCAACCATCTGGCAACAAAAGTCAGGATCCCATAGAGAGGCAAACTTCTCAACAAAGAGGCTCCAAAGACAGGGGAAATAAAGAAAGAAAAGGGAAGAACGCTTCAGGAAAAAAAAAGAATCAGGAATTATACACTACTCAGTCTAAAAATTGTGTCTGAAGCACCTTTGGAAATAGGCCTGTGGTACACCATGACTTCACACCTTCAGTCAGCTGGAGATGGGAAGCTTGGCCTGTGGAAACATGTACACATGGGCCTCAATTTGCTTCAAGTACACACAATTTCAATTTTTATTATACACAGCCCTGCCTATCACTTCTAGTCCTTCAGAGCCATGGACTTACCCCTTCCTTCTGTGTGGACAGTTTTTTATTGAGACATAGTTGATGGGAAAAGAGATGTGAAAAAATACATCTGAGAAAGCAACAGCTGCCTAATTCAAGGACACAGTTTCCTTGAGCAAGAAGCTGTTCAAGAAAATATGTGATAACAGGAGGTAAAAAAGAAGCCACAAACATCCTGAGAAAGGTGGGACTGACTTGTTATAGCTGACCAGTAGTGAGCTCTACTTTTGCAATATGTATGAGCCTTATTACTGTGATTATAACAGTGTGCCTGTTAATCAATAAATCTGAGACTTGTCCATCATCAGAGGGTGAGCAATGTCTCCCATCTTCCTCGTCACTTCTGTCCTCCCCATTTTCTTTTCAGCTTTAGTTGAGGGCAGGAAATAAAGAATGGGTAGTGTAATAAGTGAAGCATAGATACCCAAAGCAGGCCAAGCTGATTGAGCTTCAGCACCTGAGCTGCAGTTTGTTGAACTCCTGCTGAATTTCATGCAAGGGATTGCCAGAAACATGTTTCCTTGCCAACAAAGGAATATTTTACATGAACCAGACTCAGAGCTCATTATGCAAAGCAGCCATTGTCACACTTGGAAGCATCTTGAAGGAAAATGGTTTGATTTTGAGCTGTGGAGAACTCTACAAGCAAAACATTTATACCTGCTTTATCTCAGTTACAGCTTCAGGAATCCAGCTAAACATGGAAACATATTTAAAAACGAAAAGAAATATCCTGCATCTGTAATAGGATTCTTCAGTGGCTCTGACCATTTGTGTCTCATGAAGCAACATTTGGAAAACATTAAGGAAAGGCCTCAGGCAAAAAGCTCCCTCTCTGGTAACCTTAATTTTTAAAGGGCAAAAAAGAGACTCAGGGATTGCCAGAATTTGTTCTCTTCAGTATCCCTGTTCCTCTTATACATCTTAGACTGCTATTGGTTTTTTTGAAGGTTATCTTAAAATGAAAATTCCTTTTTTGGGGAAAGCCAGAGTTTTAAGCAAATACATGGCAGGGCCTCCCTTGGAGTTGACAGCCCTACCTGGAAGTAGAGATGCCTTTGTAGAGGAGCTTATTAAAACATTTCAATATGCAGGACAGTAGACTCAGAACGACCCAGTTCAGGAAAATTATACAGCATTTAGTTCACTGCCCTTTTTCCCACTGAATGGCAACATAAATTCTATCCTAATGTATAAGACTTTTCACATCCATTTTTGAAAGCAAATTTTTGCCTGGAATGAACTTAGGATTCACAAGACTCAAAAGCTGTTCTTATGAGTCAATGAATGCTACAAGTGGGTTTACTCTTTGTTTTTTCCTTTGATAGTTTTCCCTTTTAGGGATGACTTCTCACTGAGACATCAGCCCCTACGTTATTATTGAATTGGAAAATGGTTGAGGACATAGTAGACCTAAAAAAATCCTAAAAAAAGGATTTATGAGCAATAAAAAGCCAATTTATCTTAAAAAATAAATTCAAACAACCCTACACCTTTTATTGCTGCATTGAGTAAATATTGTGCAAGTTGTGAGCTGCAATTCATAGAGAGTTATCAGATCCCTGCCCAAGGCAAGCAGGCTGTACTAAATGACCTTTAAAGGTCCCTTCCAACACAAACCATTCTCTCATTCTATGATAAGCAACAACTTTGTTCCTTTCTATACAGAGATGTTTTAAAAGCTTTCAAATATACTTCTAGCTTTTTCTCTTTTTTTTTTTTGCTTTTTCACCATTTCAGGTTTTTTTCTTTCTTTTTCAAGTACGAAGATATATTTCCTAAAATCTTTTCATCCAGCTATGTGTACATTGGCCAAAGTTGTCTCCATCTATCTTATCACTCTAGTTCTGTAGCATATGGCTTTACAGCAGTTTCAAAGGTAGGTGTTATGAAAAACCTCAGATAATTAATTGAATAGGAAAGAAAGGTCATTTTAAAAAGTCCCCTTGCACATCAAACAATAGCAGCAGCAAATGTAGTGATAAAAGCACTGCAGAGCACTTTTTAGAGAAACAGAACTTTTTTTTCCACAAAGTGTCTGAAGCTCAAGTCTGACGTGGAGCATCTGAGGGAGCTGGGCTTGTTCAGTCTGGAGAAAAGGAGGCTGAGGGGAGACCTTATCACTCTCTAACTCCCTGAAAGGAGGCTGTGCCTTGGTCTCTTCTCCCAGCTAATAAGCAAAACAAGTAGAGACAGCCTCAAGTTGCACCAGGGAAGATTTAGACTGGGTGGTAGGAAAATTTTTTCACTTCAAAGGTGAAACAGGGAAGAAACAGGCTGCCCAGGGAAGTGGTTAAATCACTATCCCTGCAGGGGTTTAAAAGATGTACTGATGTGGCACTTGGGGACCTGGTTTAACAATGGATTTGGCAGTGTTAGATTAATGCTTGGACTCCATGCTTTAACAATCTTTTCCAACCTAAATGATTCCATGTAGGGGATACACTATAAGGTTGTATAGAAAGTAATCTCACCCTTAAGGAGTTGCAGCTGTACCAATTACTAAAGATCAGGAGCAGGCCTGATGTTAAGAAGCTGCACCTGCAGCCAATAAGAACAGTGGCATAAAAGAGTGGATTGGTGGGATCTGAGATGAGATGGCTGCTGCAAGGACCAGGAACAGTCACGTTTGTGAAAAGAGTTGGAGTCTGTTGGCTGTGCTGTGAGGAAGAAGGAGTCAGTGATGTGAAGAGCTGCTCGTGAGAAATCACTGAGAAGGTATGGGACCTTGCTAGGTGATAACAACAGGACTCTTGCTGTTTGATAACAACAATTCCATGATTCTATGAAACTCTTGTCCAGATCTAATGGTGGCTTATGGTCCTGAGAGCAAGCTTTAGATGAGTGAGTAGAGCTGAGCAGGAGCTGCCTGTGACACCTCTGTGGTGTGAAATGAACACACAAATTCTTATCACAATAGGGCTGCAAGGTCCAGCAAAGTTTATTCAGGCATGGTATTGGTTTAGGCAGGCTGCTTGAGGAGCAGGATGGACTGGGTGACCTCTAGCATCTCTCTCAATCTACTTTTCTACGATTTTCTGTAATCCCCTGGAAAGATTCTCTGAAGGGTTTTAAATTTGCATAGGCTAAAAAGATGATTATTTTTAATGAGAACCATGCTTTTAGTCCCATGGTGCAGCTTCAAGGGTGCTGCATAATGCTAAGCATATTATTCAGGCCCTGTGGAGCTTTCCCAAGATAAAAAATGCTGCAACCATTCCCTGCCTAAAGTTTGGTCTGAATGGCAATAGTGGGTCACTAATGACACTGACAGCTTTTTCATCCTTTTCTCCTCTATTAAAACAAACAAAAAATTATGGCTTCCTTCTTTCCTTTAGTGCTTTAGTGTTTCTTGATATTGTTGATTTTTCAGTGTATCTTCATTGTACCTAGAAAACTCCCTAATGTTTCCTCATATTTGTACAGGTAGGGAGTTTGATCTTTCATAGGATTTTGCCTTAATTAAAATCTGAAAAGTGAAGTTTGCTTCTTTTAAAAGTAATTGGATTAATGCAAACTTTTTCAGTGCCTACTTCAAACGAGTATAAATGGTCTGACATTAAATGAGGTTAAAAAGTCCCCAATAAACTACCACTACTGTTATTAAATTTAATTAAGATAGAGCAGCAGGCAGTTTAAATGGGAAAGTGTAGCACAAAAATGGCAGCACAGAAAAAGTATTCTGATGTTGCCATTAAAGCTAATTGGAAGCAAGGATTTCTAAATGACAGTATAATTAACAGGCTAATGAATGCCAGATTAAGATTGTTATTAACAATGAAATTTGCAAACATTCATGGAAAACTATTTAGGAATGGGACACATTAGACACATTACAAGGTAAAAGTCTGCAAATTATACAGCACTTCATCAGATGAGGGTACAGAGCTCCAGCCATGTAGCAGCAATTAAACCTTTTGCCCTCTCACCCTCCTCTTCTCCAATTTAAGCTATAATTATCACAGATTAGCTATAAAATGTGTGTTTTGAGAACTTATACCACACTAAACCTGTGCATAGAGCTCGTGGAAGTAGCATGGTTTGATAAGGCAATGATCAAAGCTGGGAGAAGGCCAATGGTGTTACACACAGCCTTATCACCTGAGGCTAAAAACAAACCACTGCTGGGATTCCTGCTGAACAAATACACATTTCCCACACACTGAAATCCTGCTAAATAAGGCTAATGTGGTTCTATGCATAAATGAAATTATTTTCACTTTCAATAGGAGCATTTGGGCTGGCTCCTTTTCCATGAACTGCTCTCCACAGCAGAGGGAGCAGCGCTGGCTCAGATCTAGGAAATGTCCTTGGTGTGCCAGCTTGTCACCAGTTCAGGGCTTGTAGGGAAACCTCAAGGGCAGAGCAGGAATGGTGAGGGCTCTTGCTGAGGAGAGCACTACAATAAACAACATAAGAGGTGACAAGTGAACAAATGACAGGAGAGCCTGGTGGTGGTTTGAGATCCCTTGTCCAGAGATCTGGGCTGTGTTCACAGAGCTGTAAGGATCCTTTCCTGGCTTGAGATGCTATCACAAGAAGGATCCTGGCTTGAGAGGCTATCACAAGAAGGATCCTGGCTTGAGATGCTATCACAAGAAGGATCCTGGCTTGAGAGGCTATCACAAGAAGGATCCTGGCTTGAGAGGCTATCACAAGAAGGTGTTATAGCTGAAGAAGTATTAGATATAGCAAGCTCTTCTCACTGGGAATGGTTTAGGTTTCATTCTGTTGCTGAAGAATGTGTCACAATTTCTTTTCCCATTAAAACCACATTTGCAAGTTTAACTTGCTTGTCCTGAGTCTAGTTCTTTACAACTGCTATTACTACTTTTAGTCAGGAGCTCAGGCTCTGGAAGGCAGTGTTTTGATTTTATAGGCTGTTCAATAATGCAGAGAGCATTGGTGAGTGAGACAGTAATTAAGCAGACAGTGACAGATCTGTGCCTCTGGTTAGTTTCTGCAGCGTTGTTATTCGTGTGTGCATTTTACAAGACGTTCATAGCAAGATGGGTTTGCCTCCTGTGAGATTTGTTTATATGAAGGACAGAACAAAAAGAGCTATCTGACAGACAAATATAACCTTAAATGGCCTAGCATGTTCAAATAAATGAATGTTATTTTCCCAGAGGCTGCAAAAGGGCAACCGTAAGGGCCTGAAAAGAATACAAGAGTAAGCCACAGGACAACCAAAATTCCTGAATTTGGGTTGTAGTGGCACATATGCCAAAATTGCAGGAGTTTTAAAGAAATCTAAGAGGAAAAAAGTGGAAGTGATGAATAAAAACTTAAAAGCAGAATTTTACAGAAAGAATTTACTTAACTAGCAACTACGAGATGAGAAAATATTCTACAAAAAAAAAAAAAAAGAAACGTGAGAGTAAAAAATGGAAGGGAGAAAGTGATGAGAAGCACATTACTGCAATTGGACCAGACTGATTTTATTGCAAACTTCTGTTTATAAGCATTTTTACAGGTCACGAGGGTTCAAATTTTGTCATGAAAAAGAATTTTGAGCGCTCAAATCTGAAGGGTCAGGCTCCTAAGCTAGAATATAAAACAGTATCATAAACAAGAAACTACTGAATACACACATGAAATGTTACACAATTTCCTTTGCCTCTACATAAGAATATCCTGATAAACACATATTTCATCCTTAATTGGGGCATGCAAGCAAAATGAAGTGCATTGAACAAATCTCAAAACTATTTTGTGGATAACTAAAAATGTCTGGAGGAGACAACAAGAACAAGCACAATGATATTTTGTAGGAAGAGATTATCTAAATAAACTGAAGGTTGATCTCATATCCCTTGACTCAAAAATTAAAATTCCTTAGGAGCCAAGATTCTTTTCTCCACAGTAACCATTGGGAACCAAAGAAAATGTTTCATCCACTACTCTTTTGCCAAGATTGAAATAATTAACCTCCTCTGAAAACAACTCTTTATGTAATCCTTGCTTCACAGTACTTGACAGAGCCAGTAAGCTCCAAGCCATACTCAGTTATTTGGACAGAATGAAACTTTTAAAACATCAGTAAAATTGATCATATTGAACCCTGCCAAGGGGCAGCATCTTGCAAGATAAGAGGTGGATTATTTCAGCAGTTACCAAAATGACAGAGTATCAAAAGATGAAAATCTTTGGCTGGCATAGACATTTTTTACCTGTAATCCTTTGGGAGAGAAAGGTATATCTTAATTTTTAGGTTGGTGTTGAAATGACATCAGCTAAAGCTGCTTTATTTCCAAATGAAGGCAACACAATACAAATGTTAAAACTGTTCCTTTATACTTATTCCTATATACTACACTGTTCTATATCACTCTCTTTGCTCTGCCCAAGTTCTTCTGAATTGTTCTGTGAGGAGAAGCTCTCTCATGGATTAACATGGAAGTTGTTATGATATGTTCACACTTACATAACACAACTTTCTGGTTGCTGATGGAAATATTATAAAAACCTACATTCATGCTAGTGTGAAATATGGCCTTAGAGAATCTTCATGAAACTGGCAGCAAAAGCAGAGCCTTAAGTTCTGTAGAGTAAATCTCCATTTACTGCAGAAAAAACATCCTCAGGGTATGGATGTAAGCGAGCAAGCAGTGAATTGTTCAACTATGTACTTTCCTGGTTTAGTATTCATTAACATTCCCCATCTGACAGTGGTTTCGTTTACAGGTGTGCAAAGGAAAACTGAATTGTAAGATTTATTTAATCAAGAAGGGGAAGCTTATAAAGGTCAGCTTATGTAAAGAGGAGACATTACCACATAATTTCACATACTGCTCACTGTGAATATCATACAGTAAATAAACAGTAATTCCTAGCTTTTATATAGTAATTTTCACTTACATGTAAAACACAGCTAACACCTGAATTTGCAGTGCTAACTTCAAGTGCATAAAAGAAAGTAATCTTAACAAAGCTGAGATTTGCTCACAAACCACAGAATAATTGAGTTATGAATGAGATTTTCCATGGCCATTACAAACTAATTTTTCATTCAAAAGTTTAAGAAATCTTCTTAAAATCTTCTTTATCTTCTGCATTTGCATGTATATTTGGGCTCAGGTTTGCTAAAAGTTTTTGAATTCATTTAAAGAAAATTCAAATCATTATAGAACACTACATCTCATCAGAGTTGAGAACTTACCAGTGAAGGTCTTCATTTCAAGACCTCTTGTTAAAATGACTGATACTGAGACAGTGAGTGGGAAGAATGTGGTGCATTCCCCTCTTGAAGCATTCAGAAATGTGGCCAAGGAGGTTGGGTTTGGGCTGAGCCAGCTGGGGCTGTCCCACAGGGATCTGCTGGTGCTAGAATTCCTGTGTGCCCACCTGACCACAGAGCCTTCTCCCCTCCCATCTCTGCCCTCCTGCAGCAGCACCTCCTCTCCAGTGCTCAGCAGCAGGACCAGCACCAGCTGCAGAGGAGCTCCTGGAGAATACAGGCAGACTCTTAGGAATAACCCTGTATTCCTAAACCTCTGCTCCTATATTTTTAGGAACAGAGAAACCATGAACTCGTTGATGAAAGTCATGCAGTGGCACAAAACATTTGGGTGATGTTGCTTCAAACAGGATGATCATGTGTGAGTTTTCAATTTTCCTGCTTTAGTTCCAAAATGACAGTCATGCATCTGTTTTCACTTGACTGTTTTCATCCACATTCTTTGTCACTGTGCTTAAAACTAAAGTTTTAATTGTAAAAAACTAAAGTTTTTAATTGTAACTAAAAGTTACAATTTAGTTGCTCCTTAGTGAGAATAATTGCCAGTGGCTTGCCAAAAAGCCTGTGTCCACTCTAAATTAAACCTGCATCCACAGGGTTTCTGTAGATGCATAAATTAGAAAGAATTGATTTTGCTTTTATTTTGCTTTTAATATTATTAAATTACATTTTTTCAGGAACACTACTTATAAAACAATACCAGTTAGTTCACTGTGCTGGCACATTCTATTACAGAAAGATTCCAAAAATCTATTTATGAACATAAACAAGGAGTCAGAGTAATTTCTAAATCCCTGTAATTTAGCTGCAGAATATTTTTACCACCTCTCAGTGTGACATACATAGAATAACATCCAGCACCCAGAACAGCACAGCCAAGGATATAAAAAGGATTGCACAGAGATCAATATTAATATTAATAAAAGTTATTTTGCTTTTAATAATCTGAGAATAATTTCTGCTATAAATAAACACCTTGGTTTGGCTAGTAGCAAGCAGATGATTATAAAATGTCTCCTGTGTAATTAGGGAGCACAATTTTGTGTAATTAAGAAAAAGAATGAGAGTTAAATTTTGAGAGAGTGCTGGTGGTATTGCCACCCTACTGTAATATAATGTACAGTGACATCTGCATTACCTTTATATACAAATAATGTCATTTTTAGGAATAGTTTTTATATTAAGCTAGAAATAAATTCTAAACTTCAGAAAGGCCAGCAAAACACAGTGCTTAAAAAAAGAAAAATCCCAGAGAGGTCATTTAAAAAACCCACGTTATATGCAATGATTCCATTTTGCTGTGTTCAAAGGAAATTGTTGGGAAAAGGAAATTGTTCTTTCCCTGTTCTCACATAATTAGTTAATACCTCAATCTTTGTGTGCTTGTTTTTGTCCGTTTGCTTATAAATTTCTCCTAGTTTAGAAAATTGTCAAATTTAGCATAGTGAAATTATCACATCAAAAAGAAAAAAAAATGGAAACCACTCGATTTTCTTTCAGATTGAAACAGTGGAAAATATGAGACACCTTGGGATCAAAGTCCAAGCACATACATGTAATTACACATACACTTGGTATTATTTACTCTCACTCTTTGGGCTGGAGTGAGCTGATGAAGCAGGTTTTATGACCACACTTGTCTGAAAGTAAGTGCTCTTATCACAAGACAGTTAATGAACGGATCTGTTCCTTTGGTTTAAATATTTACCCAAGCTGATGTTTTCCCTGCAATGTTGGTACTTTTCATAACCTGTCATTAGCTGTGGAAAGTCTGTATTTTTATTTTCACTTTCAAATCCTTCCCAGTTTCTAAGAGTTGCCAGGTGAAGCAGATTTCATCTCTCCTGCTTAAAAGCTGACATTCACAGCCTGCACTGAGGCAAAGTACCATAGCCCCACAGAGTCTGCTTGTCTCCTTTTAAATGCCATTTCCCAGTTCTGCCTGGTAAGAAGGGATAATTAAAATAAGGAATCGTGTGAGAGAGCCAAGAGTCCCTGACAAGCACGGAATTGTGAGTTCTGCTTTCTTTTTTTATTTTTGTTCTTTGCAGTAGCACTGATGGCAAGTCTGAACCCATGCAGGAGGTGATGAAATGTGGTGGGATTTCATTCCAATGCCTTCTCTGCAGAATGGATGCTGGACCCAAATGTTGGACCTCAGGACACCAGGGAGCTAAGAAATGGCAGAAAGCTGTGCCACACAATGCATTTTTTATGTAGCCACCTGTAACTGCTCTCTGCAAACATTCAGTCCCAGGTCCTGCCTCTCTCGCTGGTACAATAGCTGTTGAAGACACAGAAGTCTTGTTTATGTTCATAAATAGATTTTTGGAATCTTTCTGTAATAGAATGTGCCAGCACAGTGAACTAACTGGTATTGTTTTATAAGTAGTGTTCCTGAAAAAAACATTATTTCACTGAGAAACAAGAAGGAAATGCCCAGCTCCAGAAACTCATCTCTTCTTCAGTAAGGAGTCAGAGTGATTTCTAAATCCCTGTAATTTAGCTGCAGAATATTTTTACCACCTCTCAGTGTGACATACATAGAATAACATCCAGCACCCAGAACAGCACAGCTGAGGATATAAAAAGATTGCACAGAGATCAAAACTGTTCTCACTGTTGCCTCTCAAATGCATGAACCTTACATAGGTGAGTGTGGCTGCTGGAGACCCGACAGTTCTCCTGGGGAGCTGCTAAGCCTCATCTTCCAGACATTCAAGTTTATCTCAAGGAACAAAAGCTTTTTTATGCTGAGGTGTCCAGGCAGGACTTTAGGTGTACAGCTGCCATTCCCAGTGATTTTTACAGACACTAAACCTCCACTTTTCTTTCCAGCTAAAAATCCACAACCTTGGATTTCAAGGCAATTTGTAAATTCATCTGTTCAGCTCCTTTACAAGGATACTCTTCTGCTGGCCCATGCCACCTCCCCACCCTGCTGTTCCACAGACAGCCAGATGGAGAAGCCTTTTGAAGGAGCTCTTCTCTGTCCTCACCATCTTCTTCCATGGCTTCTTGGGGCTGTCCTGAACAGCCGCTGCATTTTCCCTGCTGAGGCAGCAGCACCAGTAAAAAAGGCACTGCTGTGGTTGGAAAGAGGAGGAGTCTCAGCACAGAGCTGCAGTGTCTGCTGCCAAGGCAGGCAGCTCTGGCCAGCCCTGCTCAGGAAGTTGTGCTTAGTTGGCTATGAGGTGCAGCAACAAGAGCTCTAAGAGTTCTGCCCTTTGGGGAATGCTAAGCCAGAATGTCCAGGAAGGTCCATGCCCCAGATAGCAATCAGCCTTTCGTGTTTGGCACTGCCTTCTAAATTGTAGGCATATGTATTTCCCCACAGTTCTTTTTGTGTTGTTTTGTTTAGGGTTTTTCCCTCCAAGTTTGAGAGTTGCTAGGAAAGGGCAGCAGGAAATCCCTACAGTCTGCCCCTCTGTCGTGAGAATAACTTCCACCTTCTTAGGTACAAATTTATTTATGTAACAACTGAAAGTAAAACAGAATGGAGGAGGGGGTGGAGCATTTGCTGGTGTCACTGGTGCAAACCTTATCCTGACTTCTGTGTCGTGTTGACTTGCTGCTCAGCACTCCGAGACTTGTGAGTATTTCACAACTTTTGACATCCTCTTGTTTGCTTTTTTTCTTCATTAGAAAGATGAGGGAACTTGGAGCTTAGCTTCAAACTATTAAATGCTTTTAAAAACTGTCTAATAAGATTTCTTATGAAATGCATAGTTTAAGTACAGTATTTAACCCTGCACTTGGCACCTGTTTCTCCATTTCTGCTGTGTTAGAGAAATCAGCAATTAGAGAAGTGCTAGCTCGTGAAAATTTGTCATTGTTTGCTAACAAATTCACTCAGCAAAAATGAGGAGAAAACAAAGCCACTGCTCTGAGCCTGGTTAATATAGCAAGGACAGAGGCAGAAATCTGGGGGAAAAGTTATTTACTTCTTAGTGTATACAGCTGAAAGAGCATTAAATGCAGGCAGAGAACAGAAAATTTGCAGATGGTGGAATCTTGCTAAAAACAGTGACAGGGTTTTGATAGGAGTGTTATAGAGAGCTCTACTCAGTAGTAAACAAGAGTAAACATATGCACTGGTGAGTCTGGTTAAAAATAACACTTTCTACCTAGTCATGGAATCATAGACTCATATAGGTTGGAAAAGAGGGAAAGATGTGGGCAACAGAAACTTGTCACAGATTGTATTGTCACAACCTGCAAAATTATATCTGTGTATGGCTAATAGGAAATTCTCCTTCCTGTGCACAATCACTATCTTGCAATTCCTTCTGCCTGAAGAAGATACTTTTAGGCAGCTTACTTTTAAGAGAGTCTTACACTGTGGAAAAAACTCCTGGTGATAATTGTCACAGCATGTTTGGGTATGCTTTCCATGTAGTACATAGCACATGGTACATGGCACATAGTACATAGTGAAGTGCTTCCTTTCTCTCCCCTTTGTCTCTCAGGATCTTTACTTCTATTTACAGTTACAAATTAATTTGGCATGTACCAGTTAAATGGAAACATAGCATTTAGTTATTTTGTCTTGGAAAAAGATCATTATAGATGAACATAGTCTAAACAAACAATATGTATAGCTCAGCAGAGGTGTTAAATTTGGGAGTCTACTGGGCTCTTTGAAGCTTAGTGACTTTATATCTGTGGCCAGCTCTGTGCCAGCACCAGAGGGCAGCCCCTGGTACAGGGCCAGGCTCTGGGAATGGGGATATCTGGGGCTGTGAGAGAGAGAGACAAACTGCTGGAATTGCATCCCCAGACAAGCCCTGCATGAAATGAGCTGGCAGCCAGTCACCAGTGGTGTTCTCCAGGGCTCAGTGCTGGGCCAGCCCTGTTCAGTGTCTTCATCAATGACCCTCAGTCAGCTTGCAGATGACAAGTTGGGTGGGAGTGCTGTTCTCCAGGAGGGCAGGAAGGCTCTGCAGTGATCTGGACAGGCTGGGTCAAGGGACTGAGGACAACTGTTGGAGTTTCAACAAGGCCAGGTGCCAGAGTTCAGCCCCAGGCAATGCTGCAGGCTTGGGGCACAGTGGCTGGAAAGTTGCCTGGTGGAAAAGGACCTCGGGGTGCTGGCTGAGAGCAGCTGAGCATGAGCCAGCTGCCAAGAAGGTCAATGGCATCCTGGGTGGCACCAGCAATGGTGTGGCCAGCAGGAGCAGGGCAGGGATTGTCCCTTTGCACTGCTGGGGCCACACCTCGAGTGCTGTGTTCACTTCTGGACCCCTCACTGCAAAAAACACACTGAGGTGCTGGAGGGTGTCCAGGGAAGGGCAGTGGGGCTGGGGAATGGTCTGGAACACAAGCCCTGTGAGAAGCAGCTGAGGGAGCTGGGGCTGCTCAGTCTGGAGAAATGGAGGCTTGGGCACGACCCTATCGCTCTCTGCAAGTCCCTGAAATAAGGTGGTAGCAAGGTGGAGATTGATCTTTTTTCCCCAAGTAACAAGTGATAAGACAAGATGAAATAGCCCCAGGCTGTGCTAGGGAAGGTTCAGATTGAGTAATAGAAGAAGTTTCTTCACCTGGAGTGCTCAGGCATTGGAACAGGCTGTCCAGGCAAGTGGGAGAGTTGCCAGCACAGAAGATCTTTAAAGGACACAGAGGTGTGGTGCTCAGGTTAATGCCTGCACTCAGTGATCTTGAAGGTCTTCTCCAACCTAAACAATTCTGTGATGTCATTATGAATGGATTATGTCTTGCTGTCATTATGAATGCTTGGATTCTCTGGGAAAAATAAGATTGTGGTCAGATCCTGAGGAGATCAAAGGGCCCTGCGTGATTCAATGTGAATCAAGCAAAAGCTGTTTATTGTCCTTGTAAGCATTGTTTATGTTTACTTCTTATCTTGGCCTCCACAGCCACACATGGTTTAATTGGTAGCTCTGCTTTGTCCATGCATCTCTTGATTGGTAGCTCTGCTTTGTCCACAAAGCAAGCAAGCAACTCTTTCTTCATTAGTTGGTAGGTGCTGTAAGCATCATTTTACTTGGGTTGGCACCCTTTTGTCTTTAAACTTTTCTGTTTCTTCTTTCTTCTTGCAACATCAGCTTTTTTCTCCACAAAGGTGACCTTGTTCTTTAGTTGCAGAGGGTTAGGCTGGTCCCTTTAGTACATGTCCATTTTCCTGTGAATGTGATCCTACAAGATCCATTCTGAGGCTGCCTAGGAGTTCACTGAAAATAGAGAAGGGTCACAGGGGACAGAGGTACAGGTTGATGTAGAATAGTTGGGAAGTATGGATAATAAAATGCTGGATTTTTTCTCATGTGTGAAAAGTTAATCCTCAGCTTCCAGTATCTTTCACGCCATGGGCAGTGATATATTTGACACAAACCTCCCAGTGTCAGGTTAGGGTTCTGCCAGAACAATGTTTCCCTTTCTGTGCTCAGGACAGCAAATACTCATGCATTCCTCTTTTTTTTATTTTTCTTTGAGGCTTTTCTGGGCACTTAAACACTCATAATGAAAGAGTGATCTTAAAGGTTATTTCAACTACAATTCTCATTATTATAATACATTCCCAATTCTCTACACCAAGTTATAGTGCTAGGCAAAACAAGAACATCCCAAACGGGTCCATTTGCTCTCCATGCATACTAAATTTTTTCTAATTTTCAAAAGTATTTTAAAAGTAATCATTTCAAAATGGAGGGAGGAAATCCCTACTCTCAGTTACCTATTATCAGCTACTGATTTCTCAGAGAAATGGTTATGAAGAAAAATCCCATTTTCTATAGCAGTTCCCAAATTTAAAGACATTTTGTCTCGCGGCTGAGCTGTCTGATTCCCATTTTACAGGTTTTGATAGGACAGAAATTCATTCCAAGAATGAATACTGGCATGTTAACAAACAGGGTGATAGAGTTTGTTTCTGCAAAGAGCAAACTCTAGTGGGAAGCACTATTCATGGTTCCTGATGGGAATGCATGCTCAGAACTCCTTTTTGAGCCAATGTTGAATGGGACAGAACCAGGCTGGAGGCCCCTGATACCTACACAGGCAGATTTTCATTGACAGAGGAAAGGAATTCTGGGTTCATATCACTGATCCCATACCCATTCACCTTCTCACTGCCTCTGTACCAAGCAGGGAAGGTTCCTCACACAGGACCAGGAGGGAAGGGCTTTTCATCCAAACTACCTGTACTGTATCAGTGCTTTTCATCCAAACTACCTGTACTTTATCAGTGCTTTTCATCCAAACTGCCTGTACTGTATCAGTGTGAACAGAGATCCCACCTGACCAGGGCTGACTGTCACCTTTGACATTATAGTCTGCACAACTCTGGGAAGTCTGGTCTGGGATTTCCTCCAAACCCTGTAACTAACCTGGGGCCTGTTCTCCATCATCCATCAGGATTCATGGGTGGCTAGAGCTTAATTTTTTATATCATGCTGAGAGCACAAAGAATATAGTCACCTTGGCAGCTAATAAAAGCTTTCTGTCTTCCATCTGTAAACCAATGTACTGCTCTAAAATAAGAAAATTGATTCCTGTTTATTTACTTACTATTTCCCTTAGAAATTAGTGAGGAAGAGCAGAAATATTTGGAAGCCATCAGGAGATGTACTATATAATTAAGCTGTTGTCCCTGCTGATAAGTTATTATAAGCAAGTTCCCAGATACTTGCATCATTACAAATTATCCTGCAGTATTTCATGCTATCACAGATGAGCTCAGTCCTTAGGCAGCATAGGGTGGTCATTCACCCTACACTATCTTATATTGTTGATACAGCTTCTATACATCACAAGTGAGCAACTTAATAGTTTACCAATTAACTCTAATGTCAAAACTTAAATATTCTTCACAAAAAGATGGTGGATGGAATTTTTTTGCCCACCGAGGAACTGCTTTTAAAAGACATAAAAATAAAACTATAAAAATATGTATGTTGTATGAAAATATATGTAGACTAAAAGGGTTGGGCTCTGTGGTAGTTAAAAAAGTCTTATGCTGAAGTTGCTAATCCAGCCCACTCATGCTGAAATTTATCAAATATATCAGGATGTCTTTTTGTAAGCAAAAATAAAAGAGAAGAATATTTACTGGCTGCAATTTATTTTTGAGTAGATGGACCATCATATTCTAAGCTGCTAGTCAGAAATGATTCCCACTGCCCCTTTCCCTGGCTGCAGTGTCCTCCAGAAGGCACTGAATGTCAAGTGTTGGTAATTTTCTTCCCTAGAGTTTAAGCTGTAAATAAGGACAGTGTGGGAAAGTTTGTTGTCTCTGCTGGAGAAAGAAGCTGATCTCATGGGCTGTGGTGTGTCACCATCTGCCATGGTGTTTGTGAAGATAAAATTGGACAGTGCAGTTGTTGAGCTAAAAATCTTGTGGAAAACATATATAGTAAAAAACCCATTTCTGGTAAAAGAATAACAACAGTGATGAGGTTGACTTCACATTATCTTAAAACTAATTTTAGCTGTTGATATGTTGTTAGCATACTATTAACATTGGTTCTTTTTTGTTTGATAAACAGCATGACAGAAAGTTGGGCATGAGCTCTGCAGCCTCTTCTGATGCTGCATTGGCTAATTGAGAATTATGGCACTTGTACCAGTGGGGCTTGAATCTATTCTGGCAAGTGACAAAACTGCTGTTTTCTTGTGAGGGAAGAAGCCCTTCCCTGCCATTCCTAAGGGATTCCTAAGGAATTCTCCATGGGAATCCATGTGCCTGACTTCTGAAAGCTGCAACTGGAAGCTTTCAGTGAGCTTTGAGAGGAAAAGCCAGCAGAAGGAGCACACTCATGTTGATGATGGCTTTTGAGCACTTCCTGCTCAAAAATAATGAATTGTATCTGTTAGCATGAGCCATACAGCCAACTTGCCTCAGGCTGAATGGCAAATTAACCTCAGACTGAAGGCCATGAAATAATAAAGACACAAGAGGCAAAGCAGTCAGAACAAGGCTGCAGTGTGCTTGTAAAGCCCAGGAATGTGAGTCACAGAGGCTCTCAAAGGCTCGAGCACTGTGACCTTTGCCAGAAAAGAAATGAGGACAGTTCCTCTCCCTGCTGGTGAGCTTAGGCAATGGTGCAGCTCCTGGAGGTTTTCTTTGTGCTGCTCCTTGTCAGGGTGAGTCGGTCAATTGTTGCTTCACATTGCTGAGGTCTGATTGATGCTGATGCTGTGATGAGCTGTGCTCAGGGCTGTCAGTGCAGAGGCTGGGCAGCACAGGGGAGACAGGAGGGTGAGAGCTCACCTGGGCTTGCTCAGGTTCTCAGCCTGGGCATTCCAAGGGTCAAGCTGTCTGCAGTGACCAGCACTGCATGCTGGTGATGGCCCAAACCATCAGACTGGGGTTCACGTATGCTGCCTCACTGCTTACAGCTTCTTTTCACTCATTTCATTTAATTTTCAATAATTTTGATTGAATAAAAAAAGTCTACAGCCTTAGCTTCACTATCTTATAGTAATTACTTACATAGACACAAGAAATGTGATTTTACACTGGCTAGAGTATACACACACATATATACATACATACATACACACACACACACATATATATATATATATATATATGTATATCACCTTTTGGTCAAACGAAGCCATTTATACAGGGGTTGGGTTTGGTTTCTTCCAGCTTGGAGCTGTTTTTTTGCAGCTGGGTCCACTTAATGAAAACAATCCATTTGGTTCACAAATGCTGTATGAGAAAAAGGAAATCTTTATATCATGCTCTGATTAAAGATTTAATACCTTCTTAAAATTATGAATTCATGGAAAGGCAGTGAGCATGGGATTGAGTTTGAAGTTGAGTAGAACATGCTGCAGTGATCATAAATCCTTCTACTTCTGCTACCCTCAACTTTCTCCTTCCTTTCACTTCCACCATGTCTTGATTCCTTGCTGTGTTCTCCATCCAGTTGTTCAACTCAAATTCCACTCCCACTGTTTTCTGCCCCCAAGCCTTCACAATGCTGCTCCTGTAGAAAGCCTGTGCACATGCACACAAAATGTCCTGCTTACCTTGGAAGCTCTGAGATGGAATATGAGGAGATTTCTGGAGACCACCTATATAATGTCAAAAAAGATCTTTTCCAATTATGCAAATAAAATAAGCCACTCAGGACTTGGCCAAGTTTATGCAGGTTTTCTAGGCTGCCAAACTTGTAAAAGCTACCACAAAGCACAGCTCTAATGAAATACTTACAAACATTTCATTTATACAAAAGAAGTGCATGTTTTCTGCTGATTTGTTTTTGGAAATGAGTGAATTACTCTTAAGGGGACTTTAAAGAAAATCACTACCCTGAGTAAATAATGAATTATTATTCCAGCTCAAATAAGCTCACTTTGATCAAAATACAGGTGACAGAAACTGAGTCTTATTGTTTGAGACCCAGCTGCTGAACTGCTGCAAACTGGCAATAATAGTGCCTTTACACATCACAGAAACAGGACTGTGCTCTCAGCCCGTGTCTCTGAAACTCTCTGTGCTGGATTTTCTGAGAAGACAATGCTTATGCAGTCACACATTTGTGTGTGTTTTCATATTTCCATCTCTGAAACTCTCTGTGCTTGATTTTCTCAGAAGACAATGCTTAGGCAGCCACACGTTTGTTGTGTTTTTTTGTATTTCCACCACATTTCTTTTAATTCAAGGCCTAATTTCATTGTATTGTTCCTATTTGGAAGAGGCACACACAGAACCCTTCTTCAAGCCTCCCTCCTAGAGCTGGGCTGACTTTGGCATCTCAGCATTTTGCTCCAGCTTTGGTTGATTTTTCAGTACCTCTGAGGATGGAGATTCCTCAGCTTCTGTGGGGAGCCTCCTTCACACATTTATTTTCTTGCAGATTATGTTGGGACTACTTTTATAAAAATACTAATATTAATGTCCAAATAAGCTGTTCTGTCAACATGCTTTCATTTTCTGCTCTATCTCTTCAAGGCCTTGCTATGAGTGCAAAATCTATTGCCTGAACAAAAATCAGCTTGTTCCTCCAACTGTAGAACTTGCAAGATTTGAATACGAATCTAGGGGAAAAAAATATAAAAGAAAAGGGAAACCTTCCAATTGCATTTCATTGTGTCATCTGTAGAAAGGTAATTAAAAGGGCAATGAGCTTGTTAGATAGTCACCATGATTGTCATGAGAAATTACAAAAATTACTCATTCCTGACAATACACATTTTCCAGGGGATCCCTCTTTATCCTACAGAATTCAAAGATGGGATTCTACTATCTAAACAAAAATAACCTTTTCAAAAAGTCTGTCTTGTGTTTTCCATTAATTTAGAATATCTACAGGGGACTTGCAAAAGTTACTCACAAAATTTAAGAGGCTTCCTGCTTTGAATTATCTGAATGGATGGGCTGAAAGCCACTCAGAAATCTATTGTGCCTTTATACTTACATTTTTTTTCCCCCTATGTAGGCCCCAAAATGTAGTTTTCTGCTGCAGATGCTGTGCTTCTCTTCTGAGGAATGGTCCAGCAGGCAGCATGCTGGGGACAGCACGGCCAGCACAAAACTCTGCTGGAGCACTGGGCAGGCTGCAGAGTCAGGTAAGGGTCCCTTAAACAACATGGCATTCTTCTAAAAGTCCAGAAAAGCTTTTAATGTTATTTTAATGTTATTTTGCGACCCGGCAGGAAAAGTAGGTAATAAAGAAAATTTAAGGCTTGTAAACATCTCTGGTATTTTAGATTAAATCCTTACAGTCTATAATTTTTATGTTGTTTTTTTCCACTCCTTGTTGTTCAGTTCTACCAGAATCAACTATCACACTGTAAATAGCTCTGGGTTTTTTTCATATATTCATATTTTTCAGTTGATTTGTGACACAGCAAGTTCTGGCCAACTTTCCTACTTGGTCCTAATCCCTGTGTCTGGCTGATATTTCACAACACATGAGGCCAAAACCCCCAATCCTTGAGAGTATTTACTGCACTCTGTACTGTGGGGAGAAATCCTTGGAGTGTCCAGGGTCTGTAGTGCTCTCCAGAGCTCCCCACGTGTCTCCTGCATGATTTGGGAGCAGTTCCATTCTTTTTATAATCCCAAAGTCATCAGCATTTGGGGTTTTCCCAAACCAGGTTGTGCAGGAGGCAGATGCACACACAGAGCTGAGGTTTTAGATTTATTTACACTTCTGTGCAGAAATGGAGGCTGGATGGCACCTCCACAAAGCCAGCACAATGACTGCTGAAGCTTTTCACTGTTTATAAAATTTTAGCAAGGAGAGGCATTAATGTTTGTTGGCTACAAGTCACATTGTTCTATTATTGATATTAATTCTTCTTTTGGTTGGTGATTCTTATGTTAATTAGTCCTATCCTCAGACTTTCTCATCTTTTCTGCTGGCTTTGCAGTCGTTTTTCTGCAGAAGTCACAGAACCAATGAATCATCTCAAATGTGAGTTAATCACTGATCATCCAATAGTTTAGTATGATTTCATGCAAAGTGCCAGAATGATTGCATCAGCCTAAGCTTCTTTTAAAAGCAAGAAAACACAGACCTCCTGATTTTGGAGAAAAATTTGGACCTCAAGCATCAGCAGTGAAAGCCAGGGAAAGTTGGAAACAGGCCCTGAGTCACTGCCTTGAGCATTCCAGTTCTTCCACAACGATTGCCCAACCCAAGGTTATTTACTCTTCTAAAGCTGTGAACAAATCAAATGCATGACAAGCAAATAAGTCTTTATTTTCACTGAGAATTTCAAATGCACATTCAGCCAGTGGTGTTTTGACTACAGGATATTCTCAACAGCTCCTAAAAGAATATAAAAAGCCATTACTCTTGTAGGAAGATGCAGATGCAGGATTGTGTGACTATCAGAAAGCAAGTTTGTTTTGCCCTGTGAACTTACCTATTTAAATGCTTTCATCCTTCATGATAAATTAAAACAAATCTCACATGTTCTGGAAGCAATTCTGTTTGCTTCCAAAGCCAGGGAACATTTTAAAATAAAACTATACCACTACCCCTTTTAAAGGTATATGTAAGTTTGGTATTTTTGCTATTAACATATCATCTCTTAAATGAACAATTTTATGCTGTTTTTTATATTTATACACAGTGAATGATGCAGATATGAAGGTACAAACAAAAAGACAACATCCTTCTCAATAAGGCTTAGTTTCTAACAGCAGGTGTAACACACAGCCAGATGTAGCATATAGGTGTAACATCTATTTGTGTCCCTTAAAAGAATTAAAAGTGCAGATTAGTTGAAAATATAAATCATAGTAGAATAATCTATTGTTAGGAAAAAAGCTGAGGAATTAACCACTAAAAATAAGTATATCGTTGAGCACTCTGTGATTGATTTGTACAGATTTTTTTTCCTTGAAATCTTTAATAATCATTAAGGACTTGAACTATATGCTGCTTTTCTAGATGAGCTATCTTTTCTCTTGTTTTCAGTGGAGATTATTTTATATTAAATAGTCTTTAAAAGTACTGCACAAAAACTAACATAAGTACATTCTGATATCAGAAGTTTCAGAACAGTTTCCAGAGATCAGCACAGAGGTATCACTCTCTGCAGGACAGACAGGTAGTTCCAATATTAGCAGGAATTTAGGAACCAAGGTTCACAGTCAGTTTCCCAGAAATCAGATTTCCATGACCAGAATGGCTGAGTAACAGAATCTGGCTGTGGGCCACTCTGTTGTGAGTTATCTTCATACACCTGAAGAAAAGAGGCCATAAACAAAAATTTAGAAGTTAGGAAAGATGCTGGTCCTTGGGAACCTGCCAGGGAAGCAAAGCAGATGTTGATGTGTAGGCTCACACATAACCCTTCCCCAGGGCACTGAGGGAGCTCCTGCTGGGTGCAAGTCTGTGAGCTCTGGTGCTCTTCAGTGGTTCTGGATCATTGTTAAGGAGATTGCAGAATGAAAGTTTCCCCTGAATGTTTCTTTGGTATAAACCACTAAACTAGCATGGCAATGAGAACAGATTTAAATTTAAGTTTAAACCAGAGTGGGGTGATGCATGTTTCACCTGGTGTGTTTCCTCACTCAGAGCCACTGTGCAAGCAGGATTTTTCTCCTGTCCCTGTTCCAGTGACTTCAGTCCCCTGACATCCCCAGCCAAAGCTGCAGTCTGGCCTTTCTGCAGAGCTGAATGAAGATGTGCTCTGTCTCCAAGTTTTCCAGATGGCAGTGGGAACAAAAGGAGGACCATGAAACAACCATTCCATAACTTAGGAAAAACACAATTTTCATGAGTGTTGCCAAGGAGAAATGGGTGTAGTATTTTCTGTTCCCTTGCTCCCCAGTGAGGATAACAAACAAAGTCTCATCCATGGGTCATTCTGCAGTCTCCTGAGACCCTCCTGCCTGCACATTTTGTCTGCTGCCTGAATCACAGGCACAGTAGTGGAGTGATATCCCATGGGTGTCCAGCACAGATTTTGGATCACTCTTCTTTCACAGCATTCAGTGGCAGTTATCCAAGCCAAGAGATAACACTTTCCTGAATGAAGTTATACTGAGCAAAGTTAATTCAAAGCACTTTTTTTTTCTTTCTTTTTTTTTTCCTGGAGGAAAGAGAGAAAAATGTCACCATTCCTTCCAAATGAAAGCATCTTCGAGTGTAGTGCAGTGTACTAGCACTCTTTTTTTAATGAAGAAAATCTCCCCCTCTAAATGCAATCTAGAAGTTTTACTTCATTCTAAGACAGATGATTAATTAAGTCCTTTTATAGGGAATGTGGGATTTTGTTGGACTGACTACACTCACAGTCCCCCAGTATTTTCTAACAGATAACCTGAGGAGGTTAGACAGTGGTGGAGGGAGAAAAAGACCTCACAGTAACACCTGTATGTACTGACTTTAGAAAAACAGGTACAGAAATAACAGTCACTTCAATGAATTCTGTTAGTTATAAAAAGTACAGTTTATATATATAAATAAATAAATATATATATATTTGTCATGCAATTCTCTTTTTTAGGCTCTCAGACAGCTTCCAACTAAACTTGTAAAGAAAAGGCTGCTGTAAATGTAGTTATTTCTCCTGCAGCATGACACAAGGCACCAGATTATTTATGTCTCCCACTAACAGAGTTGTTAACCTTTATGTCTTGGCTGAATTTTGGTGGGGGTATTTTCTCTCTCTCTCTTGAACCCTAAGTTTGCTTTTTTTCACGTCTCCTCTCCCATTCAAGCAAAGTTTTCAGCAGAGAGCCTTGATTTGCATGATTTGTGCTCTTTTCTTCTCTCTCCTTAATTGCTCTCCAATTTTTACTCATTCAACCAGTTATTTGTGTTTCCCAGAAATCTGTAGCTGCATACAGGTCGAGAGACTGCTGCTGTGATTTCCCATTTCCCAGAGAAACAAAGCAGATAACTGCATGCTTTTCCTTTTTCATTTTGTTTTATTACAATTCCAGACAAACACGGTATTATTTAATGGGCTACAGCTTTTTGCCTGCAGTTATGCTCCTTTTGCTTCATACAAAAGAGATGTTTCTCACCTCATTATCTTGTTCCACACAGAGACCAACCCCATTTTCCTGTTCCCTTGCTGCTACTCAGAATGAACGGTTGTGCCATAATTTACATTATCTGAGATTTTCAAGCATATTTTGGTGGATTCAGTCCTTCAGAGGCACAACTCTCTGGCTGGTTTTAAAGTTTTTTTGTAGTCAATGATGTGACTTTCAGTTTGCATCATGATACTAATGCAAAGGGGATATATGTATAAAAATAAAATAATATATTATTTATATTTATATATAAATTTAAAAAATATATATTTAAATTAATATCTGGAATCATATGAACCAGCTGCAGGATTTCTCACTCTATCTGCTGCTGATTTGCAGGTAAAATTGCCCATTTAGCTTGAGAGGTATGCTGTGGCATTTTAGACTTAAGTTTCTGTCTTCATGCACTTGTGACTGGAATGGAGTTAATTTTCTTCCATGTATCTGGTGCCATGCTGTGTTTTGGAACTGAGATGAGAATAATGTTAATAACACTCAGTTTTTAGTTGTTGCTAAGTAGAGTTGATGCTGATGTTTGAGGACATTTTATCCTAAGATTGACCATTTTTGCTACCATCTTTAAGGAAAAAACCTCTCAAAGTGCCAAATAAATTAGGGCTGAATTTTTGTTTAGTCTGTAGAAAACAACTGATTCAAGCAAGGTCAGACATAATCCAGATTCAGTGGTAGAATTCACTAAGCTGTTCTGCTCAGCATTCCCCCTCCAGAAGCTCTTATGAGCATGATGGCAAAAGGCAATATTTAGATGTCCTGGAAGCTCCTTCTTCTTCTTCTTCTTTTTTCTATCCTTTTCCATTTTGACAAGAGTCCAAATGCTGTTGTTAGTGTTCAAAACCACAAAATCACACAGAGATTATATGCAGTGCTTTTTATTTAAGAGCTCTGGGAATCTGGGTATTACAACCCAAATCTGATTCAGACCATACATTGGACTGATCGTGTTTTATACTCTATCCTTACAAAACTTTCATGTGAATTATTAAAGTTTAGTGCAGTGTACTAGCACTTTTTTTTTTAATGAAGAAAATCTCCCCCTCTAAACACAATCTAGAAGTTTTACTTCATTCTAAGACAGATGATTAATTAAGTCCTTTTATAGGGAATGTGGGATTTTGTTGGACTGACTACACTCACAGTCCCCCAGTATAATGTATAATGTATAATGTATAATGTATAATGTATAATGTATAATGTATAATGTATAATGTATAATGTATAATGTATAATATATAATATATAATATATATAATAATAATACTAATATTATATATATAATATATATAATATATAATATATTATAATATATATTATGTATATTATATATATTATATATAATATCTATAATATATATTATATATATTACATATATTATATATCTATTTTTATATTATATATTATATATAATATATAATATATAATATATAATATATATTTTATATATTATATACAATATATAATATATATAAATAATATATAGAAAATATATATAAATATATATATATATAAATAATATATAATATATAATATAATACAATATTATTCTATTGTATACATAGATTTCAGCTACACATAGTCCCCCTTAAATTTCCAACATAGTTTCTCATGATTCTTCTTATGGTTATATAATAATTCTAACAATTCTATCATTTATCCTCCTGCTTACACAGGTGCAGTGATCTGAGCAAACACAAAGCCTGACATTTTACAGTTCTCTTTAACATTTTCAGGGCTCCACTATCACTGTCACCACACGAGGCTGAGCTGTGACATGCAGATGTGTTATGAGACAAATTGCTCCTCCAGAGTGTTGAAGAATCCCCTCTAGAAGCACTTTGTATGGCTGCAGTCCTGTGTGCAAAGCTCTTGATTTAGCAGCCAGTCTCTCAAGAACAGAGAGACCTAATAAGCACAGAGGACACCTAATGGAACTTCTTTGTTTACCTGAAAATTTAAAAAAAATAATTGAAAATAAAAATAATTTAAATCTATGTTGGCATTCAGGAGCGTGGGCATAAACCCAGGCTGAAATCCTCTGCTGCTGCCATTTGCATTGTCTCCAGCTGATCAGAGCACACAGTGCAGCTTTCCTTTATAACATTTCAGTTTAACTTTTCTCATCTTCTACTTTTGAAACAATTCCTTCTTTTTCCCGTCCTTTTCCTTCCTTTTTTCTTTTTGACAAAAACCCCACTCATCTCCTGCCCTCGTGTAACTGAAAATATCTCTCAGATTCATAAGATTTTATGGTTGCTGTAGATTATTTTGCATAATTTAAATGAAGCATGAATATTTGAAGTCTCATTTTAAACTGTGTGCAATTTCAGGATACACAGGTCACAGTGAGGACAAAGCAGTTTCCTGGTAGTTTTTCTCCAGCTAAAGATGAACAACTTGAAATGGTGCAAATTTATGTACTGTGCACTTGTGACAATTTTTAAAAAGAAAATCACTTGACTGAAACTATGAGCAAGATACAGTGTTGAGAGTGAACTCGAGTCTGTATTTGACTTAGTAAAAGTGACTTTTACACACAATGTGCTTCAATAAGGGCTACAAGTCATCCTCTGCCCTCTTTAGGACCTGAGGGGTTTTGCCAGTTCCTTTCCTGAGAGTTCAGTGCTCAAACCACATCAAAATCATGGAGCATCCCAAACCTGGCACAGAATGATTTATCTCAAAGCAACCCATGTCCCTTGTCTTGTCTGGACTTAAATATCAGAAAACAAAATAGCCCTCATTTAAGTAATGAAAACTCATTTTTATTCCTGTTTATACTTTAATTGTTTTCTAAGGGATCATTTTCTCTAATTCATATAACCAATTAAAACTTTTGCAAATGGAAAAATCTTTATTTAAACGCCCTGCTTGGCATTTCTAACCAGAAAGAAATCAAAATGCAATATTTTAAGCAATTTTTTCAGTTATACACTCAGATTCTTAGCTGTTACAAATGTTTTATCCTATCAAATTGTAAACAACAACTCCTTGGTTTGTTTTGTAATTTACTTACTATTTTTGCCAGTCTGGATGCCAAAGAAATGGGACTGGAAATAACACAATCAAATATTTGTGGGAGTTAAATGTGACTAGCTAAACTATTTCTCACTTAGAAGAAAAAAAATGTAGCATTTACAGGATATAAATAATAGTTAAAAAAAGAATAGCTGTTATTCTTTTTGCTCACTATCCCTCCAATTTTCTGAAGGATGGGGAAGCACCTTTACAAAAAATATGCAAAGCATTTGAGTAGTGTAAATGCTCCACTCTTACTGAAATAAATAGAATAAACTGGTATTTATCATCCCTCCAGCTGACCACAAACTTGGATTGGTGGGGTGCAGCTTTGCTACATGGTCTGAAAAATGTTACACAGTCCTGCCTTTGTGGAAAAAGTAATCTTGGAAGCATGCTACGTTTTCCCAGGTATCTAAAATTAGTAAACAAAAGCCCATGGTTTTTGTAATTCATAGTTGAAAACTAAGAGAGAAGAAATTTGTTTTCTCTCAGTTTTGAAATGATGAAAAAGTTCTCACAGTGCCTGGTGAATGGAAAGAAAAATAAAGAGGTCAAACCCACAAAAAAATGAAATCCTTATTTTCAGGAAAAGGGTGGACACCAGCATTTCCTCCATTGAAATGTCTGAAAATAATATGTATGTTTATTCAAGTATTTATTCATTGTGACATTGTAACTTTTAGAAAACTTGATCTGGTCTAAGAAAAGAAGGCTGTGTTCTCTTAGGTTATATACTTGTGTAAAACCAGTGCTCTTCACAAAACTACATTATGAAGAGGCCTCATTAATTTAATATTTTAAATTACTTGCCATCATATTTTATGTTCAGAAATCAACAGTGGCTATAAAAATTGAAATGTAAGCTGAAAAAATATTTACACAGAAAAAAAAATTTCATAAAATTCCAATAAACGAATTAAAAAGCAAATATTTATCCATGCTGTAAGCAGCAGTGGAAAAGGGTTAGAGAAGTTACAAACTTGCAAATGCAAGCCCCAAATGTGACAAGCTTGATAAGCAGCCTCATTTGCTGTATGAGGGAGGTATTTGTGTTCTCAGCTGGAAGTGGTTGGAGCCATCAGGCTTTGCTTGCAGCCTGCCATCCCTAAATTCAGTGTGCTTGTCTGATTCACCCCAGCAGTGTGGACCTGGCTACAACTCATCCTATTACAGGTACATGTGGGAATCCTTAAAATTAGAGGGTCTTGAGAAAGTTAGGAAAAAGACAGGCCCCAGTGACAGCAAAGACAGTGAGATGCTAAAGCAGCAGAAAAATTAGTGATGTAGATGTGAGAAATAGAACAATAGGCCTGTGTTAGGTGATGCATTAGGTGGTAAAAAGTTTACTTAATGTATATCTAGATATACATTAAGTATATCTTAAAATGAAGTTAAAAATGAACAGAGCTCTGTGCCTTGTTTCTTATGAACAAGTATTGTGTTTGAATCTAGGCTGTGGTTGTTTTAACCAAAGCTCCGTGTGCTTTAAGTGATTGAAGTATTGTCAGTATGCTTGTGCTCTATGTGTGATTGGTGAAATGCAGATGGAAATGGCTTTATGGTATGGAAATGGCTTTATGGTATGGAAATGGCTTTATGGTATGGAAATGGCTTTATGATATGGAAATGGCTTTATGATATGGAAATGGCTTTATGGTATGGAAATGGCTTTATGATATGGAAATGGCTTTATGGTATGGAAATGGCTTTATGGTATGGAAATGGCTTTATGGTATGGAAATGGCTTTATGATATGCTGTAACACTACATCTCCTTGGCATTCTGCTGGATTCAGTGAGCTGGTTGCATCTCTTGTCTCCATTGTTGTAACAATGTGCTGAGACTGATTTGTGAATAAACCTCTCAGACACTGACCAGAGTGTCCCATCCTGTTCATGCTGTGTATAGCTGCCAGGGCAGTACATACTGCAGGAGACAAGCATGGGCTGGTGAAGGATCATTATATTTACCATAATTCCTCCAGCAGGATTTTCTGCAGGCCTTTGAGTGTGCAGAAGCTGTGTGAAGAAGTTCTAACATGAAACAGGTCATCATGAGATGGCTCCTGTGGCCACTCTGATGCAAAGCTGTCAATGCAGTATCAGATAAAATCAATAATGCCCTTCAGGCTCTGAAAACAAAAGGGAGAAAACCCAGTGGGGACAAAAACAGACACCTCAGCATGGAGGCTCAATGTCCAAGTGTAAAACAAATTACAGCATTAAATGTAGGCTAATCAATGCAAGGAAAGCTTTCTGAGACAGCACACAGCAGTGACACGAATGCATAATGGAAAAATCAAAAAATTAATTAGGAAGAACATTTTGCTTCCTGGGTCTGAAATGCTGCTGGACCTGTTCTTGAAAAGCTTGGGAAACTTCAAGGTGTGTGTTCTCAGGAGGAGTAGTCTACTACAATAGTTCAGAAATTCAACTGCTGGAGAGTAGGAGCAAAAATGAGTGAGCTTAGAAGGTTAGAAATGTGAAAGTTCCTGGTTTTGGGGAAGAAAAGTGTGAAATTCTTCAGCATGCACGTTCCAGCCATACTCTGCTATGCTCATTAGCCACTGTGAGTGTCCTGTGGAGAGGGCACAAGGAACATTGGAGAAAGCTTGTGCTCTCTTGAGCCTTCAAATAATATTTTTTGCATTGTTTGTATTGGCAACAGCTCTGGTTTTTGTTTGGGAGTTGGTGTAATCTATCAAAGTAGCTAAAATGCCAGCACATTTTACCTATTATTTCAGCTGATATGTTCACTCTGACCTGAGACAGATATAATTGATATCTGATTTATATCAGATATAAATCAGGTATATCATTTTGTCCTGATTTTGTTCCTCTTCTGGAAATAGGCAGCCAGTGCTATCACTGCAGTTTTTAAAAGCCCCAAAGATGAATGCTGACATGTTCAGAGTCAGCTGGCTGCTTGGTTCTTGGAGTCCCAAACTGAACTGCCCAGAGATTTATCATGAGCAGCGTGGCATGGAGAATGCAGTCAGAAAAGCTGGGTATAAAGCTAAGTCTAAACACATTCCAGCTTGTAGTCAGTGATGTTTCAGTAGCCAGCTGGCAGCTTGGGACTCATCTGTGATAATTCCCAGGAATTTTCCCTACTGCACACTGGCATGTGTCTCTGTGTGCATAATAATGCCAATGATGCTTTTCAGACCAAAAGGTGCCAGGTTGGATGTGAATGGCCATATATTTTTGCTAACTTTTAAATTTGATTATCCACCAGGGGGACCTTATATGGTGTTTGGGTAGGTGTCTGCCAAAACCCAAATTTGTTCTCTGTTCTTTGCAAGACAGCAAAGTGAATTGTTTGCAATGATTTCACTCAGGAGAAAGAGGTGCCTTGCTGTGGTGGCAGGGAAGCAGTAAAGTGTTTGTAAAGCAAAGAAAAGCCACAGAAAGGAACAGCAAGGTTGTACTGCCTTCAGAAAGCTGAGCTGTGTTCAGGCACACAGCCTCACACACAGTTATTAATATCACTGGTCACTTCTCTATTTTTATACAGAGATCATAAGTGTGAGGCAGATAAAACACTGTATCAGCCCTTGTTTGGAATGAAATAAGATTGATTTCTAGCTTTGCCATTCAGAAATGATGAAAAAACATGCTTGAGAGAAAATGTTATGGAGAAATCTGATCTTTAACTAATCCCCCCTGTATGCTTTACCTCAGTGTGGATGTTGCACATGCATTACTGAGTATTGCACTCAGCCCCTGCTACATGCAGTAAAAAGTGGCTCAGTGTGCACCTCATAGTGGCTACATTCCACTAAAATACATTCAAAATTTACATGGAAGGGGGAGGTTTCTGTAGCACACACTAGTGCTTTTCCAATAATCACTTCTGTATCATAGTGGCTACATTCCACAAAAATACATTCAAAATTTACATGAAAGGAGGAGGTTTGTGTAGCACACACTCTAGTGCTTTTCCAATAATCACTTCTGTATCATAATGGCTACATTCCACAAAAATACATTCAAAATTTACATGGAAGGGGGAGGTTTCTGTAGCACACACTCCAGTGCTTTTCCAATAATCACTTCTGTATCCAAAGATAAGAGACTAAGAATGATTGTCCTGCTCCTGTAAGTCCTATTGAATTATAAATAAGCAATTTGTAAAGAAAGTAAAATAAAACCACTTTATTTTCCAATTTTTTTTTTCCTTTTCCGTGCCTATCCTATATGAAATAAATTTGTAGTAGAGATACTTTGCTTGTCTTTCTTAGAATCCTGATTCTAGTTTTTTCTGCCTACTCATCAGTTTACAGTGGTCTGTGTGCTGCTTCCTCAGTTGTTCAATGAACCTATTTTTCCCTGGTTTATATTTTTGTCAAATGCTCAACAGCTCTGGAAATTAAAATTTCATTGGTTTCAGGAAAGCCATCACAATTGTCACATATTAGGATTTATTTCTGCTCTTTTAAGAACATTAGGAGCAGAAGACAAAGTAGAATGTTTCAAACTGCATCATGCCTCTAATTCAGGATCCAGCAAATTCCAGTAAAAGTGAATTTGAGAGAGGGCCCTGTGAGAGAGGGCCATCGATTATAATTCTTTTTAAAAAGCTCTGAAACTTGCCTAACTTCACAATTTTGAGAACTGCATTTGCTATTTTTATCTTTTATCTGAGTGTGTCACAGATCTCTGTCAGTGCATGGTCTTACAGCCTTTAAGCTGAGTGTTTTGCTAAGGCTGAGATATTGTTTGTCCAGCAGCTGTTCCTGGAACAACAATTTTTATGGCCTCAGAGGTTTCAATTTGATGCATCGATATGACATCATTTATAATTCTTTTGCTGTTCAAGTTTCCATGTTTAATACTGTTCTAGTTGTTAATATCCTAAAGGCACAGAAATTTAATCCATAATTGTGTTCTCATTCCCTGGTGGGTATTTGTTGCTATGATAAAAATATCACAAATGATATTTACAAGGAGTGCCTAACAGCAGATCAGGACACATTTTGCTAAACAAACTTTTGTTTTGGCTCTATTTTATGTGTTTTATTAATGCCCTTTACATTTTGAATATCTTTTTATTCTCATTGTTTATTTATCTGTGAGAACTTATTCTGAAAGGCCTTTTAACTAGTTATTACATACTGCATCCTGAGGGGTGTCATTTGGGGATAAATGGTCAAATCTAACCAACTGTGCCTTACAGATGAGTTTTGTGCTCCATACTTTTTCTTTGCTGTGTATTTGAGCTAAATTATTTTTGCCACTAGCAAAATTTAGGGAGTCTCTGTGTCAATTGTGTTTGGCAAGCTAACCTAGCATTAATTTTATATATCCTTGCATCAAGAAAACATTCAGTTGATCTTTCACAACTTGAGGAGTGATTGATACCTTGGAAATAGTGACATTGCATGGAAGGATGAAAAGAGACAGCAGCATAAATTAGCTTTCTTTCCTGGCTGGATTTTGCCACCTGGCAAATGTAAGGTCTGTACCCAAGCACAGGGCACATCTTCACAAGGCAATAGTCTGAGCTTGGGCCTCAAGCACACTTGGCAAAAGAAAGCAAAGGTCAAAAGAAAATATTTAACTGCTTACATTTCATCTTCTGATGTTTAATGTATCGAGTGGAATAGCAATGGCTCTGTGACCTTTCAGCAAAATTTTCAAACAGGCATTACAAACTTTGCTCTCTAGCATAAATGCCAATTATCAGGAGCATACAGCAGAAAGGACTGCCAAAGCAAACCAACAACTACTTGAGCAAACAAAGAACATGTAAATACAAAATGAGATATGAACTGAGAGAGTCTCCTGCCATGCTGATTGCTCAGAAAACTCTTTTGAAGGTTGACACTTCCCTGATACAAGCAGAATAAGCCATGTACTCCACAAGAATGTCACCACTATACAACAAAACCAAGAAAAGCTGTAGCTCTTGGTAGGAGAGAGGTGAAAGGAAAGGAACCAAATAGGAATCATATTTAAAGAATACCCAGTTTTATTGCTGAGGAAAAGTGCTTTAGCCAGCCTAACTCTAGCTAAATACAAAACTTTTTAGAAAGAACTTCATGTCATAAAAGCTTAAACATTGAACAAAGCAAGGCAGGGTTTGGCTGTCAGCCAGACAAGCATTCAGCCGTGTGATTCAGTTCCACCTGGTAATTCCATCATTTCCTTTCTGGGTCAGTCAGTAAAGGCAGACAGAGGCATGAAAAGCTCACTCTGCCCATTAAAACTGTGAGGGGGAGAGCTGCTGATAACACCTGGAGCAGCTTGAGGGCAGATTTCCCTCTGGGTGCAAAGACTGATCAGAAGGGAGAAGAGGAGCTACCATGGATTCAGGCACTGTGATATGTGGAAGCAACTCTTGAATAGTTGCAGCAGCAAATGGTATTCAGAAGTTAGCAGAGATGTAAAATAAGGTTTTTTTGGCAGTGGTTTTGAGGGCTGTACATATAGGTAGCATCTGCAACAGAGTTTCTTATTGTCTCAGAGAACATTAATGTGGTTCTCTGTTTTTATAAATTTGAATAATTACATTCTGACACTAATTCAAATTCAAGGCTCTTTTTTCTTTGTTTCCCTTTGATTGTTTCCTGTAAGAAGCCTAAAGTAACTTAGGGATGAAAGAGCAGAGAGATTCTTCAGTGAATCTGCTTCTTTGACTTTAGCATTTACTCCATGACCAGGCAGTTAGAATATGTCTTTAAATATGTCTTTAGAATATGTCTTTTCTCTAAAACTTACTCATAATCCATGAAAATTTGATTTCCAAATGACTTATTTAAGGGCTCAATATGGAAACATCTATCTAGTTCAGAAGTACTGCTTTATTTATGGGCTCCATTCCTCTTAAACAACTTCCATTAGTTTATGAAACCTTTCCTCTCCATGGCTCCACCCCTGGGGAAAAAAAAATCAGAAAAGAATGTTCTTTTGGTACAAGACTGGGGAGAAAAGTTGATTTTCTTCTCAGTCTTATGGACTCAGACATTCTGCATGCTTCTGAGCAGAGACAAGGAGCTCCAGTATTATGCACAACACAAAACCTTCAATAGATGCAGCTCTCAGTTGTGCAGTTCCTTGGTACTTTGTCCCCTTGAGGGTGATTGCACTGGAGCAAGAGGACAGAACGATTAATTAGTGGAGCCAAGGAGCAGAGGACAGCAGAGCAAGAGCCACAGGGTGAGATTTGGTTGGAGGAGGAGGCAGAGTTCACTAAACTCAGAGCTCAGGAGGCTCCAGTTATTGTGGCAAAAGAAACACAGGAGAAGAATTGCTGCAACAATGCAAACGAGTGGGTGTAAAATTCAGCTTTGCATGATGTAAACAGTGCTTGAATTCAGATCTAAAAAGCCCCAACTTTATTACTTTATGCATGAGACATTTCTTACTAAAGTGCCAAAGGGCTGGAGAGAGCTGGAGGTGATGGTGAGGGTTTAGGGGGAAATTTGCAGCAGTAACAGGGAAAAGAAGATTTAAAGTACTTTGCTGCACAGGAAGCCAGAAAGAAAATGCTGAGGACACATATTTTTAGAACAGGGGAGAAGAAGAGACCCACTGAAATAATAACAATAATAATAACAATGGATAATGTGCAAGAAGTCTATTGTACTACAGAATGATGTGAGAAATGGGAAAATAGATTGTTATGGGAGAGAGGTGTTTGAGAAGGCTGATTTGCTCATGGGAACAAGGAGAGGGGGCTGATCAAGGAAAAAACTGTATGCTAGGAGTCAAGAAGTTAAAGAAAATCTGAGAATAATCAACAATTAAGAAATTAGCCTTCAGGGCTCTAGGGTTTTTGATAGGGTGAGAGTTTTTGCAAATGGTGAAAGACTCTCAGGACATTTCAGGGTTTTGAGAGAAGTGGACATAAAGTTCTGGCAGGGAAACATATTGAGGTCTGAGCCACCAGCTGTGAAGAAAAAACAGCAGTAATTCCCTTTTTTCCTTTTTTCCACAGAAACTGAAAACAGGATCACTGGGTTCTAAATCCCTCATAAGGTCTCAGGACTTTGTATGCTTCCTGTCATTTGTTTTCCAGAACAAGGAAGCAGATGAGGAATAAAGATATAAAGATATAAATAAAGAATAAAAATACAGTTCAAAATAAGGAGAAGAAAGAGAAGGCCTTTAGGCCAATGGCATAGCCTGGAAGGAAATTTTCTTGTTCATGAATATCTGATATCAAGGATTCAAGGAGACATTTATAAGCAAATGTTAATTAAAAAGTTTAGATATATGGTATTTAGGCAGAAACATGTAATTTTAACTGTCTGTATTTTCCATCACATGTAACTTAAATGCTGTAAAAAACCACAAATATTTTCTCTTGAGCTACTTAGATTATTGTTTCTGTGACAGCCAAGTCAGCAAAGTCATTGACTGTGTCTGCTATTTTAAAGAAAGGTTTTTTCATGTGCTTGCAGATTTGCTTCTTTAAAGGGGAAACAATACTTGTGTACCTTAGATATTACTCCGAGGTAACTGCTCTTAAAATGCTCCATTTAAACTCATTATTAAAAACCAGCATTCCTTTCCCAAACATGGTGTATACCATAATTGTATTTGGAAGAGCACATATTCACTCCCAAAGGCTTTAATCTTTAGGGTGGCAGTAATGAGGACACAAGATATGAGCTGCCAGAGATAGAACAAAGACAGAGAGCAATTAGTTAATGATTACACAGAGCAAGAAATCAAAACCAGGCATTATCCAGAGAACATTTTCACATTATAACATTATGTGTTCAAGGTAGGAGAGTGACTTGTAGAGCCAGCTGGCAATGCTGCTGTTGTTGAAGAATAGTTTGGGTGAAAGAATGAAGAAATTCAAGTAGAAAATGGCCCTGAATTGGGTCTGCAAGAGAGTGTGTAGGGGGATGGAGCTGACATTGAAACCTCTTTAAGAACAAACTTTATAATATGCATGTGGGATATTTTTCAAGTATTTATCATCAGTACAAGATTTCTGTTACTTCTAGAATATAAGCATTTATTTTACACCAGCAATTATAATTGATTGCAGTAAAGGTTACCTGCAATGTTTAGGAAAACCAAAGATGCAGACATTCAATCATTAAGAGGAGTCATTACAGTAAACAATTATTTAAAATAGGAAACAAATGACAAACTAATGATAACCCTGCTCCATTATTCACTAGATATCATAATATATTATTTCTTCACCATGAAAACGTTGTGCTGCAGCATAAATTTGACAATTCATTTGGACTGGGCCTCCCTCTCAAATACATTTTTAAGGCCCCACAACACTAATTATAAATTTCACAGCTGGTTTGTGCTTTTGGACCCATCATAAGGCTTTCATAATTTGTTGCCACCTCATCTCATTTCATAAAAACTAGCTTGTAGAATGGTAAAAATGTTTAGCTATTGGAAAATTTAAAATACTTTAAATTATTTTCTTAAAACTTGGGGTTAAAACATGTTTTCTTCAGCTGTATTCACAATCAGGTTTAAAATTTCTTTAAATACACTTGGATTTTCCCCATAAGGCTACTTCTGACTTCACCTAATAATAATAATAATAAAAAATACCCCAAACCAATCAAAATAGGATATTTTCTAAGAATTAGTGTATCAAATGAAAGAAGTTAGTATGCAGATTTAACAAAAACAAATGAACAAAATCCAAACCCAGAAGAAATAACACAGCAATTTCAAATCAATGCTAACTGTCAAAAGGATAAAGCTTTTCTGTCGTGCTATAGCAAAGTGATTTAGCTCTTTTGACCATATCCATGCAGTTAATAATTATTTTCCTTTTTTCTCCTGTACATTTGAAAAATATACATGTATACTTAATGTTTTGGTTTAGTGCTCATATTTTCAATTTCCATTTGTTGTGTAGGTAGGGGCAGGTTTAGCTTTGGCTGACCACAACACAGCACCTCCACATGGGAGCTGTTCAGAAATGTGGGAGATGTTACCTGCTCTGTCCTTACTGTAATTTAGATTGTCCTGTATCATTCATTTACAGCTTTTATTTCACAGGCTTTGGGCAAGCAAAGGGGATTAAAGGGACTGACACTGCATCCCATTATTGAATGTGGAAATTTATGTAGCATTAGGTAATGATGCTATTTCAGCTCAAAACAAAATAACTGCAATGTATTTAAAGCATTTTCTATTTAAGAGAGTAACAAATGTTTGTTTTGGTGTCACACACGTGATCATTTCTCTCCTGGCTCTGCTTTGTTAGGGTGGCTTTCAGCAAGTGAGCTGCAGTGCTGCAGTGCATGGGCTGACTCCCATTTGGGTATTTTTACCCCTGCACAGCTCTTCTTTTGTTATGTTCTCCATAACAAAATTTAAAAATATTTACTTTCAAGTCTGCAGGTAAAGAAACATCATTGAGTCAGTGATAGAGTATTGCATGTTGGAGAAGGAAAAACCTTGGGTCAGGGGCACTGCCCTGCAGCAGATCATTAACCTGAGCCTGTGAGGGAGCTTTATCAGCTAAACCAAAGGGTTTGTGCCTTTGAACAAAGGTCCCTGGGCTGTGCACTGAGAAATGCTTCTTGATGGACAGTGCACAGCTTTGCACAGCTTCTCCTTATTTCCAGTTGCTAAACTCCACTGAGGAAATTCTTAAATGCATCACTGCCCTCTATTAGACACACACAAATGTGCAAAGAAATGTAAGTATGTACTGTATCTAAATATTTTATTCAACATTTGTACACATAACTATGGTATTTGATGCATTCCATGTAGAGTCTCACATATATGCAGCCTCAGTATTGGAGTTAAGGTTGTAGGCAATTAATTGAATTTGGGTGACAAATGGTAGCCAGGGGAGAGGTGGAGAACAAAAGTTCTTTAGTATTGACTCTGCATTAAATGGCACCCTGCAGTATGAATTGATAAATAAAGAGTTCAGGGTTTCACAGTGTGCCCTCAGCATCTGATTTTCTACCAGCTGTCTGGTAAAGTGATTGTGGATTTCTCCAAGCTGGTCTTTCAGCTACACACAACAGGGTTTTGTCTTTATGGGAAGTCTTGGAAAATTGGTTAATTAGGTCAGTACTAAAGCAGAATTCTGTGGAATGGAATGGTGACAAGGTATCACTTTGGTTGTGTCTTCCAGAAAACACAGCTGAAAAGTATTTGTCTGCAGCATCTGCTTCTGAACAGCCACTGCTTCTGCCTTTTAAAGAATGGAATGGGACTGATCATCTTCTTCCTGTGGTAAATACAAAGCTAATGGCAATCAGACAGGAACTACAAATTATTTATTTTTACTATCACAGCTGTTACTTGTCTCCAGTCACTTCAGAGAGCGGATTTGGAATTTTATTTTTACACTTTAAAAGAATTCTAGGTATTTCACATCAGGTAATCGAACCTTTCTCTGGCATTATGTTCTACAAATCTGGCCTTCTAAAAACCCACATTGTTTATACTGTGAGGGACATGAGATACTGTTTTTATGTATCTGTGTGAGTTTATGATTTTTCAAATATGCTTGCCTGCCCCAAACATTTAAAATAGGTATTTACATGTAAGCACTGTATCTCTAATATCTAAAAATGCTGAGGCTTTTTTTCCATCATAAACGTGGGAGATCCCTCCTGTTTGGTCACTGTGCTTCTTCTGTTCCAGTGCTTATGTTCCAAAGACAGAGGCAGGTCGTTGCAAGTGGGAAGAAGTTCTGCAAGATTTGCAAACCATCAAGACATCCAAAGTGAGTTCATGAAACAGCCAGCATTATGTGAAATTATAGGAGAAGACTTGTTCAAATATTCAGCACTGCACTGAGCTAAGGGGTGCCAGTGAGAGGGAGAGGGATGGTGTTTGTTAGCTCATGTTTACAATTACAACTCTTCTTTTCTTGTAGGACATTGATGTCAGTTTGTACACTGCAGATGCAGATGAGGATGTGAGTAAACTTCACACATGAGCACAACTAATGTTCCATGTGGTGGCTTCATGGCCTTGTTAGAAATTATCCCCTGAAGCAGACTTGTTCTAATTTGATAAATGTGTTGAAAATCAAATAATTTGCCTTGGATCAATGTGCTTATGATAAATGATGCAAGCAGGTATTAATTATCCTTATTTGGTCATCTGCTGCTAAAGTGAATCAGGTGGAAGGGATGATCCAGGCCATGCTGGGTGGGGTTTGAGCATCCTGGCCTGCAGAAAGGAGGCCCTGTGCATGGCAGAGGGGTTGGAAATACAGCATCTTTAGGGTCCCTTCCAACCCAAACTGTTCTGTGATCGTGTGATTCAAAGTCATTTTATCCAGGCAAACAATGCTCAAATAATTCTGGGATTCATTTTTTATAGTACAGGATCTTTAAGGTCCCTTCCAACCCAAACTATTCTGTGATTGTGTGATCCAAAGTCATTTCATCAAGGCAAACAATGCTCAAATAATTCTGGGATTCATTTTTTATAGTACAGCATCTTTAAGGTCCCTTCCAACCCAAACTGTTCTGTGCTCGTGTGATTCAAAGTCATTTTATCCAGGCAAACAATGCTAAAATAATTCTGGAATCCATTTTTTATTTAGGGGAACCTTACCTACTTCCTCTACTCCCTTACCCATTCTGAATTCAGGTCTCTGAGTTAAAGTGTTAAAACTACTAAGCATAATATTAAATTAATTCCACTATGTTTAGTTATATGCCAGGTTCCTATTCTAATTAATTATTTTCCTGTGTTCTTCACTAAGACAAAATGTTTCACCCCATCTCAGCAAACTGCTTGGTCTTTTTGTTCTTAACTCTCACAGCCCATTCCTGCAGATGTTCAAATGTATTTGAATAGTAAATAAAGATGCCCAGTAAGTAAAAATCAGTCTCTTTGTGGCTGATTTTATCTTAGATTACATCTCACTTATATCATACTTGTGGTTTAAATGATATAATAAATTCTGACCTACATTTGCTTATTCCTTTCTAATTGCAACTGCATTTTTTTTTTCAGGAAGAATGCCAAGAACTTGTAATGAGGTGCTTTTTCTTAGAGACAGAAGTGATATTTCAAGAATGTCGGATCAAAAATTGTAGTAAAACACAGGATGTGTGGAACATATGGAAAAATGGAAATGACAGCTTTGAAAAAAACAAGGTAAGCAACACCAATGGTGTGTGGAAAAAAGGCAAATCAAAATGTTTATTGGATAGCAGAAATGCCTCTTTTGTTACTTATATATTTTGTTACTTATATATTCCATACCCATTACCTTCAGTGGAATTATTCCCCTAAACAGGGCAAAAAACCCAATTCTCTATCAGAATGAATGGACTGGTATCCTGCTTTACTACTTTACTATTGCTCTTTTTTTTTTTTTTTTTTCAGTTGGCTTCCACAAAATCAGGAAAATGCAAAGAATGTGAAGAATATGAAGAAAAAAATTTTACAGAATTTGTACAAAATTTTGAAAAGGTTATACAAAGGGATTGCAAACACTGGTCATAAAGACATGGGCTGGGAAGCAAGATTCTTACATGAACACCCTCAGAGAAATTAGATTATCACCAAAAATAAACCAGAAAAAAAATTAAAATCCTCTTGGCTATCTCTTAATGTATCTGTTTTTATTGTGGTTTTCAGATAAGCTCAATTACTTCTTCCATCCAAGAACTCAAAGTCAAAAATTAGAATATTTATGTGAAGACTCTTCTTTGCCTTTTCCCCCTTTTGTACAATGCTAGCATGAGGGCATTAAAAATGATCTCCAGTTTTCTCACAGAAGGTAAAGCTGGTGCTTGGTTCTCATAGCCAACAACAACATGTTCTGCTCCTTCACTTGTTCCCTCTAAAATGAATTTATTCATTAATGTAATGACTACAGCTCCTTTATTATTATCCAAGATTTCAATTGAGATGTCAACCAAAGCAGTGTTAATTTAATTCTCTGAATAAAGTAAGTGACCAAGTCTCTTGCACTCTAAAAAAAAATAACTTCTATGAAATCTTGCCTGTGAAGCAGGGTTTATAACTTTATAACTTTATAACTTTATAACCCTGTGAAGCAGGGTTTATAACTTTACTCTCCTTTTGGGAAAGAACTTTGAAGACACGAATCCTTTTTGACCAATTATTGGAACTTATAACTATATTTCTAAGACTCAGTGCATTTTTAGAGTCCTGTGGTATTTCTGTAACACTGCCCAGCCTCCTTTGGGCTCTTTCTGAATGAGCTGCTTTCCTCATGGCTCATATTCATGTCAGACCAGCTGCCATCCATAATAAGCCATTTTTTTCTCCAGGCACCTCCTGGACATTTCTCTGTCTCCAGCTGATAAATGGCTGAGTCCTTCAGCTGTCCACTTACAGGGGAGGAAGTTTCAATCTCATTTTGGAGCAAGCACACTGCCTGCCTCTGCTCCAGTGCTGGGATGCTCCCAGCAGTCAGTCTTCAGCACTGCAGGGAGATGAACCTCCAGAAAATTGCAAGAGGAGCAACAGAAATGTGAGCATGTAGACAAACAGGTTGGTAAATTCATAAGCACATTGATGTCAGCATGGTAGAAATATCACAAAAAAAAAAAAAAAAAAGAAATTATTTGCCACCGTAAAACATCAAAACCAGAAGTGTTTATTACTTAGTTTGCATGAAATAAAATGGTCCCGAATTTTAAATTTTTCCTTAATTCTGTGGTGTGCACTGAATATGGTTTTTCCTTACCTGATGTCATGTGCACAGGAAAGGTAACACCAAGTTACAACTTTGGTCTTTAAAGAGGTAAAGGGACTTCCCCTATTTCTGACTTTGAGAGGGAAGCAGAATGCTGCTGATGGGGGAACCAAAGAACTGCTTTGCTCAGAATTTCCTTTGTCTTGACTATTTTGAAAATCAATTTCCTGATTTAATATTGTTTTTCATTAACTCATTTCTGCTTAACTCATTAACTCATTATTCATTAACTCAACTCTGCCACACCTGTGGCAAGTGTGATAAATGCTGTGAATTTGTCTTTCCAAAGAATATTGCTAAATCTGTGACCACCCAGCTTGTCACTCTGTCAGCCACTTCCTGTTGGACACTGGCCACATCCCTTTTATTGCATTTTCCTGGCCTTATCCCTTTTATTTCATTTTATTTGCCATATCCCTTTTATTTCATTTTCCTGGCCTTATCCCTTCTATTTCATTTTCCTGGCCATATCCCTTTTATTTCATTTTCCTGGCCATATCCCTTTTATTTCATTTTGCTTCCACCTGGCCCAGGTGCATATTCTGGGATTAAAAGAGGCCATTTGCTGATCTGGATCTCCAGCATTTCTGTTGGGTTTTACTTTTTCCTGAGAGCTAAGCATTCATCTGAAAGCTTTACTCCATCCTGGATCCAATTGTTACAATCAATTACCTGGCTGGTATAAAGGATGGACTCAATTAAGGCCAGCTTGTTATTTGGTTGGCTTGTTTGTGGTTTTTGGTTGTGTGTGGTGTTTTGGTTCTTTTTTTAAAGTTAGGAAATTCGTATGTGTTCCAGAGGGAAATTTCAATATGAAATTAAAACTAAACTAAACTAAACTAAAACCCAGACAAACCTGCTCTGACCTGTTGGTGCTGCAGGCAGAACAATGCCAGTTTTGAAGTAAACATCCCCAGGTGTTTCTATTTCTTCTACACAGGGTTGAGTTATTTGTGTGCCATTTACCAGCTCATATTTTCCAACTGCTGTTGGCAGATATTGAGGAAAAGATGAATCCTGTATTTTCTCCAATGAACCCCTGTCAGTTAGGGGGTTAAGGCCACTCCTAGCAGAGTGTTTCTGTGTACAGAAGGAACAATAAATACCTTTTGATGCCAGAAGAGAAGAAAAATGCTCTTCCATCAAAGTTTTGCATGGTTCTGTTTTCCTGATTTGCAATCATTTAAAATCTGCTTTTCCTTTCCATTCCTTGTACTTAGTATCCACATTTCTTGCCTATAAACCAACAGGATAATGCAAGTTGCACTAGTGCAGATGATGTCTGACATCCCCTTCCTTCTTGTTGTTTTATTGGACCCTGCAGATAAATATGAGTTTTTTATCCATAGAATATTGCCTCGAGTGGCTCCCAAATGTTTGAGCACCTGTTGATCAGGTACTGTTCAGATGATTTCCCAGACATTTTAAATTCTGAACTGCAGAATCCTTTTCTGAAATCTTCTGAAAGGAACTTTCAGAAATCCTTTTCTTTTTAGGACCTTCAGTGTTTTGGGGAAAATATAAAAGAGGGAATTCTTTGCCTGCAGTGAGATAGCTGGGGGATCAACAGCAATTTCAGATTATTCATCTTGTTCATGTGAGCAAAAAAATAGTAATGAAATGTAATTTAATCTCCATTCCAGCTCCATGGGGAAAAAGCTCAGACAATGAATATTTGAGTCAGCCAGCCCAACATAGAGAGGAATGGAGGGAAAGCAGCATATTTGATATATCTTTATATAGAGAGAGATTTCAACAGGTGCTCTCCATGGATGAAGCAGGAATTTCTGTACAGCATCAGGAGACTGAGCAACACAACACTTCAAAGGGACATTCTGTAAAGGGACATTCTGTAAAGGGACATTCTGTAAAGGGACATCCTGTATCCCTTTCTTTTTTTCAGTTGAAGATCTCAAATGAGAGATTGCTTCCTTTGGCTTCCTTGGTAACCAATTCAGAGAAGATTAGATCATTATGAATAGTTTCTGCAGCAAGCTTCCTGCTTTCATGAACCATTTCATGGCATTTTAAAGTTTTGACTGAAGTCTTCAGACAACATTTCTCCCTCTGTACTTCTACTGCAGTGACTGGGCTTTATTTTACCCCAGACAATCCTCCTAGCAGTAGGTGTCAGTCATTCAGATCAGGTAACTTAACCAAAATCCCCTAGCTGCACTGTAGTTTTATTGCATCCCCTAAATCCTTTTTAGGACTTCATCCTCCAGTATGTTATACCACTAATAAATTATGAAGATCTACTTGGGACAACTTAGACAAAATTCATTGAATTTCTGAAGTTGTTTGTCAGTTTTAAGTTCTCCAGCTGTAACAGATAAGAGGCAGATGTTAAGCATTGGCTTAAAGACCTAAAAGGGTTTTTTTTGTCAGTTTTATGTCTCCTTTTTTTGCCATAATGCCCTTCTGAAAGCACAGATAATTCTGTATAGACTGTGACTTATTTCAGCACAGGTGAAGGAACCTGAAGCAGAAAAACTTCCACAAAGCAGCACCAACTGTGTCAGAGCTGGGACAGGAGCTTCCCCAGGTATGTGCTTGGGTAGGGTCTCAGTTTTCTGGTGCCTGACAGTGAGCCAAGCCATGGAAATGTTTCCTTGTCCTCCTCAGTGCAGAGGAGGAGGCTCCATCCCTCTCTGGGATCAGTTCTGAGCAGTCACAATTCCTGTCTCTGTGCACTGCAGCTCCTGCAATCCCATGACAGCCACATGGTGTGGGGAGAGCTGTGAGGCTGTCATGGAACAGGGTGCTTGTACAGGTCATTTGTTTCTAGGAAAGTTGCCTTAAAACAAAAATTTCAAAGTTGTGTTCTCTGGACTTTATCAAAGACTGCTGTGCCTGTACATATAGGAATAAATAATAAAAACAAAAAGAAAGGGTAGGGTGACAAACAGGCACAGCACAGCCTGTCTGGGCTTGGCCACATGAATTTATGAGTCTGCATTTAGTCCCAGAAAAAAGGAGCAATTTTAAGCTGCGCTGACATAAGGGGATAAGACAAAATTAAAACAGCATTGCTGACAAATATATCCTATAAGGAGTCACAAGGAAAGGATGAAGGCATAGAAAACATTCTTTTTCCCTCTGATCCCTAAAGCTATTCCAAGCAGTAACTGTTAAAGCTGGAATATTGGAATGTACCACTCAGACCTGTGTGACTCCTCTCACTGAGCTATTTTACCTGCATCTTTCAGGCCTGCACACCAGACCAACCCAAGCTCTGTGTGTTCAAACCAGAGCATCATTTTTCCCTGAGCATTTCATAGAGAGCATTTCAAGTGCAAACCACCTCAGCAATGGTGATCTCCAACCACAGCAGTCATGCAGACACTGGGAAGCTGAGGAAGAACAACACACAGCTGTTTTCCAGCTGCATATCCTGCCATGAGTCCAGCAAATCTCCAGGCTCTGAGAAGAAGGGAGTAAAAATTAGGTAACACCTTCACTGGTTAGAATGCCCACCCATGCTGGGAATAATTCTGTTTATTAATGACAGAAAACAAGATCTGCCTTCACCCTTCCTACTTTCTTGTTTCATGGTAAAAAGCATTGCATGTGCTGAATTCTACAGCCCTTTTCTCTTTCAGGGAGTTCCTCTGCACACAAGTCAGGACATGGGGACGTGTTGGAACTTGAACTCTGCAGCTGGGCACCATTTCTGCAGAGAAAAGGTGTTCATTTCAAACAATATTCACTCACAGTTGTTGCTACAACAAAAATATTTCCAGAGAGCTCAGGAATCTCATCATGCTGTTTTCTGGGTTGTAAGCAGAACTATTTTTTTAAATGCAAATTATTTTCTTTACTTGAAAATATTTTTTAGCAGAAACTTAGTGCATCTTCAGAAACTGTGTCTGAAGCAACTTCTTAAGATGCTGCTTTATTCTTAGTCTACTGATGTTGTTGTAAAAAGAGAATAAAAGCTATTTGTCAAAAATCACATAGGGAAGTAGTTTGCAATTTTCACAATTCCTAGGAAAATCCCTTATGGCATACTAGCACATGTAAAGAGGATATAGATCACATTCTCCAACTTTCTCAGGACTTGAGAGAAATTTGCAGTGGTTTTTATTCTGTATCCAAAAAAGGATGATTGGAATTTTCAACTTCCATTATCTCAAACAAACAAAAAAAGTCAGCTTAGAGGAAGTGCAGAGAAATTGACTCAACAGTAAAAAACTTGGCTACATCTAAAGAATTTAGAATTAAGAATTTTCCACTCCTTGTGTGAATGTAAAACTCAATCTCCTTTCAATACAAGTGTTTCTTGTATTGTTTTTCCAAGATGACTCAAGCACTGTCTGATCTGTACCTTTGGCAATACTTCTATGATCAATTGTACAAACTCATTTTTGTTTGGCAAATATAATGAGAAAACCCATCTTGTGCTTGAAATTTCTTGTAATTTTTCCTTGATGAAAGAGCTGAAAGTGCTTCTTATTAAAATCAGAAATTTGAGTTGTCCAAAATAATACAAATGCATTTAGAATCAAAGGAGATTTAACTCATTTTTTACTCCATATAAAATACACAAAACTTTCTCAGAATATATTCTAACAGGGGAATATTACTGTAAAACATAACTCTGAATTTTTAGAATTGTAATAATTTCAACAGTTAGAAATTCAATAAATTTCTGGGAAGAAGCCCTGCAACACCCTTGCTGAGGGCAGAGACTTAAATGAAGAATAACAAGAATTTTTAAAAAACTGATAAGGAAAATAGAGTATTTGAACATGATTCAGATGACTATAATTGTTTTTTTTGTATATTACTAATTTTTTTTCTCTTATCACCTTCCTCATAGTCTCCCTTCCAGCATTTCTGAAGTGAAGAACAGGGATTTTTCATCTTCCTCCTTCCTCCATCCTGTCCCTCTTCTGAGATGTTTTCTGTCCCCCTCATCCCACACTCACAACCCACCCCAGACAGAGCACTGCTCCCTGCTGTCCCCTGCCAGAGCACATTAACATCCAGCTCCTGTTCCTGCCTCTCATTACCCTGCTTTGCTTCCCACCAAGGAAGGGCAAAGAGAAACTCCTGGAAACGTGGGGTGAAGACACCTCAGCACCAGAAGCAGAACCCAAAGATCTGTGGGTGTCAGAGAATGAAGCTTTCTGACCTTTTCCTGGCACAGCTGTGGCAGATGTGTTGGTGGGACAATATCTGGTTTGGATTTGGGTTATTTATATTTATATTTATATTTATATTTATATTTATATTTATATTTATATTTATATTTATATTTATATTTTTATTTTTATTTTTATTATGGGTTATTTAATTTATATTTATATTTATTTATATTTATATTTATATTTATATTTATTATTATGGGTTATTTAATATATTTATATTTATATTTATATTTATACTTATATTTATATTTATATTTATATTTATATTTATATTTATATTTATATTTATATTTATATTTATATTTATATTTATATTTATATTTATATTTATGGGCTGCTGGTGCCTTCCTTACCCTCCCATCAGCAGCAGATGGGGTAAGAGTGACTTGTTCAGACCATGGCAGTCAATCTTTGTCACTTCAGGCACATCCTAAACTTGCAGCTGGCAGCACCTACAGACTCCCACTGGAGAAGAAGGATGGGCCAGCTGTGTGTGTGCACAAGATGCAGTTTGCATCCTGCAATCCTCTGAAGTGTCCTGATTTAACCTGGCACAGGCTGGCTGCTGAGGCAGCAGTGCATGGAGATTTGAGAGCAGCTGTATCACATTTCAGGCCCTGAGGGTAAGTGTGCATACAGGCACTGATATTTTTAGAGAGTTCACCTAGGACACACGGGGACATGTCACACTCAGCAGGGCTGCAGAGAGTTCCAGGTGAATCCAACCTGTCCCCTGTCAGCCTTCCCATCCAGGGAATCAGCTGATTCACCCCAGACACAGGAGCACGTGCAGGTAAAACCTGTTGGCTCCTAATTCTCTCAGACCTTGTTTCCCACCTGTTCAGATTTTGAGTCTTGTGACTGTGGTCACAGGGTTTGCAGGTGAAGGAAGAGATGGGAAAGTTGATTCCATGATCAGAAGGCTTGATTTGTTATTTTATTATATATATATATAACATTATGACTATACTAAAAAAGAAATAGAAAAGAGAAGGCTTCTTCAGAAGCTGGCTGTGCTAAGAATGGAATAGAATAGAAAGAATGAATAACAAAGGTCTGTGTCTCAGCAGAGAGAGCCAGCTCTGCAGTGAGTGCTCAGTAAATCCAAACATCCACAGAAACCCATCACAGATCCTCCTGTTGCATCCCACAGCAGCAGATAATCATTGTTTACATTTGTTGCTGAAACTTCTCAGCTCCAGCAGGAGCAATCCTAAGAAAGGGTTTTTCACAAAAGGTGGCTGTGACAGAGTCTTGCTCTCCTGTCTCTGGCACTTAGAGCTCTGCCATTCCCCAGTCTGTCCAAGCACAGTTTCAGGACAGGCAGAGAAAAATCTCAGCAAATCTGAGGCAGGAGTTAGTTAAGAATTAGCTTGAGAGGCCCTGGAAATTCTCAATATTCATCATTGAACATAACATTTCTCTGAAGGGGAAAAAAGACCATGAGAAATAAGAAACTATTCCTTTTGTGGGGGGATAAAAGGGACAAAATTAGCAGTAATGACTCTACAGTACTTTGAATATTTAAAATGCTATATACTTCATGCATTTATGAGGCTGATTACAAAAACCACAAGAACAAGTAATAGGAATGTGGTGGGCAGACTAATCTTGAAACTTGGGAGTCAAATTAGAAATGCCTACAAATGTCTGAGCCTTGAGTTCCACTGTCTCCTATGAATTGATTCAGCCCAGTACCAGCAGGACCCCTTGAACAAGGAAATATTCTCCTATTTAAGAGGAGATTACATATTATGTGCTGTAGTTATTGCTGCTCTTACTTCTACAATTATGGAGGCATATTCACGAATATAAAATGTGGTGATAATCTATTTTGAGCTAACAGGCTAAATTCAAACATAGCTGTGTCCAGGTTTCCACAATAACCTTCTAAACTTCAATATTAATAGAACTTACTGTTCCTTACCTACAAATGCCCACAACTCACTCAGCCCACAGGAGTGCTACAGATGTTGGACATTACTCTCCTCTACTCAAAGACTGCACTATTGCCATAGAGCCACATAAATTATAAATTGTAGTTGATCTCTCAATGGTCTTAAATTCTACCTGTATCAAGGGACTCCCTTTCAGAAGAAAGAACAGTGCAGTTCTTGCTGCTGTCAGTTCTGATGTTATAGCCAAGAGTCTTGGTGCTGTTATTTTTTGAATTGTGACAGGCCTGAGTTCTGAAAGGAAACACAATGTGATGTTACTTATTTTGTATTGAGACAGCACTCAGAAGGCAAGAAAAAGTAGAGGCATGTTCTGCTGGGGATTGCACAAAGACAGCATAGGCAGACAGACTGTCCTGAGGAGATCACAGCCTGAGTGAGATTTACTAAGAGTAGGGAGTAAATGACATTCAGTACTGGCATTCTCTTTCTGGGTTTACTAATAAATGACTGCATATCTGACCTAAATTATTTTATTTGATAAAGAGATATTTCAAATCACTAACACAAAGGAATGAATTTTGATAATCCAACAAACCCTAAACTTCAAGCCTCAGATAATATCTAGTAGTAAAAATGCTGTTTCCCACAGAGAACAATTACTGTATCTTACATTCAGTGATGAATACCTGGGAGCTGTGCTTAAAACAACTTGTTTAACACCATCACCCACCTTGCATGCCTAGAGGGGCCCAACACAAAAAATTAATAGTCCATTCCAGGCATCCCTGTCCAAAGAGACAAAAATCAGGCCAAAAGGAACACTGCTAGTCTTAGCAATGCACATATATCTGTAAAAAGAAACTTTCTATCCTTTTTCTGTTACCCCTAGTATTATAAACAGCACTGCTATCCAATAAAGGCCATGGTTTTTTTGAAGTGCAAATAGAGAAAGGTCAGATATTTTTTGTACACAGAATTTCATCAATCTCCTGTGTAGAGGACAATGGCAATACTGCAGCTGCAGCCAGATTCCAGTGCTGCTAAACTTCTTGAAGATCACAATTACCCCAAGGAAATTTGTGTTTGTCCAGTTTCATAAATCTCTGCTTTCTTTATGAACAACAAGAGAGCAGCTGGGCCTGAGCATGAGACTTTATGGTCAGCAGGAGCTGTGCCCATGGCCTTGGTGATCCCAGCAGGAATAAAACCAATGCATCCATGGATTCCTGTGCTTTTCACTCTTCACCTCCTGTATCTCCTGAAGGGCTGTACAAATCAGAAACATGGATTTCCCTCAATGCCCAGGTCAGCAGCTGTTATGATTTCATTAAAAGCTTGCTCTCTGAGGGGGTTTCTCTCTGTGATGATATCCTTCCACTCTGTTATTTCTCTTCTCACTTCTTAAACTGAATGAAGCAGTAAGCTTCAGACTTTTAAAAATAAAATTTTCTATTAATTTCATCATTATTAAATCAGATTTAAATTTCTGCACATGTTGATTTATCTCAGGTGGTCCAAATCCTTGCTGAGGAGTGAGGTTTCTTCCTTTGACTTACCTGCTTCTGAAACCTGCACACAGCTTAGTCACATTTAAGGGTAATTAAAAATATTCCAGTCTCATTCTGAGCAGTCTGTGGAGCATGAAAACTTTCCAATTTGCACTCTTTTATCACTCAACTCAATTGCTCTCTTTAGTTTAAAACACGTTTGACCATTTTACTGATACCAGATCATCATATCAAAGCATCAAATTCAAAGGCACGATGAGGCTGTGAACGAGCTGCTCTGCTTTGCTTTTCATGTGCCCACATCCAAATTCCTTAGAAGGTGCCACTTTCACAGCCAGGCTTGGCCTCTGCCCTCACTCGTGCCATCAAACACAGCTGAGTCAAACTCAACATCAAATCCTTATTTTATCCCTTTTGAGAAAGCAACGTGTGAGAAAATTAGAGGACTGTTCAAGTCATAAGGTAAGGATTTCTCATCAAGACAAGCAGCATCAGAATGTTGCAATGTGTGAGAAAATTAGAGGACTGTTCAAGTCATAAGGTTAAGATTTCTCATCAAGACAAGCAGCATCAGAAAGTTTTATGGTCAAAGCAAAAATCAAACTACCAAAATATCTCATACTCCTCCTTTATGGAGTGTTGTCACCTGAAGCAAATGGCTACCATGATTTTCACATTTTAAAAGAAAATAAAAAAATGTTTTAAGCTGGAATATAATGGAAAACCCACAACATCTCTCCACCCCACAGCCAAATGTTTTAATTAAGGTTGCAGAACAAATTTTAAAAGGACAGCTTTGTAAAAAAAGGAATTGTTTTCTTTCTCAAAGAACTTCTATGAAAGGGTGTTGAACAGATGGCAATTTATAGGGTTTGTTGGTTCTTTCACTACAAGTGTTACTTTGTCACTAAATAAAACCAATTGATGAAAGTGTACTATCTTGTATGTTTGAAAGACTATGCTTTCTTAATAAATACTTTTCTGCAATCCAGAAAAAAACCCAAAAAGGTTCTAAAAGAAATCAATTCTTTTGTCATGCCATGGCCTGGGGTTTTGTTAGTAGTTTGTACAGAATATAGCTTTAGTATAAAGTAGATTAGTTCTGTGTGTCTGTGTGTAGCTACATCCATGTTATAATGTACATAAACCCACCCACATTATAATATACAGTAGTGTGTCAGCTCAGAATTTAGCCAGAAGTTACTTGTGCATATAAACTTACCTTTCTCTTTTTTTTTTTTTTTGGAGGTGCAAAGCAGGCAAAAAATTTTCACGTGAGATGTTCCTAATTATGAAAGTAAGAAAGCTCATATTGGAGGTAAATGGATATATTTTACTCAGTTGTACAGGTCAAAGATCATCTGAATTTTTTGTAGGCCATTTTTAGCCTTTGCAAATTTTGTCATTTGATTTAATTCAAAGCACATTATCATGAATGTGATGTAGTGAATCTGTTCTAATGTATTTCAATGAGCCTTCCACTGGATCTCATATACTGTGGAATTGTTTTAATTGCTCAAACATAAAAAACCCTGAAAGGGTTTCATTTTCTTCACTTGGAGGTTTCATTTTCTGCCATAGACAATTCAAAGCATAGCCTAATTTTAGTTGTTCTGTGACTGAATAGAAATTGTGGTTTTGTACTTCATACATTCTATGCTTCACAAGTACAACCCTTGGCACAATTACAAATTAATGGACTCGTTCTCACTGGTATTTATAAGATAAGAACAGAACTTTTTTGCACTGCATTTATATTCTATGGAACTGCTTAAAAGTTTTTAAATAACAAAAATAAGAACATTTCTTTTCCTAGTATTCATCCAATTCCTCTGTGTCTCTAACACATTATTTTCACTTATGATGTTTATGAAAAACCCCTCCCAACACAAAAATCCCCATATCAACATGCAAGCAGGAGGAATGCCTCTCATTCTCCCAGAATTGGTAGTCTCTCCTGTGACAATGGTATTTACCTGCCTGCAGCTGATATGTAGACATCAGTACTCCAAAAAAGTGAGTTGGGAACTACATTAATTGTGCATTTCCTAATTGTGCATTTCCTAATTGTGCGTTTCCTCTCTTTTTTTTTTTTTATAATTGAAACACCAGTCCTTCCCTTTCTTACCCCCAGAGCAGGAAATCTGGCTAATATCACCCAAATGCCTTTCTCCTCCAGTCCTCATTGGAGCATTTCTCTTTTAGAACGTTTTTGGGTTTTTTTCTGGATTGAAGAAAAGTATTTATTAAGAAAGCATAGTCTTTCAAACATACAGAATAGTACACGTTCATCAATTGATTTTATTTAGTGACCCTTTCATGCCAGACAGTGACAATGGCTGTTTCAGTCAGAATTTTAATGGGGGAGTAGGAGGTCAGGAGTTCACACCATCCAAAAGAGAGGAGATTGCCACAAATTGTAGGAAAATGGTTGTAGGCTTTTAGCCATGTACTGGAGGTGAAGTTTTCCCAGAACTGGCTGCAGCATGGGACTGCCAGGGTGTTGTCAGATTGCTGTTGCAGCTCCATTGATGTCTGCTTAGGCTGTAAATAAAGACAGTGAAAAACAGCCCAAGCACAGCTTTGGTCTTTTCTGGAAGCCAAACATAACCAGCTCGAATAGAAATTAATGAGCAGACACAGAGAACTCCCCATTTGTCTCCCAGGAGCTGCAGTGCTTGGTGCTCTGGCTTTGGGGTCACAGTGTGCTCTGGGTTGTGTGGGAATCCTAAAAACCAGAAGGTTTTAAGAAAGAAAGGTTTTAAGAAATCAGGCCTCAGACAGTAAGATTGTTACCACTTAAGGCAGCACCTAACATAGGCTTATTCTTTTCTCAATCTTTCTCACATTTGCATTACTAATATTTCTGCTGCTTTTAGCATCTAACTATCTTACTGTCAGAGGCCTGATTTCTTAAAACCTTTCTTTCTTAAAACCTTCTGGTTTTTAGGATTCCTTCAGGTTGAAGTTCTCAAACTCCCTGAGTGCTTTGGCACCTCCCTGCCCAGATTTTGGGTAGAATATCACATTACAGGGAAATCTGATGTTGGAGCAGACTGTCCCAGGTCACACACTGACTCTGCAAATCCCACTTCAACACAGGCTGGGCTGATTCTGTTCTGCCTCTCAAGCAGAAGGGTGACAGCATTCCAGAAATAATTTCACTGCTCTGAATGAGTGATAAAAACCCTCATGGAAGCCAGATGCCTTAGATCAAGAGCATCTGAATTGTTTGTGGGCCATTTTTAGCCTTTGCAACTTTCCAAGATAAATAAAGGAAGTGGATTGAGGCTCCCACAGCCTCAGACACTCGATCCTGCTTACTCTGCTCTTCTGTGCCTCTGAGAATCTGCAGCTCCATCTCTTCTGACGGCCTTTAAAAATAAAATATTGATTTTATCTCACGAGGAAGATAATGGATATGATTATTTATGTCCTCTAGGGATCGAGCACAACATTTTTGCCTAAAAGGTTCACTTAGTTCTGACATGTTTGAAAACACAGTCAATCTAAATTAGCTCTAATTTTCCTGGTTCTTTCATTGTGTAATATATTTTCCCATGAAGTTATTCTTTTGGGGCATGGATTTTTTAAATTCTTTTTTCTACTGAGTCCCTGCCAATAGAAAAATATCTCTTCCATTTGGTGAGAACCTCAGGAGCCTATAGGCAGTAATAAAGACAAGGGTCACAAGCTTATGCAACAATTTCATTTTTAAGAAAATATTTCTCTTGGAGTTGTCTTCTAAAAATTAGTGTATTTCAAATATGATTGCACATCATATGGAAAAAAGGGAACATGTCTTGAATAACACCAGTTTCTTCTCATTTCTGTTTTACCCTTAAATGTAATGCCCTCTGCCACTATTAGCTTTGAACTGTATTTCTGTAGTATATGGTAGAAAAGTAATTTTATATGAAAGCTTAAGCTGCCTTGTGAAAAAAAAACAAACAAACCAAAAACCAAAATACTATTTTCATGAAACTGAAGGGGGTCTTTAAAAGTGAAGGTTAGAAGGATACTGTGTTATGCCCCAGAATAATCAATAATCTTAATTCTAACCATTTTAGTGCAGATCATGAGAATCTTACACTTTCCTCCCCATTCCCTCTTCTCAAAATTCCTCCTTCATGTGAGCTTCAGAGTCCTGCTGTGCTTTATCTTCTACACTATGCATTTTCCCCACAAAATTCTGTCCCAGCATTTACTTCAAATATATAAGCTTATTTTCAGATCATAATTAATAAAAGCAGGATGACAAGTAATGGATCTCAGCAAGACATCCTGTACCAAAACTGCCCATCAGAAACCTTATCTAATTTTCCATTTATTACATTTTCCTTTACTTTCCATCAAACTGAAAACCTTGATGCACTGAGGACATGATTTTCACTCCCAGAAGCCCTCAAGAGGAATGGCCTCAGTCCTGCTCAAGTCATTCTTTAAAGGAGCTCAGATTTGATCCACAGCAGTCAGATCCTTTCCTAAGATAACCACAATATTCCATCCAGGAGCATGACTTGGGAACACCTCTCCTTGCAAGAAAATATCTTCATTTATTCCTTGCAATTTCAGAAGGCAAGGAGCAGCTTTTCTGACAGACACCTGCTATCTGTTCCTCTTGGGTCCCCAGCTGGGGGGTTTTCAAAATTTCTGCATTTCAAGAGCTGCATCAGCAGCAGTGGGAAGATGTAGAAGTCTGAAGCTGCACCTCAGATCCCTTCATTGTACTTGAAGGAAATTCTCTCAAACATAAAAAGGAGATGTAGCCACTGCTTAATTTGCCAGCTAAAGGAGGAATAAAGTGAAAGGCAAATTCATAAAATCTGAGTCTTAATTACAGTGATGTGAGCTGTAATTCAAATCTCCTGAAGACCTCACTGGAAGAACTGCAAGATTGCTTTCCCACCTAGATGGCAGAGAGATCTAGAATAGAAAAGTTAACAATATGTCACATATCAGATACAAAATGGACATTGACACTGTGACTTTTTGTACTATGAAAAATCTCCAAAGCTCAATAAGAATAATCTGCTCATTAATTTCTATTCGAGCTGGTTATGTGAGGCTTCCAGAAAAGACCAAAGCTGTGCTTGGGCTGTTTTTCACTGTCTTTATTTACAGCCTAAGCAGACATCAATGGAGCTGCAACAGCAATCTGACAACACCCTGGCAGTCCCATGCTGCAGCCAGTTCTGGGAAAACTTCACCTCCAATAGATGGCTAAAAGCCTACAACCATTTTCCTACAATTTGTGGCAATCTCCTCTCTTTTGGATGGTGTGAACTCCTGACCTCCTACTCCCCCATTAAAATTCTGACTGAAACAGCCATTGTCACTGACATGGAAGGGTCCATGGAGCCAGCAAGGCATTCCATGGTGACCTGAATAGGAAACAGCAGAGCCAGCACCAGGGCTCAGCAGAATGCCCTGAGATGTCAGCTCTGGTAAAGGAATTCCTGGAGTTACCATTCACATGGAGTTCATGTTTGCAGGAGGAAAGGAGCACAGGCTGTGCAGAGCTGGGGCAGTGTCTGAGGTGAATTATTATTATCCACCTTCACTTCAAATCCTCACTTGATGGCTGCTGGCACCTGCACAGGGAAAGAATTTAGGGCAAGACCCAATTCAGCCATCCCTTTTCAGGATCAGCAGGGCCTGGGGGTGCTGGGAAGACCAGACCTCTGTGGACAGCTACAGAAAAAGCAATAAAATCTTCAGTGGACCATTTCTGACAGGCACACAGGAATGCTGGTGCAGGCTGCTCTTTCCCAATGAAGTTATTTGTGTGACAAGACTTTTCCAGTTGTCAGCTCCTCACGTGTCAAAGGCACTGCCATGCATGCATGGGCTACACATTGCTGTAGGATTTGGGCTGCCCTCTTTGATTCAATGCTTTTCAAGAACAGGTATTTATTTTTGGAATATTCACTAGACTTGGGGGAAATCCAAAACTGTCAGTGCCTTCAACATCTGCACTGAAACACTGCTTTCCTCTGTAATCTAGTTTCTACATGAAAATGTCTGATGAAACTGAAAACCCTCACTAAAACCTGAAACACACATTTGAAAGGAGAATGGGGTTTTTTTGTTATCCTTTTATTGATTGCCAAACTCCACCTTTAACCTAATTTAGACAATTCCTGTCTTACTCTGAAGGCCACCAGGAGAAATCAAAATACAGGATCTTGACTTTTGCAAAGCCAGCATTCCAGAATACTCCCACTGATTTCTGTGCTTGAGGTGTGTCCCAGACACCTTTTGTGAAAAACCCTTTCTTAGGATTTTTCCTGCTGGGGCTGAGAACTTTCAGCAGCAAATGTAAACAATTATTATCTGCTGCTGTGGGATGCAACAGGTGGATCTGGGATTGGCCCCTCTTGGATGTTTATGGTTAATGGCCAATCAAGAACTGAGCTATCTCAGACAGAGACAGAGAGATCTTTGTTATTATTCTTTCTTTTCTATTCTTAGCTTAGCCAGCTTCTGAAGAAGCCTTTTCTATTTCTTTTTAGTATAGTCATAATGTCATATATATATATCATAAAATAACAAATCAAGCCTTCTGATGATGGAATCAACATTTTCATCTCTTCCTTCACCTGCAAACCCTGTGACCACGGTCACAGCTCTGTTTCCTTTTTTGGTTTAGATAGGCTGGGTAGAGATGGAGGAAACTACCTGAGGTGTGTCAGGGATGAACTTCCAAGTTTTTTTTGCAGATCCTCAAGAAGAAGCAACTTCTCAGCTGGCTCTGGTTGAGGCAGAACACTTGTGTGTCAGAGCATGATGGCACTGAGCAGCTTCTGAGGTGCAGAAAAAGTTCTTGGAAACCTTCTGTGCATTTAACAAAGTAAAAACTAATTCCCTCTGCTGGGAAGAAGATGGACCATTGCTTTCTCTGGTGCTACAAAGAAGGTAAGGGTTGTTTTTACTACTCATTGACTGAGTGGAAAAGGCCACTGCAGCAGTTCATCTGCTGCCAGTCCTGCTTTGCCCAAGCAGCTGTGTCAGGGGAGTTTGGGCTGGATTTCAGGAGTTTGGGCTGGATTTCAGGAGTTTGGGCTGGATTTCAGGAGTTGGGGCTGGATTTCAGGAGTTTGGGCTGGATTTCAGGAGTTTGGGCTGTATTTCAGGACTTTGGGCTGTATCTCAGGAGTTTGGGCTGGATTTCAGGAGTTGAGTTTGGGCTGGATTTCAGGAGTTTGGGCTGGATTTCAGGAGTTGAGTTTGGGCTGGATTTCAGGAGTTGGGGCTGGATTTCAGGAGTTGGGGCTGTATTTCAGGAGTTTGGGCTGGATTTCAGGAGTTTGGGCTGGATTTCAGGAGTTGGGGCTGTATTTCAGGGATTGGGCTGGATTTCAGGAGTTGGGGCTGGATTTCAGGAGTTTGGGCTGGATTTCAGGGATTGGGCTGGATTTCAGGAGTTTGGGCTGGATTTCAGGAGTTTGAGCTGGATTTCAGGAGTTTGGTGGGATTTCAGGAGTTTGGGCTGTATTTCAGGAGTTTGGGCTGGATTTCAGGAGTTTGGGCTGGATTTCAGGAGTTCAGTTTGGGCTGGATTTCAGGAGCTGGGGCTGGATTTCAGGAGTTGGGGCTGGATTTCAGGAGTTGGGGCTGGATTTCAGGAGTCTGGGCTGTATTTCAGGAGTCTGGGCTGGATTTCAGGAGTTGAGTTTGGGCTGGATTTCAGGAGTTTGGGCTGGATTTCAGGAGCTGGGGCTGGATTTCAGGAGTTGGGGCTGGATTTCCAGGATTGGGCTGGATTTCAGGAGCTGGGGCTGTATTTCAGGAGTTTGAGCTGGATTTCAGGAGTTTTGGCTGGATTTCAGGAGTTTGGGCTGGATCTCAGGAGTTTGGGCTGGATCTCAGGAGTCTGGGCTGGATTTCAGGAGTTTGGGTGGTATTTCAGGAGTTTGGGCTGGATTTCAGGAGTTTGAGCTGTATTTCAGGAGTTTGGGCTGGATTTCAGGAGTTTGGGCTGGATTTCAGGAGTTTGGGCTGGATTTCAGGAGTTGGGGCTGGATTTCAGGAGTTGGGGCTGGATTTCAGGAGTTGGGGCTGTATTTCAGGGATTGGGCTGTATCTCAGGATTTGGGGCTGGATTTCAGGAGTCTGGGCTGGATTTCAGGAGTTTGGGCTGGATTTCAGGAGTTTGGGCTGGATTTCAGGGGCTGGGGATGGATTTCAGGAGTTTGGGCTGGATTTCAGGAGTTGAGTTGGGGCTGGATTTCAGGAGCTGGGGATGGATTTCAGGAGTTTGGGCTGGATTTCAGGAGTTTGGGCTGGATTTCAGGAGTTGGGGCTGGATTTCAGGAGTTGGGGCTGGATTTCAGGAGCTGGGGATGGATTTCAGGAGTTTGGGCTGGATTTCAGGAGTTTGGGCTGGATTTCAGGAATTGGGCTGTATTTCAGGAGTTTGGGCTGGATTTCAGGAGTTTGGGCTGGATTTCAGGAGTTGGGGCTGGATTTCAGGAGTTTGGGCTGGATTTCAGGGGCTGGGCTGGATTTCAGGAGTTTGGGCTGGATTTCAGGAGTTTGGGCTGGATTTCAGGAGCAGGTTCTTCCCCCAGAGGGTGGCCAGGCACTGCACAGGCTCCCCAGGGAGGTGTCACAGCACCAACCCCTGGCAGAGCTAAAGGATTGTTTGTAAAACACTGTTCAGCTCATGGTGTGACTCTTAGGGTGTCCTGTGTGGGGCCAGGGGTTGGACTCCATGATCATTGTGGGTTCCTGCCAAGTCAGGCTACCTTGTAATCCTAAAATATGGAAAAAAATCCTGGTAGTTTCCCTTCTGTCTGAAATCTCAGTGGTGTGCCAGCAATTAAAGATCACTCAGGGGTGAAAGGAGGGAGCCCCCAGTTTTCTATGGTTCAGTATGCTCTCTCATCAAAATGAGAAGTTATTTAAGGATAATTCACTGCTGCTTAAGAAGAATAAAAATTGGTTCTATCTGCAAAACTCAGATCCATGATTTACATACAGCAAGAGCTGGAGCTGACATGGACAAAGATTCAGAAATCTTTTCCAGGACCCTGCCCTAAGAAAACTTTGTTGGTGTATAATATGAACTACTACAAATCCTGGTATCAGTTCAGTGAAAAACCTGAAAGCTGCAGGTAGTGATGTATATTTATGGCTCAGAACCAAGTAGGCAGAGAAATCAAACATTTCCCAGTGGTCCTAGATATAAACAATAAATGAGCTGTACTAATTAGCTTTCGTTTATAAGTGCAAAGCAGGTTAATTAAAAATAAACTTTACTACATTACAGCACTGGAGAGATCCCTCACCCTAATTCAAGTACAGATGAATGGATACAGCAAATTTGATCTATATGTGTTCACTGGGTTAATTAAAAGCCAGGCATGCATCTGCAGAACCAGGCAGAATTTTCTATTTCTACAACGGCTGTTGGCAACTTGGGATTAAGAAAAAGATGAAGAAAAAAAGCATCTGGTATCTGTTGAAGTTGAAAGATTCTTTACAACAGGAAATCTAAAACACTGCTGTCATGAGAAATGTTCACTCAAGCAAAGCCTTCCCCACCTTATCCTCTGCACTGCCTTTTATTTCCTATGGAAACTGCTGTGTCCATAGCATGATAAAAGCCTGAAGGCATGAACTCATTCTGCATTAGTTCATTGGCAGCCTCTTATTTAGAAATGTCAGCAGCACTGAGAGCAAAATGACTCAGAAAATCTCTAATTCTTAAGATGATCTTGTTGGCAGAGGCTTTAAATACATCTTCAGGAGTATTGGATTCTCCCTCACCTTTCCTGGAATATTCCTTGAAGAGATCACAAATGATGCATTCCATAATCTCTTCATGTGGGAACCATGTGTCAGGAGAAAATGTTAAGCAGCTCCCTTCTGTGTGGGGAAGCCCATAAATGACCTCATTCACCAGGAATTGAAGCACAGCCACGTCCTAACCTGCCTCACAGAGGCAGCAATTTTATTGGACTTTATATTCCTCCTCCCTCTCCCTTCAGCAGCAGGAAATAATAATAATCTAGATGCAAGAAAACACAATGTGCATGAGGAAATTATTTTTGAGAATGCTTCCTTCAAGACACTTTTGACAAACAAATGGTTGTGGCAGGGTATCAGAATTTCTGCCTTGCAGGACAAAGAGGCTGAAGGTGGGAACCATGAAATACAGGTGATGAGGCTTCTCTTCCAACACAGCTAAAAAGTCTATGCTGGCTTATTCATAAAGCTGAGATAATTAAGCAATAACTCCATTGATATTTCAGCTGCTACTTTTCCTGTAAAACTTGCTGAGAAATACTTGACAGTCTGGGCTTGAGCACTGCTCAGAGTGCGTTGTGGGAGTAAATGAGTCTCCACTCTGGGGACATTCTCCAAAGATCTGTAAGAGAAGGAGTTCCCACTCCCTCTGGGTTTATCAGCACAGCCTCTGCAGTACCTTTGGAAGCTTTTGGAAGAACTGACATTGCCAAAGCCAGGGCACACAACTTCCCCTTGACCCTGTGTCCACAAACAGGCTGTCAGTGCTGCTGCACCTGAGGAAAACCAGCCTGACTGTAAACTTCCATTAGCCAACTGCCTTCTTTTAGCAGTACCTGGGTTTGTTCATCTACCTGGCCTCTTTTGTGTGGTTGCTGCTGAAAGCAGTGGCAAACTCTCCTCTGGTGCACGTTTCAGCACAGAAGCTTTGAATGCAGGTGTTTTCATTGGGAGCCAACCTCTCCCAGCTGGAATGTGTGGTGCCAAAATAGCAATTCCCCACAGCAGACACCACACATGAGCCTTCTTCTGAGAGTGGAGGTTAGAGGGGAGTGCAAACAGTTTTTCCTTGGTTAACAGGAAATCTTTGAGGTAGCTCCCCAGCAAAGCTGAATCTTTCTCTCTTTGAGGGATGCCAAAGTGTGTGGGGAATACTGGTGAGCCTTAGCATCATCATCAAATTCATTAAAAGTTGTTCTGCCTCTCTTGAGGTTAATCTGAAATGTGGGATTTAGCAGAGGACTGAAAAAGTTTCCATAGGAGGTCCTGAGCAATGATATTCTTCATACTTGCTGGAAGTGGTCACCTCTGAAGTACTAAAAAAAATTAGGTTCCTTTTCCCTCAGTTATATTGTTGTAATGTCTTATTCCAGTATCCATCCTGGGATATATTAGTAATTACTAATAGTATAATGCAATTAGAAGATCTCTTGAGTAGGTGCATGAATAAAGCCATCAAATAAGAAAAAGTGCTAATAAAATCTAACACAGCTGGGGGAATATTACTATAATAACACTTAATGAAGAAGAAGTCATACATAACAAAAATACAGTAGTACAATGAAAACAATACAACTATAGTTAAGGGTTATTAATTAAAGTACTTTCCATTAATGCAATTTAACTATAGTCCTATTCCACTAGGGGTCAAATTCATCCCTGGTGTTACTTGCAGGGAGTGTATTCGAAGATGGATTTTTGCCTTTGGCTCAGGCTACTTAGAATTTTGTGTCATGCTGCTTCTGAAGAGGTCCTGAACACCTTCTTCTGGCATTTGTGTAAACCTGAGCTGCAGTTTTCAGGTTTCTTAGCATTGTGTCCCTGCACGCCCCTGCTCCTTGTGCTCTTGTCCTTGAATGCCTTCCAGTGATACCAGCGCTCTGCTGAAGCAGAGATGTTTGTTAACCCAGGCAGCAGAGCTGTCCTGTGCTTGGAGAACACTTCCATCAGCAGGTGGATCTGCCCAGGACAGCAGGAGCTCGCTCGGATGCTCTGGAATGGCCTTTCCCAGGGGCAGAACGGAGCCTTGGACCAGGGGGGCTCCAGCATAAAACTCTTTGCTGAGGGTTCTTGAGGCAACACTGATGAGTGGATGATCAGAAATGATTAAACCGTTCCTTTTCTAAATGCCACCTTTGTCTCCTGCTAATCAGCTTGCTGGCTATTTCATGATGATGAAACCGAGCACCTTCAGTGCTGCCCTGGGAGGTATTGCCTACAGTCAGAGGTCTGCATGTGCAGATTGCCTTTCATTAGGTGTGTTTGCTGCCTTCTCACCAAAGTCAACAAACCATCACTTGCAGTAGCTGAATTCATTTAGTGTTCGTGTGGGTTATTTGGTAATTTATTCTGTATGACTGCTGGTGTTTGAGTGGAAGAGCTGTCTGAGTTCATTAGTCAAACAATGAGAGGGCTTCCTGAAGCTATCTCTCCATGCTTGTAAATGTCTTGCTAGTATTAAAACTTTATTTCAATCAGTTTTGTTATTTAAAAAAACGCCTTTTTTTTTTTTTTTTTTTTGTTAAACCAGTTGCTGCTAAAGCGGAGTTCTGCCTGTTCGTTATTGTAATCACGGTCGTTTTAGCTAATTGCTCCTTTTGTATCATTCTAGCCCTGCCTGGGGCTCAGAGGGCCCTTCTGTCCAAACAGTAGGAGGAGGGGACATGGGGCAGGGGGAATCAGAAGATGCAAAACAGCCTCGAGAGCAGCATGCCATGGGAAGAAACCCTATCAAACTTACCGAAAAGACCCCCAAAAACAAAGAGCCAATACAGAATGAAGAAACCAGAGCGATGTCTGCACGTGAGGAACAGAGCGCTGAGCCTGCAGAGATGCTGGGAACCTTTGTTGCCCCTCACCCTGAACTGAGACCTCATCTGGAACCCGGAGCACAAGCCTGGAGCAGCTTTAAGGTGAGGAAAAATGAGATTAAGCTCGGTATTGATGTGAGGGTGGGATTGCGGACCCCTCGAGCTTCCCAACCTTGAGCTGATCACTCTTCATAAAGGCGTTAAAAGGAGAAAAAGTCTCCTGCCCTGTTTATGTCAAGTTTTACCGGTCCTTCCCACAATTTTCAGTTCTGTCAGGCCACACTACAGTCCTCTTCTTGTGTGCATCTCATGCTCCACAGGAATTGTCTCATGCTGTTCAGACTGGATATTGTTTATATTGTTTTAGTAGCTCTCAAAAGCCATGGTGCCCCATAAAGCAGGCGCTGGAACTAACACAGCAGTACATCCTGTAAGCTCTCCTGTTTTTATTCCGATCGACACAGCAGAACATGGGATAAAATAGTATTTCATTTGCCTCCTTATTTGCATTTATGTGTTGGACAGATGGATGTTCCGATGATTCTTTCACTGTAACTACAAAATCCTTTTTCTGTTCACTTTGCTGGGTGATTGCTCCATTTAGCACATTCCTGACGTTGATTCTTCACTGCCCGGCTAATTATTTCACAAGGTGCAATGGCTAATGTAAACTGTTATGTCAAGCTGTCAGTACCTGTAATCCGGTTTTTTCCCCACTTACAGGTACGCCCAACCAAACATTCAGTAGAAAAAAATAATGTGAAGGACAACTCTCATTCAGCTGTCAATCACATTGCTGTGGAAAGCAGGTGACAAACATCAATGAGGTAGCAATCGCATTTCTATGAGTTTAACTCTTCCCGTTATCTCAGTACTTCTTTACACAGTACACAGCACTGTGGTTTTTCTCCTTTTCCTCTGAGAGAGGCATTAACTTCTTGCAGGAACTTTCCAGGGACTTCATACTGACTAAGATGTCTTTATCTTGCCTTTGCTAAAAAAAAAAAAACAAAAATCAGGCTAAATGAGGTAGATCTCAGTATTTGCAATGAGAGCTTGTTTCTTTGCCAACCAGGTGTGTGTCTTGCAGTGGGCTGATCAAAGATTCCAACATGCCATCATGGAGTCCATGTCAGCAAAGCCTCAGCTGACTTATAGCCCTAAATTAGTGCGGGTATCTTCCAAAAATGCATTTTGGAAGAAAGTCTGAATGCAACCAGCAAGGATTATCACAGCACCACGGTTGTCTAAAGCAACAGAAGTGGTCATGCTGTACCCAGATTGTGCCTCCCTCGCTGTTGAGAAGAACTGAAAGAGGGTGTGGACTGAGAGAAGGCATCACTTACAGCCAGGAAAATTCCAGATAAACTCTAAGAAAACATTTAGGTTGGACAATCGTTCTATCAGGCTGCCCAGGAAGGCTGTGGAATCCCTGTCCTTAGGGATATTCAGCATTGCACTGGCCATAACCCTCGGAAATGTCACCTGGTGTGGAAGAATTGGTGATTCTCACTTCCACATTGGTGCAATGGACCAAACGCCCTCCAGAGGTCTCTCTGATTCTGTGGTTATAAAAGAGCTGATGAGCTGCAGTGAGAAAGCAGAAATTAGGAGGATGGAGGGGAAAAGACAATGCTAGCTTTGCTCCCTGCTGTAAATAGTTTCCTTAGGTTCTTATTCTGTCTTGGGCTGTTACAGGATATTTAAGAAAATGCTGCTGTGTCCAAATGACTCAGATGCACAGTGCTTGCAGCAGTGCAATGGCAGCACAAAAGGAGGGTTTTTAAAGCATTTATTCTTAGCATGTGTTTTCTTGAACCCTGTTCAGTTTAACACTGTTAAGAGCTAGATGTGTAGAAATACAATCTTGAAATGCAGCAGGAATATGCATAACTATAGACCATTTAAAATCTGCCTTCCAAACAGAGTTATCTGGAAAACAAGAGCAAAGGTGCTAATAGCAATATCTGCTTTTGGCATGGTTGAATATTTCCTGTGGAAGAAAAACTAGATGGAGTTTTTTAGTAACTTCAATAGTCAACTTCACCTATATCCATTCCTATTGATTTTTACATCCATTCATCAATCATTTGTTTTGTAACTGAATCTGCTAATTGTTTCTGGCTTAAAACTCTCAATTTTGGGATGCAATAATGCTCTAAATGGAAAATGACAGTTCACAGCAGAAGAGAAAATAAGGAAGTACTGTGGTGATTATGCTGGTTTCTCTTGTTTTATTATCTTGTTTGCTTATGAGTCTTTGAAAACAGTGCTTAAAATCCTTGGGCAAGGATGGTAGGATGGTGGTCAGTGAACTCAAATAACCTGATAACATGCACAGATTTAGCAGTGACACTGGTGATTCATGATTTATCTGATTCTTCCACTTCAAAAAATACTTTCTTGCATCTCTGCATGGCATCAACTTACATCTTCTCTCCAAGATCTGCTGCATTAAAAAATCAGTAGAGCATAAAGTTTTTCCATTTTCAAAATAATAGGAACCCAGTATTTTCTGGATTTCATATTTTTAAGGACTCTGAATGAGATCTCTGCCTATATTGTACATTTTTACCATTTCATTTTTCTTCCTAAAATATGCTGATCTAAGAGAGACTGTGTGAAAAGACCTGTAAGTAGTAAAAATTGAAATTATTTATGCTCCAATCAGTATTTTTCCTTAGAAATGCTGTGCAAGCACAGCAGCACATTCCACCCTTTCACATTCATGGCAGACAAAGAATATATTGTCATTCAGTGATCATTGTAAGGGAAGCTCACTGAAGTGACATTTCAGTGTAAATTTATGATTTATTAAAACATTTGAAGTGTTCTGCTAAATCCCTTCCCTCTTGCCTTTCCCTTGTGCCTTCTCTACCTTGTTCATGTGCGTTCCTTTCTTCCTTACAGGAAAAGCCTGTGACAGCATTGCCATCCACGTGGTTATTACTGCCTTGGCCTGAGTGAGGGGTGATGACATTGAAAGCAGTGGGAAATGACTCTGAGAAGTCATTTTAGAGCTAATCTACTTAATTGGACCCAGCCAAATGGCAGTTCCCAGAATGGAACTCCAGTGAGGTATTTCCAGCAGGTATTTCTGTGTGGGTCTGTGCTGTGTTTATGGTTTGGTTTGGTGCCATTGCTGTGGAGGCAGTGGAGCTGGGCTCAGGGTGGTGCTCCAGCTCTGAAAAGCTTCTGGAAGGAAGGTGTGCACTCATCCAGACCCCTGTGCTTGTGTCCTTTCTGCTGGATGTAAAGGACATTTCAGGGCAGTCCCCACCAGGCAGAAGGGCTGGGCTGGCCTGTGCATGCACACAAGGAAAAGCCAAGAGTGTCAAAGCAAAACATTTATTTCTGTGACTCTGCACAGAAACTGAGCTCCAACTTCATTTGAGTAAGGAAGGGTATTGGTGCCTGTCCTGGTTTGAGCAAATTTGGGAGAAAACCTCCAAAAGGAGCCCCTTCCAGAGAGCAAACCCACACAGCCCCTCTCCCCAGCTGGTTTGGGAAGGATTCCTCAGAGAGAAGAGGAAAGAAGCTGTTTATTGAACAGGCACAGCACCCCCCAGCACACAGAATGAGCAATATCAGATTGCTGTCATACATAGCACGAGAGTTCTGTTATCATCACATTGCAGGAGTTCACTGTTGCTGGAGTTTTGTGCCTCCTTGATGTTTCTGCAGGCACCTCCTCTAGCACTGAGTCTTCCTTGTCCTGTTGTCACAGTAGGGTGAGATTACTTTCTGTACCACCTTTATTTACTTATATTCTATTCCCCTACACCAGATGACACCACTCTGTCACTGCTCTGACAAAGATGACAAATTCAGAAAGTCTCTCTGGGGTGGTCACTCTGTCCTCAGTCCCTCCTGTGCTGGGGCAGCTGCTGCAGCCACAAGGTGTGAACTCTCAGTGTGCCCAGGTCCCAGTCTGGAGCAGGTTTGAGTTGGTCCAAAAAAGGGAAAGGAGAAACAGTGTGTATAGGTGTTATTAAATACTGTGAGTGAGCACTCCTGGAAGAGCTTCTGGCAGCTGGGAGTTGGCTCCAGTGCACACAGAAATGTTCTTGGTGCTGTAGGTTTGACTGCAGTGCTTCATGCTTTCAGAGAGCAATATTCAAATTACTATTCAGGATGAGCTTTGTATTATGCATTAGCTGGTAGAAAAGCTGGTGCTGGAGCAAGAATGCACAAATATCCCTTTCTCCCCTTCCTGACCTCAAAAGAGTGAAGAAAAATATTTGTGTTTTGCTCCACAGATTTCAAGGGATGAGAGACTGCAACAAAACCTCACTCTGTCTTGCCCTTCTTATGTTTTTGAGTGTAGTGAATAGTGACTCTAAAATTAAAGTTTTATGAGTCAGTTTGTAAACCTTCGAGTATTGCTGCATCGAATTTATTTTTGGACTCTGCCAATAATTCTTAGTCCCCTCATGACCCATTCAGTCCAGCTTATCTGCAGTTGCCCACAGTCAAATTTTCCTGCCTCCAATTCAGACATCTAAAGCCTGCTGAGTGCTTCTCTGCCCAGCCTCCTTCCCAAAGCCAGCTGCTGCTGCTGGGCCCACCTGGGTGTGGTGCCTGGCACACAGCACAGAGGTGTGCCTCCATCCTTTTGAGATGCACAGGCAGGTAAATGTGTCAGTATTCACTTAGAAGTGTTACAGGGTGAATATAATCCTTGTGAATACAAAGAATGTCTGAGGGCACAACTCCAGTTGTGTCTCTTGAGCACAGAGACCTTCTGAGGCCATGGCAGGGCAGCTTCAGGTGGTGTCAGTTGTCCCTTTCATCACAACTGGCTCCTTTACTCTGTTAAAGGAAGCTTGGGAGCTGGCATGTGAAATGGGCAAAGATGGGACCCTGCACGGAGGAACACTTCACAGGAACACTTCACAGGAACACTTCACAGGTCCCATGCCCAGAACAAAATGATTTTTGCTCTGGAAACACTTTGAGAACAATGGAGATATTCTGGAAGAGACGTGCAGGCTGCTGAGACAGAATTGGTGGACTGAGGGCTGATGATGGAAGAAAGAGCTGGAATAGTATGAAACCCCAATGTGCAGTAACAGGATGTATTTTCAGTGTAAAACTTTTATGAGTGCTGCTTTTTGGAGTAGGATTAAATCCCAGCTGAATTGCAATTGGCAGTTTGTTATAGCAGCTCCTCTTGAATTCCTCATGAGCTCAGACAGTTGTTGTGGTTGGGGTAAACAGCCCCCCAAAGGGAAGAAGGGTTCTAACTAAACCAGAAAGAATTGCCTGTTGTGGTTCTAACTAAATCAGAAAGAACTGCCTGTTGTACTTATTGAACTGGAATCTTATTCTAATGTCATTCAGTCCTTCTGACGCCCATCTTTTTTCTCCAGATAATTTTAAAGAAGTATGCATACTCAAAGCTAATAAAAAAAATGATTTGTTTAGGCAGTTTTTGTAAAGAGAAAAAAATTCTGTCTGGTAGTTCTTTTCCCATCCCCATTTTATCTTCTACTTTGAAGAAACTTTCTTTTAAAAGGAGTAAAATTATTTTGGAAAACACTTAAATGTCTTGTTGAACAGCTGCAGAATGCAGTGCCTTGGGTTTTGCTCCTATTTAAAAAATCCTTGCATAAATTAACAGAATGGAAACATTTATAATTTATTGACATGTTTTGACTGTGGACTTGTGTTACAAAAATTTGGATTAATTGAAAAAATCACAATATACCTTTTTCTTCCAGCTTGGAATTAAATCACTGCATTTTCCAGTCACCACTATTTCAGAAAGAAGAAATATGGAAATGGGTAGGCATAAGAGCTACTGAAATTCTCTGGGATGCCTCTTTAAATTTATTTCCTTTCTCACAGTTTCGATCAGTTGTCATTACATTTGATTTTGCTGTGCTTTGGGACAAATGATGCACTTGATCATGATAGCCACTATTTTACACCACCACTAGCAGGAAAATGTTGATTATCCCAAACTTAAACCAAAGCCCACAACATTAAATGATAATAATCCCTGTTTTTATGTCTGTCTGCTGCTCTGTGCACTCCCACCAGCCTGACTCCGGGAGGAAAAATTTTTATAGACTTCAGGTATTCTGAATTCAGACTGAGCTGGCTGCAGTCCCAATGGTGAATTTACTACCAGGAGCTTTCTGGGGGGCCTCTGCACTGCACAAGCACACAGTAAGAGTTTGTGTCTGACCCAAAAACCACCCCAAAGCTTGTGCAGGCAAAGGCAGGAAGCAGAAACTGGAGCTGAGACTAACAAATCCAGTGTGCTGACTCCAAACATCAATTAGCTGATTTTAAAACTAAAAACAAATTTTAATCCCTGCTTGGTCCAGGCAGAGTTTCACTTGGTGTGAAGAGGTGACAGGCTGGATCATTCATTTTCCACACTTTGTGTTCTGGGAAGAGGCTCATTATAATGAGTCCTTATCTTTTTTGGATTTTGCACAGTCCCATCACCTTGTGTCTGGGAATACAAGTGAAGCTGCCCAGTTCAAAGGGTGCTTAATGTTATTGCTTCATTCTAGTCACTTGTCACCTTTGCCAGTAGCAGCAGTAAGCACCCCAGTTTGTGTACTGGGAGGTTATGCACCCATAATTGAGATGGAGATCATGCACCACTGAAGGATGTGCTCCAGCCTGTCTGAAAAGCACAGTCCCAGTGAAGCCAGGAGGCTGCCACAGCTCATCCTCAAAGAGCTGGATGGTTTCAGTCAAAGTAAAAATGTACAGCAGTAAAAAATGCAGTAACACAAATCTTGAAGTGATATATTAATTTAATACATAGGCATAAAATTATTCTAGAAGCATCTGAATTGGCCTCTCAGTCTGTGCAGGAGCCCCTCCTGGCTTGTGAGTCCTGATTTCAGTGCTGTCCAAATCACTTTTAGAAATCCTTTTTTCTGCAGAACTGGGGAATAATAGATGCTGTGCAATTTGATGTAATGTGTTGGGTTGTGAAGGGCAGAAAAATATTAACCACAGTTGGCAGAACAGCTGGGACTTGAACAATTAGCCTCTAGACACGTAGATAAAGCTCTCTTCCTCAAAGCCCTAAGACACGTTGAATGAGATTAGTTCCTCATTCTCATTTTGCTTTGCAAAAATTGTGTGAAAGTTGCAAGATTATATATAGCTACAAAACAGCCTATGGCAGTGACCAGAATTATGTTACCTGTGATTAATAAAAAATGACAACGCTGCATGGATGTGGCCTATTTTAGCAGGAGGAATGCAGAAGTTCCAGGCACAGGGGCTGGTGTCCATCCTGCTGCCCTCTGTGCTGAGATGTCTGATCTGGCTGTTGTGTGTCCATCCTGCTGCTCTCTGTGGTGAGATGTCTGATCTGGCTGTTCTCTCTGCTTGGACACGTGGGCTGGTGTCCATCCTGCTGCTCTCTGTGCTGAGATGTCTGATCTGGCTGTTGTCTCTGCTCGGACACGCGCGCGATGGGTCGGGGCAGCCGCGGCTCAAAGGACGGGTCTGGACTCTTCAATATTTCAGTCTTCAGATTGTTTATTATTTCTTCAGATTGTTTGTTTATTATTTCTTCAGATTGTTTATTATTTCTTCAGATTGTTTATTATTTCTAATCTTACAAAGTTCTCCTCTCTGCCAGCCGGGATCTGACCAGCAAGGCAGCCAAGGGCACTGTGCCTGCCCCCGGGGTGGTGTTGTGTCTTTATACTAAAAACTACGTGTACAATGTTTACAGTCACTTTCCAATGCCCATCACCTGTGTTAGACAGTGAGCTTCTACTCTAAACCAGTCTGTAAGTGCCAACATCACAGCAGAAGATGGAGGCCAAGAAGAAGAAGAAGGAGAAAGGCTGGACACACCCAGTTCCCTCCATCTTGCCTCCTGAACCCCCATACCAAAAACCCTAAAATCAACTTTTCCACCCTGTGATAACTTCACTAATATTCTACTTAAACTGTTGTGGCTTGCTGATCTCCATACAAGGTTGGTAATTTGCTCCACGGGCCATAATCAAACCCACAGGGGCATTTTGGGCTCTGTGCCAGGGTCTCTGAGCCCCCTGGCAGAGTCTGGGCTGCTCAGGCCAGCCAGAGGGATGTGCTGGGTGCCAGCAGTGAGAGAGCCATCACTGTGGCCAGTGCAAGAACAGGCCTTGTGCAGAACTCTGCAAGCTGCACGTGTGGCACAATTCATCTCCCACTGCCCTGCAGCCACTCTGCATTTGACACACTGTAAGATCCAGCAGCTCCACTTCTGTAGGGGCCGTGGGATTATAGTATGTAGTGTATAGCTGGCCTCTAGTCAAAGATCTGTGTATTGTATAAAAGATCTATGTATTGTATAAAAGATCTGTGTATTGTATAAAAGATCTGTGTATTGTATAAAAGATCTATGTATTGTATAAGTGACCCTGTAAAAGATCTATGAATTGTATAAAAGATCTGTGTATTGTAGAAGTGACCCTGTAACAGATCTGTGTATTGTATAAAAGATCTGTGTATTGTATAAAAGATCTGTGTATTGTATAAAAGATCTATGTATTGTATAAGTGACCCTGCTCCCATTCTCGTTGCTGTAAATGGGCTGCAGCTGTGATGCCCTTAATTGGGTGGCAGCTGTAGCCCCATGAGAAGGTTTGGGATAAAAGGGCTGGGCCAGTCAGAGAGAGCCTGGAGGAGCCCTGAAGAAGAAGCAGGAACATCACCCCTGTGAAGAGCTGCCTACAAGAAAATCATGGAGAAGGTATGAGACTTTAGAACTATGATAACTACACATGATAACAGCACACTTCATCACTTCACTCCAAAATAAAGGACAGTAGATGGCTGAAGGCTCTGGGACAGATGCTTTCTGTTCCTTTGGTTACTGTCTGACCTACAGGGCCAGGGGATCCCACTGCAAAGGCAATTTTTGGGGGCCATGAGCCCAAGCTCTGTGGCCTGCAAGTGCTTTCTATCAGCAGCTGCACGCTGAGAGAGCTCCAGGGAGGTCAGCTGGGTAAAATAAAGCCCCTGTGCATGGCTCTGCAGGGTTTCTAAGGTTCTTGGTCTGCAGGTGGCACATGAGATGATCTTCTGGAAGTTGCAGTAGTTGATAATTTACCCTCAGTTATTCTAGCTTTAATTTCTAGCCTCCAAAATGGCCTACACTCTGTAGTGTAAAAATAAAAGCAACAATTAGCCATACAAATTCCTGGGATTTGTTTTGTTTGGTTTTGTTAGATTTGGTTTTGGTTTTTTTTTTGGGGGGTAGTGGGTTGGTGTTGGTTGGTTGGTTGGTGGTTGTTGTTTCTAAGTTTGGGTTTGGTGGTTTTTTTTGTTTTTTTTCCCTTTCTGTCATTTTCAGCAAATAAAACAATTTCTACATTTCCATTAGTTGGTTTCTTTTGAAATCAGGCACCTTCAGCAACTTGATGCACCTTTCTCATAGCACTGAGGAAGTGATTCATTACTGATTGAGAGAGGCACTGTGCAATCAGCATCTGTTATCATTTGGTTCTGCTCTGCTGTTTTACTTGCCTTTTCTCTAAATAAGAAAAATTCCTGTGAAGTGGGAGTGGTGTCAGTTTTGTGGTCAGATGCAGCCTGCAGCAAGACAAACATGAAAATGGTAAGGAAGACCTTATATTTACTCTCTGAAGCCTTTTGTTCAGTGTAAGATAAAGGTCACTTTAGAGAAACATGTCAAGAATTCAGGTGAAGCTGGCTGACATCTAACTTAACCAGAGAACCAGGAGGTTTAAAAAGGATTTTAAACAGCAAAGGGAAAGAGGAAATATTCTAAAAATATTTTTTTAGAAATCTACAAGTTTGCTTTTTGAATGTGAGGACGTTCAGTCTGGGTCACATCTTCTGAACTGCAGAAATCTTCAGGTGTAAAATGAGTTCTCCTCTTACTGTTTAGGGATGCAGCACAATGAACCCACTGCTTTCCCTTCCCTTGTGCTTTCCAGCCAAGGTAAACTTGATAAAGTGGGATGGCACTTAGCAGATATTTACATGCTGAATTTCAAAAACAAACAGCTATAAAGAACAAGCCTCAACAGGTACAAATAATAATACCAATTTATGAATTGCTTCCTGAAGTCTCTGCTTCCTTTGTCTCATTCCTGCTGAAATTGGAGGAGATGGAATGGAAGTTATTATAGAGGTTGCAGTTATCAGGATGTGTGAATTTAAAAAGAGCCTTTTAAATATTGTTGGGAGTGTGTAAAACATGCTTCCTTCTCCATCCTTTCTCTGATGCAGAATGACATTGATTTTCTCCTTTGATGGTCAAGGTTTTAGAGTTTGGGTCCTAACAGATCCATTGAGTATAAAGGCAGAGGAAGCTCTGATTTTGAAACTATTGGGTTCTTATCTGGTAGGTGTATCAAAAGTCCTCTGGTTCTGGAGAGCCAAATGGGTGAGGATTTGAGATGCAGCACCATTTTCATCTGGTTGGCAGGGAATCTGGTGAAAAGTTGGCCTTGGCCATCTGCTTAAATCAAATTAACAGTGTAAGGGCCTCTTTCCTGTTCTGATAACATCACCAAGAGCAGCTCCATGACTGTTGGCAGCAGTGTCTTGCTCCCTGAGCACAGGTGCACATTCATGTGGTAGAGCAGGATGCCCTTTTGAGGAGCACTGGCCTGTCTGGGAGCATTGCTGGATTCTTACTTGCATTTACTGATCTTTGAAATGCAGCAGTGAACATGACCCACCTCCCCAGCTGCTTTAAAGGTCTTCCATGAACAAAGTGGATGAAGTACATGTGAGAATTTTACTTGGCACTCTCAGAGGACACCTGTGACTTATGGCCCTGGATAATGAAGTTCAGAAACTCTATTTACAGGCAGGTTGAGATACAGCTCAGATCAGTTTGGTCAGGCTAGCATTGCCCACCTCACAGCAGTTCATGCATTTATAATCTGACAACTGAATGATCAGAGAGTGAGTTAAATTCAAATGTGCTTTTAAACCCTGCAGGAAGAACAGAGGTTTATGTTAGCCAGTCATTTCCTGATACAATGGGCACTCTGCACCCTGGCTGTTGGGATGTGTCTTCCTTCCCCTAACAGCAAACTAAAATATTTCACGTTTTAGTAATTTCTGATTGAAGAGCCAAAGCCACCAGGCTTTCCCTGCTGTCAACCTTGTCCCTCTTCCTTCCCCTGGCATGTGCCCCACCCTCACCAAAGTGGCCTCCCCTGTCCCCAGGGTGCAGCAAGGCTGCCATGGGTGCAGTGCTGCACGAGCTCCAGCACCCACATCTCACTGCACAGCTGGTGCTTTCCAGACCCTGCCCATCCTGCCATGGTGGCAGTGCCCAACTCCCAAATCAGATGAAAAGGCAATCAGTTTAGGGTCACTCAGTGAAATTGAGCTATAAAATGATTGTATTTGCCTGCTACATGCTACATCATGGGCACGAGCTGTTACAATGGCTTACTGGCTGTGTAGGACATGACTTCTCCATGGTTTAGGACAGGTGACAGCTTCATTGCTGTGACCATGCTCACAGGGGTTTGCAGGTGAAGGAAGAGATGAGAATCTTGATTCCATGATCAGAAGGCTTGATTTGTTCTTTTATTATATATATATATATATAACATTATGACTACACTAAAAAAGCAATAGAAAAGAAAAGGCTTCTTCAGAAGCTGGCTAAGCTAAGAATAGAATAGAAAGAATGAATAACAATGGACTTGGCTCCAACAGAGAGCAAGAGCAGCTCTGCAGTGACTGCTCAGTAAATCCAAACATCCACAGAAACCCATCCCAGATCCTCCTGTTGCATTCCACAGCAGCAGATAATCATTGTTTACATTTGTTGCTGAAACTTCCCAGCTCCAGCAGGAACAATCCTAAGAAAGGATTTTTCACAAAAGGTGTCTGTGACACATTGCCACTTCTGGGGCTCCAGGAACTGAGTGTAGCATGGCTCAGACTCCAGGGCATGCCTGTGCTTGTTTCTGGTGATGCTTTTTAGTGGCAGCTCGGTGCTAGGACAGCCTGAAAACTGCTCCAAAGGGTGGCTCAGGAATGTGTGACATGGCTGGCCTGAGAAGAAAGAATGAAATGGTCAGAAGTTACATGCAGGCACTGGGGGGCAAGAGTGGAAAAAATTGGGGCCAAAGAAAACTGGGGCCAGAGTACCTCAATGTGTCAGCAGGCACAGTGTTCATTTTCATGCTTTTTTCCATTTCAGATTGATAAACATTTTATTCAGTCATCCACCAAAGTTAATAAAAGATGCTGGTGGCAGGCTTGGAGACTGAATTCCTTTATTCAGAGAAGATTCTCCCCAGGGGCAGTGAAAGCATTCACATCCCCTGGACAATCTTTCAAAGTGCCTTTATGTTCAGTCACCATCTCTGAGATGTTAGGGGTCAGTTCAGTCCCAATGTTTATGGAATCCTTGCCCTTTCAACTTAAACTGCCTGCAGGGAAGGCAGCTCATTCTGGCTGGTGTGAATGTAAACAGTAAGGACTGCTTTTTCAGCACCAAACCTTCTGAGCATAATTTATAACAAGGTTTTTAATTTTATTTAAAACCTTCTCTACTACGGTAACTTCCATACTCTGCTGAAGTATAGATTGGCATGACCAAATCCTCTGATCTTTCACAGAGGTGTTTTTTATTTATAACAGCCCCTTAAGTGAGCCACAGGGCTGCATCCTTGTACAGAAGCAAGAAATGGGGAGCTTTTGCTTCTCTCTAACCTTGCCCCCATCATCCTCAGGCTCAGAATGGAGAGTGGAGGTCCATTCCTCCAGTGCACCTACTCACTCCCCTCTTCTCAGCTGGCACATAAGTCAATAGCATTTACTTCCTCTGTGAGGCATAAAAATCCCTGGCTTTTTATAGCTTGCAGGCAAAAATATTTCTCCTCCTGCAACTGGTCATGTACCTAGAACATAATCACATTCTTAGCAGTTAATTTTAGGAAGGAGAATAAATAATGGGCTGTCAAGATTATCTGTATATTTAGCATCTTTGTATAGTCCAACTTTGTTGTCAAATCTTCATTATTTGCTAGGGGTAGATAAATGCTTCTCTCTCCCCTGTTGAGTAGCAAGACTTTCATTTGAACAGGTGATTTCTCTTAACAAAGTCACTGTAGGAAGAAAATCACTCAGAATTAGGTAGGGCCAGCCTGTTTCTGGTGAGATTTTACTTTCTGTGGTGGGCTTGTATGTTTTATACAGTTAACCTGGGTCCAAGCAGCCACTGAGAAAGGGATCTTCTCTTCTCTTATTATTTACTAAAATAACCTTGTGCAGAGAAGATTGAGAGGGGAGATGTGTGCCAAGCAGCAGCCCCCTGTTCCATAAATTATAGGATTTTAGGGAATGTGAAGAGGAAATGCAAACACAGAATGCTGAGGGTTTATATTAGCTGAAGTCTTTGGAGAGGGTTTAGGTAAATGAAGACTGTTTTATTCACTGTAGTCTCTGTGGAGAAGAGAGATCTTGGCCACCATTGCCCAACTCTTTTTATTGACAGTGCAAACAGGGTACTAAAGGACACCAGTAGATTTTAATAGGTTTCTGTGTTTGCTCAGCATCTGGGCACCATCAGTGCAAAAGGATGCACTGATTTTCTGAAAGTAGAACAGGCTGTGCCATTTTCTCTGCTTCCTCCTTGGCCTTGCTTTTCCTTTGCTTTCAGAGCCACAGCTCAGGACAGGTTTGATTTCATGCTGAGCCTTTGGCCAAGAAACCTCCCCACAGTGCACATGAGGCAGAAATCACCTTTCATGAGGGACATCAATGGCTTCAGAAAAACCAGCAAACCACAGAGAGCCCTGGGCAGCACTGCTGGGTCATGGTGACCAACATGTGACACCACACCTGGTCCCATGGCCACCCGTGGGGACTGGGGCTGGCCTGAGCATGCATGGGAACATCTACAACATTCCTGCAAGACCTGATGACCAGGCTGACCAGAAAAGGGATGTAAGGCAGTCTGCTCCCCACCCAGAGCTGTCCTTAAACATCCCATGCTCAGCCTGTTAATCCAGATAAACTTTTTTTTTTTTAAATTTATATTGTAGTGTTACATAGACTAAAAATAATAATACAAAAAACCCCAAACAAAACAAAAATCAGAAAAAGAAAGTCATAAAATAAAAAAAAGCTTTCTCTTGCTGCTTTGTGGTAATTTAATTTCCTCTTAGATATTCTAACCCCAGTAGTTCCTGATCAAGGAGTTGAACCCTTGTGTTTTGTTTTCAGTATTCTCTAAGCAAAGGACTAAGTCTGACTGACACTGAAATAAACAGGAGTCTGCTTCCCAGGACTAAAATAGTTTATCATCCTCTGCCTTTGTCAGTAAGTTCTAAGCTTTTAGCTGTCCTTGTAATGGCTGCTCTGACTAATTGTTTGTAGTTTACAGGCAGAGATGTAACTGTCAGGCTTGTTGAGGGGTTCTGGTGCTATATCCATTTTTTACCTATATTCCTGCTATCTCCCATTTCTTTTCCAAGATCTCTAATTGCCATTCCCAGCTTGTGCTGTCATTAGTTCCCTGTGCCTTTTACCTGGTGCTGCTGTGAATTCTCCACAATGGTGATTTAGGAGCTCTCTTACCTAGCTGAGGTTTTGTGGATTAAATTCAATCCATGTCCCCATCTGCAAGGCTTGGGAACTGCCATGCTCTCTGTTGCAAGAGAGAGAAGCAGGTTTTGACAAGCATCCAAAATACAAATGTCCCAGAAACTGGTGGAAGAGACAACAGTTAGACTCTCAAATAATAGCAAAATAAAATTTGTGGTTCCAGACAAAAGACTTGATAAGAAAAGACCTGAATGAGTTTTGATCTCTGACTTGTCAGGTTTTGTCCCTCAGTTAAGAACTCCACAGAAGGGCATTTTTCCACTGATAGGGAGAAAAGAGAGATAGCAGAATAAAGAAAGAAGAAAGGATTAAAAGGTAAAAATTAAATGGAGAAAATAATCGTATTTTCCTTTTGAACCTTCTGCCAAACCCTTTGATCAGTTTTTGGAGCTGTGCTCTTTCTGCTGAGGAAGATGAAGCAATGTCTCTCTCAAACCCTTGCAGGGGCATCTGTTGCTTTGTTTGTTTGTACCAGACACTCCAATTCTTCATCTCCTTTTGCTCCATAGACAGTCCAATTCTTTATCTCCTTTTGCTCCATAGACAGTCCAATTCTTCATCTCCTTTTGCTCCATCAGTACACCAGGCCTAGGGAAGGGCTGGAGGGGACAGACCAGGGGTTGTAAATGCCAATACAGCTTGATTAGTGTGGGAAAACCAAGCTTAAACTACGTTTTTGAGAGCTGACCTAGCCAAGGTCATGAAATCCTTTTCCTGCTCTACAACATGATGGTAAAAAATGTCATCAATTGCTTGGATTTTGTGTGGTGGCTGTTAAACAATTTCATGAGATTTTGCAAGGATCAAATTTTTTACACAAGTAGTCCCACTGAGCTGGATTTCAGCTCAGAAATGCAGGGGTAAATGCAGATTGGCTCCTTCAAAGCCACTGGAGTAAGTCCAGAGTGGATTTACTGTGTGGTATTTTGTGGTGGTATTTTGTTATGACTATTTCTATGAAATTTACTGTGGTGGTATTTTGTTACGACTATTTCTATGAAAATAAAAAGGAAAAAACAGACAAAAAAGGCAAGCAGGCACTTGCTTAAAGCCTGTTGAGATTGTCTAAAAGAAATTGTGTCCAGGTTATCAGACATGATGATTTGGGAGGGAGGAAAAAATGGACTGTGAAGGTTTTGAGCCAATGGTCCTCAGAGAAGTAAAATCTGCAGAGATGCCAAGAGGGAGTTTGGGGAGGAGTGAAGGATCTCAGTGTTGGGGAGGAGTGAAGGATCTCAGTGAAGGATCTCTCAGAACACCAGCAGAGCAATTGCACAGGAACACAGGGTGACTGCTGGGAGCAAATTCTCAGATTGCTGAGGAAAAGCAGTGCCTTCAATGGGGAGGAAAGGCTGGCTTTACAGCACAGGCCTTGACTTTGCATTTCAAGTTAGTTTATAACCCAGCCTAGCATTTAGATCACAGCACACCAGCCTGAGAAACTGCTGTCTGGGAAGACAGCCAGGAGCTGAGGAAATTAGCAAAGGGAGAAAACACATTCTGTAAATGTTGAGCTTTGGAGAAAGTGTGCTCCAGCCTGATATTTCTGCAATTTTCCTGGGACTCGTACTCATATCCTGAAAGCAGTCTGCTTTTATGTGAGCAACAAGCACTTTTGGATGAAAAATGAAAGGTTGTGCACCCCTGATTCCTTTTGCTTTTCTTCCTCCTGTGCTCACTTCTCTCCCCATGCCAGTCACAGTTTTACAGAAGTATCAGAGTGCTGAATCCAAGTTAAGAGTGACAACTCCTTCCTTCTATTTTGTCACAGACTGCAGGTTTAAAAATGAAATGTACTGTTTATTACCAAACTATTCTCTAACCTGAGAGAATAAAGTACAATTAGCTTAGTAATAAACAGAATTGTGGTCCACCAAAATAGTAAAATTTAAAAATTCAAGAGATTTTAGCTCTGCACTTTGTTATTCTGCCAAGATGAATAGTTAGGTGAGTTTTTAAAATAACAACACATGCTATTACAGGAGGAGAGCTTGGACAGAAAAAATTCCCTTCAACTATATTGCACAAAAATGACTCAGAAGGGTGCTGTGTCCTCTGAAGATGCAGTGATGTATTCCACACGTGCCTGTGCTTACAGAATTCCACTTTGATTAACAAACATATTTTTAGGATGGATAAGGCATCGGGTGCTAGGTAATAATGTTTGCATTGTTTGGAATCCTGTAATAAAACAGGGGAAATAAACTGGAAAAACCTGGCTGATCTAATTTGGATTTACTGCCCAAAGACACTCTCAGGACTTCCCTGTAATGTAAATCAAATAATGCCATATATCAAGGATTATAGAAGGTGGATAAAAGGAGCCTGGGTCACACACAGTCTTTTGTGGAGAGTATGAACTCCAAGTGGCATTTTAGGGAGAAACATCTGAAATATTATTTAGGTCAAATTAATTGAAAGTCTCCCCAAAGGAGTGTAGCATTAAATTCTGGGTTTGCTTTCTGAAACTGTGGGGTTTGTGCATTAGGTTTGAGCACATCCCAAAGGTTTGATCAATAAAGTAGTTCCAGAGTATTAAGAAATTGAGAATTTTTTTCAGCTAAAGGAAGGAGTATGCAAAAAACCTGAAACTGCAGAATGTAAAAAGAAAGAGAGAACACTTGCACACTTATCAGAACTAACAAATTACCACTGGCACTCAAAGATTGTGCTGGAATGACAGTAATGAGTCATTTTTGAACTGAATACAGTAAAACCTATTCCCATTCCTGTATGGGTTGCAAGAAATTGAACACAGTAGATGCTTAAACACAGCTGAATGTTGTCTTTTCTTAAATGATAAAATGCTTGGTGGTAAAGAAGCCTTACACAAAGTGATTTTATACTCCTATTTTCTATAAAATATGTGATGGTTTTTATCATTTTACTGGATTGTATTGCTGTCGTAGGTTCTTGTAATAATTTTTCAGCCTTATTTTTACCAGTAGAGTAGTGAAAAATAAGTAGATTTATATGGTTTTTAAAATAACTTATATTTGAATGTATACGTACACACACATATATATGTATATGTATGAAATATATATTTTCCCACTCAAAATCCTAATTAATTTATTACCTTAGAAAGAAGACAGGTGAAACTATAAATAGAACCCCTATTTGAATGGCTTTACCACTTTTTTAAAAACCCTGAACACAAAAACGAACTCTTTCTACAATGAAAAAAACTCCCAATATAATGATAAGAAAATATTGTTATTTCAAAGATAGAACTATAATAATTACTATAATATTTCTTTTTTCTTATAATTGCCAAAACAGAACCCTGGTTTACTGCTCCTCCCTGCTCTCATTCTTACACAGCAAACCAGGGTTCTGCTTAGCAAGAAATGTTGGAATTCTGTAACAAACTTGTTGTACAATGTAGTGGAACATCCCTTTCATGGTGCTTCCTTCTTCCAGTCATTATTCTACAGCCTGAAATTGTTCTCATCAACCTTCAGACATTCAGGTTTTTAGTTTGTCACAGAAGACATTTAAGAATTCACAGCTTCAAATAATAGCCTGAGAGTCTACAGTGAGACTCTGGTAGATGTGATGATGTCTGCTTCTTGCCTTCAACCACGTTTTTACATTCAAATGGAAACAGGATTACTATTGTACGGTCTTGCAATTTAATATTTTTCAATATGCTGTGCAATATCCAGTCTCTGTAATAGTCAGAGCCCAGAAAATTAGCTGTTTCATGCTCAGGTAATCACTTTTGCAGTAGAAGTGGGTATAAGTAAAGAATTATTTCTGAATCAAACACAATTTTACTCTCTTTTTCTTGCACACTGGTCAAATTTCATTGCATTTACACTTAGCTGCTGATAATTATTGTCAGAACAAACCCTGTGGCTCCTCTCTGACAGCACCTGAGCTCCAGGGAGAGGAGAGCTGCTCCCCACAGGACAGTGCAGAACCTCTCCTGCAGGGAGCTCATCGTTGCTTGTTTGTCTCCTGCACCTCAAAAGCTCAGGTCTGAAAGAATTCTCTTTTGCTTTTCCTATGAAATGAGCCCAGTGGCTAAAAAGCCCCTGCTTGTTTGCAAGCATGGCAGCTGTGCAGGTATCTGCTGCTAACACACAGTCAGAACTTGTTAAACCATTTGGCTGCCTAATAGATACAGAAAATCCCCCAAGGACAACATCTTAGTTTTTTCCTGTGATTTGAATTACCATTGATCTCTGTTCTGTTGTCTTTTCCTTCTTTGCAGAGCAGAAACTCATGTTTAATTCTCACTTAATTTGATGGGCTTTTGGTCTGTTTAATTAATTAGAATGAAAAATAAAGAACTCCTAAAATCTATAACCTATTTTGAAAACAATGAATAATTTTGGTCACCTGCCTGTACCCCAACCCAAAATCATTCACACATTTGGCTGCCAATCTTGCATCTGTTTTGAAAAGATTTGGATGCACCATTAAGCAATTCTCATGTGTGAGCTACCAGCATAAATCAGCTTATTCTTGAAAGCTGCTGGGCTTCTCTTCAGTGCTCCTGTACTCCAGAAACTGCAGCAGACATGTGCAAAGCCCCATATCTGTACCTGAAATTCTGGTTTGTTCTGAAAGGAAGCTCAGTCTGAGTGATGTACAGTACAAGGAAACAGGATGTTACAGTTTGAGTGAAACAGATGAAACACTTCTACACCAGAGAGCCTTTGATATTGAATAACAGATATAATAAGTAGCAATATATGACTCATATAAAGAAATAAGCAGAGTTTTTTTCTCAAAATCTTTACTGGTGTAACAGTACATCAGACTTGAGGTGTTCTCTTCTTGTTACATTTTTGTTTTATACTTACCTTCTGTGTAAACCATACAAGTAAAGCCAGAAAAATTTGAATATTCAGGAGAGACTTGAGATTGATTTTGGTGATGAAGCAGTTTCTATCAGCCATTACTGAAACCTCCTGTTTCTCTCATCATTGAATCATTTGGTCTGCCCAGGACAATTCTCCCTGTATTTAAAATCTAACCTTGCAGATGTTTCAGGTCACACAGATAAGAGCAGCCCTACCTAGAGATACATTTTGTGTTATGTTTTTTAGTACAGATGAGATCATATCAATTTCTTCATAAGAAATTCAAGTAGTGCTTGTCACAGACCACTGAGTTACCTATTCAGTAACACAAATAATTTTGAAACAATATTCTATTGCTCAAGCCCATGTGTTATGTATCTACCTGTATGCAGTGTTTCTGGATTTAAGAACCTGCAGAAAATGGAATGCTCCATTATCCATGATGCCATTCAGTGGAAATAATAAGAATTGTATTGGAGATCAATTTAGGCCTAGTTTGGCTGTCAGGTGTTTCTGCAGCAGAAGGTAACCTATCTGGATATTTTTAAACTATTGAAGTTACCACAGAGCATCTAGTAAAGATTCCTTTTTTATTATTATTCATATTATTTTCAAAATATTAAACTTGCTGCTCTTTTCTCATTAACACACACAAGACTCAGGGAAGTAATGTCCACTGTGGATCTGCATGGAGACAATTTTAAACCTTAAAGGCAGAGCTTTTAAAAGATTGAGTGTTTCTATGACAATAAAGACATGAACTTTAAAGACTTAAAGCTAAAATAGCAAGATGATCATGAAACCATAATTGTCACCAAAAGGAAGAGCAAATTCAAAGCACTTTTTGCTTTCTTGAAACTTGGCATCTTTTTGTCAATGAAGCTGCCAGAAGGAACTAAACAAGTGTCTTGGGATGCACTGAGCAGTTTGAAGTCCATCAAGTTTCTCAAGGGAAAGTGACTTCCTTACTCTGCTGGAGAGTTTACAAGCAGCTGAGAGGTAAATCCCTCTGAGCTGAGCACCAAATCTCATAGGATGCTACAGAAAACAGAGAGACTTTTGTTATGGAGTGAAAAAAATTCATATTCCCTTTTCTGTTTTGAATTTGATGACATTGTAGAAATGGCTTTAAACTAAAAGTTGTGGACACACATGGACATCACAGGAGCGTGGACAAGGTGCTGAGACCATGGCAGTTCTGATCAGTCTCTGTTCCACTAATTCTCACTTAATGCTTTGCTGTTTAGTGTTAAAGACATGGAGGGAAGAGATGGAGTAGGACCCAAGGTAAGACAGCATCTACAAGCACTGAAACTCATGCTGGTTGTCAATAAAAATTGGTTGATTTTAGCATAGATTTTAGAAGGTGTAAATTGAATGGGATGTTTTCCAAATTGTCATGTTATTTCAAAGTGTCTCTGTGTATCTGTCCCCCTCTCCTTCATATAAATTCTGCAATGCCCAGTTATGTATGAACATGGTTTCATTCACTCCTTTCTTCTTGACTGTCTCTATTACCAGAACTCGTAGAAATCAAACCATTTAGGGGATCCTTTATTCCTATTAGATTAAATGTGACCAGGATTTGAAACCAGTATTGAAGAAATGGGATGGAAATAAACAGAGAAGCACATGGACAGAACTGCAACTTGAAGGCCAGTGCCACATAAACCAAATATAAATAAAAGAGAAGTTTCTGTCTGTGGATTGGGTACAGAGGAAGGTGCAAGGAAGATCAGTGTGTGTGCTTGGTGTGCTATGGTGCACAGAATTATATCCAAGACAGGAAGATCAATGTGTGTGATTGGTGTGCTATGGTGCACAGAATTATATCCAAGACAGGAAGATCAGTGTGTGCTTGGTGTGCTATGGTGCACAGAATTATATCCAAGACCTGGTGCATGTGGCAGGATGTTCTGGTACAAGCCTCAGCTTTCTCAGGGCTGCAAGAAATGATGCACATTGAGAAATCCCTGTGGCTCAGGTGCACCCACCTTAGGGACATAGCTAAAATGTAACACAATAGTTCTTCCCTTTTGCTCAGGTGCTTAAATTTCATTTCCCAAACCCCTGGATGCAGCAAGGAATTTAGATTTAGATGGTGTCAGATCCCAGCAAAGAGAAATCAGGAACTGGTTCAGACTCCTTCCTATTTTGAAGCAAAAAAATTATGGTCCAGAGCATTCAGAGGCTTGGGCTTCATTCAACTCCCTTATCAGAAACTCCTTAACTGTTTCTGCCATCTCTGAATGGGGAATAAAACTGATCCTATTATTTGGTATTTCGAGGTCAATATCTGATCCTCTGCTGGGAAAAGCTGGAATCCATGGACACTTTATGCTAGCGGAGAATCTCCATTTTCCTCCTTCAGCTACAAGGAAAAAGATGGAAAACCCCATAGGGAGAAAAAGGCAAGTGAAGCAACCCATTTGTGAAGCTGGGCGTGTGGTTGGCAGGAAGGCTGCTGGAGAGCCTGGGAGGTCCCTGATTCCAGATCCTTGCTCAGCTCTCTCTGTGTGCCAGCACAAAGTGTAGGAGCACTTCGGGCTCATCTGGACTACTGTGGGGTTTTTTTTTCCCTTTAAGTGTGTGGTTTCTTGCAGTGTGTTGTGCCAGCCACCACAAGGGCTCCAGCTGGAGCAGAATGCCCCTGGCACCACCCTGCCCTCAGCAGCAAAGCCCTGCCTCTGTCCCTGTCCCTGCCCATGGCATCCCAGTGCCAGGGCTGGCAGGTCCAGGGGGATCAGCCCCTCTCAAGCATGAGCTGCAATAACTTTTACTCCTGCAAGTCAGCATGATGCCCATAACTTATTCATCCCAAGATGTATTCATCCATTCATTATTTATTTGCATTTGTTTTACTACTGTCATTAGGATTTCATAAACTGAAGCACAGAGGAGGAGATGGGAGTTAAAGGCAGAGGGAGCTGCTGGACAAAGACCCTGGGCTTGCTTCTCCTTGGCTGCTGGTGCCTTCAGGGTTTGTGTGAAGATGGAACACAGAGTAAGCAAAATTTCTCCTCTTTCTGTTCTCTTCAGCAGTTTGGTGCAAATCCTTTCTGCCACCTGAATTCCTCTCTGCAGTCGTTTATGTTCTGTTGATGTGGTGAGGACACTGGAATGGGGAAGGGATGTTGGTGCTGCAGGTTACCATCCTCCCTCCTTAGTGCCTTCTGAGGGAGTGGTTTCTGCTTCTCTGAGTAGGAGGAATGAACTGGCCTAAGGTCTACTTATACAAAAAAAGATATTTAGGTTGACTATTTGGGGCCTTGATGAGGTGTGGGGATTCCAAGGGAAGTGGGAGATTGTGTTGAGAGGAGTGGGTGGAAAATGCTGTGTGAAACATTCCCTCCCTGGCACCCTTCTTCCACTTGGCTGCCTGGGCTGGGGACAGATGGTTGGGAATTATTGGATTATCTGGAGGGACCATTTTGTAGGAAAAGGACATTTCTTAAAAAAAAAATGTTATATATATATATATATATATATATATATATATATATATATATATACAAAACTTCCTAGGGAAGTATATATATATACAAATATATATATATATACAAAATATATATATATATATATATATATATATACAAAATATATATATATATATATACATACAAAATATATATATATACTATATATATATACTATATATATATAAGTATATATAGTGTATATATATATACTTTTGTATATATATATATATATGTACAAAAGTGTATATATATATATATATAAAACTTCCTAGGGAATCATTTTAAGCCTTCTCAATCAGCCAGATATTCACTTCATGTGACAAAGTCACAGATTAGTTATTCAATTTACAGGAGAACAAAAATTTAAAAAATAAAGTGAAAAAATTGGTATTTCACTTCTATATAGGAGAAAAAAAATAAATTGCCATAGAGTTAGATGGTGGCATATAAACCTTTTATGTAAATCAGGACGAGAGGCTAAGTAAAAAAGTCCTCAGCATGAAAAGTGAACTGTTTCAGATTATACATGTTCTGGATTTTTAAAAGGACAACTTATCTGTAGCTTTGTGTAAAACAGCTGCAGATGTTGAAAAACATGAATCCAACAAAATCAAATCAAGGTCTTAGAGATGAAAATTTAATCAGGAAAAGAAGCACTAAATAATACATGTCAAGGTCATAGATATTTGAACATTTGTTGCACAAGATATGGTACATGGAGTTGTTTCTTACAACAGAAGGTTATATGGGTTGGACTCAATGATCTTGAAGGTCTCTCCCAATCTCTTCCAACCCAGAAATTCTGTGATTCTGTGATATTCTGAGGGGTTTTCTGCAATAAGCACAGATGAGAACAGATGTGAGATGGAGGTGCAAAGGTCAGCATCCCCTGTTCTGTCCCCAATACCTGCAGGAAGTGTGCTTTGCTGATTGTCCTTGCTAGGCAGGAATGAAAACACAAACTCTAGGTCCAGCAGACCTGGGGCATTGTCTGTGTGTTTAGATGTGTAACCAACAAAGAAAATGAAATTTTACACACTATTCTCTTTCCTGGATATCCTTACTGGATTATTTTAATTAGATTTTAAGGGTTCCCTGGTTAGCTCTGATTGCAATAATAACCTTATTTCCCCATTATTGTCAAACAGAAGTACTAATATTATTCTTAAGCTGGGGTAAAAGCTATGGCCAAGCATGCACCATTAGAGATCAGAACTATTAAGTGGCAACAGTTTTGTTATTCTGGACTTGAAGGATGCAGAGCAAATGTACCCAACTGCCATTTGGTTTGGAAATATTATCCCAAAATAATGTTCTCTCTCTGGGCAGTATGCACATATTGGAACTTTATGGTATTTGTAAAGTACTTGCACCACATAATTCTGTGCTAGGACAGTGTAAATTTGAGTCAGTTTCATGTACATCATATCACAGGATGTAGAGGGACTTAAAATATTTATAGTATTGTGCTGTGTGATATCTTAATGCCATCCCTGCATTTACATTTCATTTAATGTTATCCTGCCCTTAGGGAAATCTCTTTTGCCCAAGAATACACACTGGCTATAACAAACAGGATCAAAAAATCTCAAAAAAGAACTGAACAGCAGTAATATTTATAGAAGGAGAAATATGTGAATTCACCATTATCAAAAATATTGACCTAGAGAAGCATTTTTGCACTTGATTAAAACCATTATTAAGCACTTGGGCTGGATACGGTAGCAAAGCTTTAAATGAAAAATGAGCAGAATATTTATTGTATGGTGTGCTCCATTGTTAAAACTTCCTATTGAAAGTGTTTGATGTGTCCATAACAATATCTCAGGGCATCTGATCCCCTGTGGTTTGGATTCCTGTGAGAAGGTCTCTGACCACTCCTGTGTTGGGAGACTCAAATAGCCAAGGGAACCTGGACAGTTTATAATTTTCAGAATTCAGCTCAGAAGGTGCACATCGTTTTCCAGTGACCTAGGAAAACAAACCAGCAGAAACTCCAGGGAAATAAGTTTCTGACAGAGACCAGAAGTTAAAAATGATGAGGCCCTTGTCTGAAATTGAGGTTGGACAGAAACTCCAAGCCACATGATGGAAAGCAAAGCAGAGGTGGGTGAGCAGCCCTTGGACCAGAGAGCCAGCCCTGGCCTGGCTGTGCTCTGTGCACTCCTCTCCATTCCCCTCTGGCTTTTCTGTGGGAATCTCTCAGAGCCAGCCCTGGCCTGGCTGTGCTCTGTGCTCACCTCTCCATTCCCCTCTGGCTTTTCTGTGGGAATCTCTCAGAGCCAGCCCTGGCCTGGCTGTGCTCTGTGCACTCCTCTCCATTCCCCTCTGGCTTTTCTGTGGGAATCTCTCAGAGCCAGCCCTGGCTGTGCTCTGTGCTCACCTCTCCATTCCCATCTGCTTTTCTGTGGGAATCTCTCAGAGCCAGCCCTGGCCTGGCTGTGCTCTGTGCTCACCTCTCCATTCCCCTCTGGCTTTTCTGTGGACAGAGACCCAGAGCATCTCAGCTGGGGGAGGCTGGCTCTGTCTTCTGCAGGGAAGGGCCTCTCTGACATCCTTTGAGAGAAATTGGAGCCATATCACCTCCAAGTATTTTACAATATGTTGGTTTATGGAAAACTGGGAGCTTTTTGGCATTTTTTTCCTGGACTTGTAATTGTAAAACCCTACAGTTTTCCTCTCCAACATACATCCTACTTATCAACAAGCCTTGCTACACAGTGTCCACCAAGATCACCATTTTAATAAAAATGCCTTCAAAGCATTAATTCCACTGTTATTAATTCAAAAAGCCTCTCAGAAGTTCAGTATTCATAAAAGAAAAATCTTCTTTGGCTCACTAATGTATAAAATTAATCCTTCTAATACAGCAGCACTGTATCAACAGGAACCAAATGCTACAGATATAATTACTGGGCATCACTGGCTCAGGAGCCATAAAAACCTTGACTCTGAATAAAAAAGCCAAACTTCTATTAATAAATTATAACAACTACTTCTTGTAGCAAACAAACCCCACATCTTCTTATAATAAAGAAATGCATATTTATGAAAAGATTAAATAATCTGATTATGTAAGAGCATATTTGTGGCCTAAAAATGTCCAGCCATGCTGCTATCACTAATCTTTACACTGAATTATAATCAGGGTATGGTAACAAGAAAAGAAGAGTGCTGTCCCTCAATGAAATTTGAGAGACAGGGCTTGCTGACTTCCCTCTAGGCAAAGTAAATTTCAGAAATTTTATGCCCAGCTCCACCAGTGTCTGTCTGAGACAAAGATGTGTTTTCAAGAGTGCTCATCAGCTGGCTGATTTCAGCAGACACAGCAGACTCAGTCCTTTCAGTGGGAGCTGAGCTGAGACACTGACAAGATCTTTTTGAAGTCCTTCCCTCCTCTGCTGTCCTAGGGCAAATCTCTGCTTTCCATGGCAGAGTGAAAAAAAGGCTCTTATAGAAAGGAAATCTCTAGACTGTTTCTTTGTGCTGTTCTTTTGGTTGCTGTTTTTCAAATTACAACATGTTGGGAAAGAGTTTACATCATTAACCCAAAAGGCAAATGACTGAGGTTGTCTTTTCACTCAGAAGCAGTAGGGAAGGCTTCCCATCACACTGGGCATTCTTGTTCAGGTGCCTGCTTCCACAACTGTCCTTGAAATCCTCTCAGAAAGGGTTCCTAGCCTCCAAGGAGCACGACAGGACAGATAAGGGACATTTGATCTCACTTCCTTTTTCTAAATGCATTCCTGAACTTTGACAAAGCCTGCTATTGATTAGTCAGGAGATAGCAAGAAAATTGTGGGAATAGCTGGCTTTGAGGTGGTGCACAAAGCAACAGCTTTCCATGTCTGCACATTATTACTCATCCATGAGTAGAAGGGCATGAGCAGATTCTCTGTAAGCCCTTGGATTTGTCATAGTGTTCAAAGGAGCACCAGTTAACTATTTCTGAGAGAAAGCTGTTTTCTTAATCATGTAGGTGTCTGTCACTGAGAAATGAAAAGGAAAGAAATATACCTGCAAAGAATGCAGTGATTTCCAGCTTGTTTGGCCTGGGAATTTACAAACCCTGGGTCTGTGCAGGCACAGGCACCCTTGAATCAGAGGACTGTAGCCAGCAGCACAGAATGTCAGGTGGTTTTGGGGTTTTTTCATGAGTGGAACAGCACTGCTGGGATTCACTCCTTGAGCTTTTCTGCAGCATCAGCCCAATGACATGGTTGAGACAAGAAGATGACAACAGCTCACGAACAGCCAGCAGCAGGCAAAGGTTTCTTTGTTACAGAGCATTTAAAACCTTTCTAGCCAGCAGCACATTGCTGAAGCTTCCAGAGAATTGCTCTAACCAAGCACTAAAATACACACACACCTGCTGCACAAGGCTTCCTGCTATTAACAACACACAATTCTTCATTGTTGAGCTTAACACCTTCTGCTCTTGCTCAGCATATTCTTCTGTAGTCTTAAGGTCTGTCTTAGCCAAGCCTGAAACTGGAGCTGTTGTTTGCTGTCCTTGCTTGCTGTACCATTGGAACTGCTCCTGCTTTCAGACTTTGCAGGTGCAGCCAGTTCTGAGTTTGCTGTTTTTCTGTTTCTAAGGCCTGCTTTTACATCTTTCTGGAAATCATCTTACCTTTGCTATTTCCTACATTTCCCCCTCTCAGTGCAACTGAAAGAAGCTTTCTTAACTTTGTCATTTATCAACTACTTTGGGTCACATTGCTGTACTACATTATGGGGTGTTTTTTGCTTGTTTGAGGAACTGTCTTGTTTATTTTAAATGTTGTCATTTTACACTACAGCAATTTTTAATGTAAAATACTTAGTCTGTTCAAAGGATATAAGTTAAATGTGATAGTAGTTACTGTTTACTATTCTAATAAGTCTCATCTGTTCTAAGGTCTTAATTTAAAGCTTTTATCTATATCTATACTTGCATCTACTATCTGTAAAATCTTGAGAACTTTCTGTGATTCTATTTTCTACGTCTTTCTCTTGTATGATAAAAACTTCTTTGACAGTTTTGTCTCTCATGTGTCACATATACTGCAGTATATAATGTACTATTACTAGTACAGCTGCTAAAACTACTAACACATAAACCTATTTTACAAAGTTCCTTCAACTAAGGTGTAAAGTTCTATCTTTTGAAAAAATTGTCTAACTATGATCTACCATCTTTTTTGATTTGAGCTGTTAGATCTTTTAGTTTTTGTATGCTTTTGTGGCTGGATTTAGAATGGTTAGAGAGATTCATAGAACACAATCTTTCAAATTCTTCATAACTATATCTGTGTGCCAGTAAAAGAAAATCAATTCAGTCAAAGAAAATCAAATAAAAGAAAATCAGTTCCAGAAAGCTTTTACAGCTTTCTAAAAATCATCTTACCTTTCCTATTTCCCACATCAGGCTTGTAGCACAGGCTGGTTGAGGTGGTGGAGCAGAGAGGAATGGAGCAATGGAAGTGGTGGGATTCAAATGAAAGAGGCCATGGGGCAGGACCACAGCAGATAAAACACCAGGAGAGGGTAAATTCAGCACATCCTGAGCTGATGCTGCTTCCCATTCAGATTGAATGAACCCACTAGCAGTTGTACAAACCAATCCAAATTACAATCTGGGGAAAACATGTAAAGAGCACTCAGCTTCTGTGATAATGAGGCAAGACTGCATTTACTCCTTCTTATGCCAACTCAGGTGGCTGAGACCACCTCTCCTTCAATGGTGCTGAGCTCAGCTCTATGTCAGCAATAGATGGCTGTTACAGCAGCATATTCCAAGGGTCCTAATCCTGTAGGCACATCTGAATAACCTACCATTACAGTAGAGGAGACTTACAAAATAAATAGGTCATAAAAGAGTAATACTTCAATCACAGCCACTCCATTGTGTTTGTAATGGGAAAAGTTAAAACCTCCAGACTGGATTGGAGGAATTAGTGACCAGGAAGAAGGTATAAGAGAAAGGCTGGAGAAATACAGTGCCCTGTTGAGGAGAGAAATCCCTCTTGTAAGGAGAAACAGTGTCTCACAAGAGTTGTCTAAATATTGTTTAAAATGATTGAGTCAATGCAGTCTGCCTGGATTTCCAGAGGATTTTGGGTCAGTTATAAAGTCTCTTAATGAAACCTTGCAACAAAGGCATGAGGAGAAAGATCTTTGCATGGGTGAAGAAATGTTAAATGATGGTTATCAGAAGAGACAAGAATCTGCAGGGAGGTGCTGAGGGCATGACCAGGCTCTTCCCAGTGGTGCCCAGCAACAGCACAAGAGGCAATGGGCAGAAAATGATGGACAGGAAGCTCCACCTGAACAAGATGAGGAACTTTACTGTGCAGTGACAGAGCACTGGAACAGGCTGCCCAGAGGAGGAGTGGAGTGTCCCTCCCTGGAGATACTCCAGAGCTGTCTGGATGCAATCCCTTGCCATGTGCTCTGGGATGATGCTGCCTGAGCAAGGAGTTTAGATCAGGTGACCCACTGTGGTCCCTTCCTGACCCATTCTGTGACCCTGTGGTGGGACTAAATGAATAATATGAAAAAGAGATAGTGAAGAGTTCTGCAGGATCAGTGCTAGGATCTGTGCTGTGCAGTATATCCATAAAAAATCTAGGAAAGCTGAGGAGGGGTGACATGAAAAACTTTGGTAATAACACTAACTGATGTGAGACAGTAAGAAAGAAATATTGGTGTAAGATCCCATAAGCTTGATAATAACAGCAACTGAAATTCAATGTAACTCAAAAGGCAAAAATTGTTGCCTAAGTGTATACAAACTCTCTGTTTACTAGTGGTGTAACAGAATAAGATTCCAAGTTTGTAACATAGACAGTTTTCTGAAAGTTTCCTGTCAGTGCCCAACTGCAGTCAAAAAAAGTAAATTTAGAAATTGAATCTTAAACTGAGGCTCTTTCCCATTCAGACTGAATGAATCCACTAGTAGCTGTTCAAAACATTAGAAATGGTGAGGAAAGGAGCAGAGAACACGAGAGAGAGCAACTTCCCACCTCTGAATACTGCATGCTATTCTGGTCTGTGCTTTTTAAAGGATCTAGGAGAGCTAGAAAGGTTCAGAAAATGGCAAGAGGCTTGTCAAAATTATTGAACAAGTTCACTTGAAGGCAGGATTAAACAGACAGGAATCCTTCAGACTGACAAAAGGAAAGCCTGAGGGCTGTGGACCAGCAAGTGACATGACAGAATGCATAATGATAGATTGTTCACAGCTTCATCCCCTACAAGAACAAAAATACATGAAACAGAGAGAACAGAATCTAAATTCAAAATTAAGGGTATGGTAACAGACCTGAGGAGCTCCCTTGTATGTGCTGACTGTTTACAGGCCTTTGCATGAATTTAGAGAAGGAAAGTGTGTGAAGGAACACTCAGTGCCCAGAAACCAGCTCTGTTTGAGGAATTCCCTGAGCTGGCAAAGGAGAGTCTCAGAGGAGAGCCATGATTCTCAGCCATCTGCATTTCACCATTGGTGGAAATAGAACACTAGGTTATCTTTTTTAACTCCAGTGTGGTTTAATTATGTTCTCCTGTAACATTCCTTCAGCACTTAGAGGGGCTTATAAAAAAGTGGGAGGATGACTTTTACACAGGCAGACAGTGAGAGGACACAGCAGGAACTCAATGATCATTAAGGTCCCTTCCAACCCAAACCATTCTGAGATTCTGTGAGGGTCCATAACAGGGCACAGCAATTTCTAGCTGCAGGCCCTGCTATGTTTGCAGGTTCTCTGTCCTATAGTTCAAGGAATGCTGCAGAGACTAGGCTGGAATTAGTCAATTTTCCTGTGTTCTTGGCAACAGGAGCAAATATCCCCAGTTCTGTATTTGTAGCAATACTGTGCATGCAATACAATTTTAACTGTGGACATTTCAGCCTGGATTGTTGGTTACTCTGAACACACATCACTGGCAGTAGAACAGGGAACAAAAGTTACCTTTTACATTCTTTTCAGGCGCTTCTGTGCTGCCAGAGCAATGTGAAATGCTCTTAAATTGGTCAGCAGAGAGCTGTTCCAGCTTAAATCTGCCCTTGTCTGAGAGAGGCAGTCCCTGCCTGTTTGATTTCTGCCAGGAAAGAAGTCTGAGGGAGAGGGTGGGAAAGCAGTCACTGCTGTGCTCCATAAATGCTGCAGAGCTGCTTTTTTGAGTTTAGGTGACAAAGAAGAACAAGTTGAAACAAATGACACAGAAGAATGTTCTTTAGATTTGAGCTGTTTCAACAATAATTTGTTGTCCATCAGACTCATGAGGCTTAACTAATGCTTTGTGAACTATATCAACTATGATATCCTTTTTCTTCAGATATCTTTTCCAGCTCATTAGCCTGTAACTAAAATGTCTCTTGAGTAAGCTACAAATTCTAGAAACCCTAATAAACTGACTAACCCATAGCCTGTTCCCATCTCCACACTGCTCTCCCTTTTGTAATTTGGCAGGGTTATTTCTGTCAATATATTTTTTCCTATAAAAAGTGTTGATTATTTTCCACCAGCTCTGTACTTGACCTCACCCTTCCTGATGCAAACCTCAAAATTATTGGGATATTACATGTATCAGCTGAATTTTAAATTTAAAGCCAGGCCTCTTTTAAACGACTCCACCAGGCCAGTGTCATAGATGCAACTGGTAGAGTTGCTTTTTACAGATTTGTGGCTGGTTTTAACTTTTAGATATGTTTTGTTAAAAGATAACCATTAGCTGAGAAATATAAAATATATTTTTTACCATGATATAGGTGTGCAGTACCATTTTTTGTGGGCTTGTGGGAAAGCAAATAACCAGAACTCACCTCTAATTCCAGTAGACTGTCAACATAAAAATCAAGCCTTGCTTAGCTGCCTTTCACTGTGGCTTGGTGTGCAACAATCTGCAAAGCTTTAGTCCTGCAAAGTCTAAGGGAGAAGTAATTCTAATATATATAAGGCACAGATGCTTTCATTACCATTATCAAGCACGCTGGATTATTCATGAAAGTCCCACTTTGAGAGATGAGCAGGTATTTACCATTTATTCCTTAGTGCAATTTAACTCAAAATGTCTCCATGCTTTTCATGTTAACTTTGTGGAAGGTGTTTTGATCTTCATTGGGTCTTTTAGTAACACATTACTAAAACTCTGTGTCCATTTGCACAGAGCCATCCAGCAGGGACCAAACACACACCTTTGGTGTGGGAGGCCTTGCTAGGATGAGGTAGATGAGGAGTCTGGCTTTGGGTGGAAGTGTTTTGAGAAGACAGGCTCTGTCCCCCTCAGCAGAGACTGTAACATCCAGCTGGCAAACATTGCTCTGGATGGAAGGGCTGGAGTGGGGGAGGAAAGAGTATGTTAGAGGAAAGGAAGTGTTATAAATTATCAAATAGATAGCCAGATTTATGAAAAATCTAACTACGATTTATAGGGTCAATTACAAAAATAGAATTTTGAGCAAGCACCACAATCAAGATGGGGTCAGTGCCAGGAGCAGGCACTGGTGAGACCAGAGGTTTGTGTGACAGGGACAGCTTCCCCCAAAGGTGCACCCCAGTGTCCCCAGGGTCCAGCTTAGGTACAGTTTATTCTGTATGATAAGATGACCACATCTTGCTGTTCACTTCTTGGAATGCCAGTCCAGCTCTGCACATGTTGAGATAGACAAAGACAGGTCCCAGTGTGCAGGCACAGTCTGAGCACACAGGCACGGGCTGTTTGCATCGGTTCCAATCAGGGCAAGTCCAAATCTCCTGAAACTGCAAATTATCATGAGCCAGGAAGGCCCTGGTGTCTCCCAGGTGCAGGAGACAAGGAACTCACCGTTGATGGTCCATTCAGTGTTAAACAGGACTGATATTATCTCGATGCTGCCAGGAATTAGTTACAATTTGAATAGAACAGTGCTCCTGGCTGGGGAGGTTAAAGCATAATTCCTACAACATTTTATACCTACACACATCCACTTAGAGAGCTGAACTAACTCTATTACATTTCACAGGAGTGTTACTGTTGGCACCATTTGTTTCACAGCTCTCTCCCCTCTTTCTTGCCACTACTTGGGAAGTTTCAGCCAGAGCTGTGTCCTGCTGCTGCTGCTGTGAAGTCATTTCTCTGTATGGTGCCACTGTTCCCCACCATGCACCCAGGGGAGGATTAGAAATGTTCATTATGACGTGGCAAAGGATGCCAAAATTTGCCTCCCTGTGTTGTGACTTCTTCTCCAAGGAAAAGGTTGAACAAACTGTGCACACACCCTGTGGTTTTGGTCAGGCCAGGTCAGGTTATCACATCAGCTAAGAGCAAGCAAAGGCAACACTTCCTAGCAAACTTACCTTGTTTGTTTTTATGGGAACAGGGAAGTACAGAAATTATGGAGAAAAATTGTTTCCCTTGTTTTTTTATGCTAAAGAGGCAAAAATATATGCACATTTGGCTGCCTCTGCCAGTTATGGGTGAGGTTTATATTCATATGTGGCATCAATGGCATCTCAGATTTTAAAAAAGCATAAAACTTTATACTGTTAAACTAAATAAATAATAATCAAAAATAATAAATAATAAATAATGAAAATAATCAGCTTAGCACCTTTAACAAGTGTGTTCTTCAAGATGGTTGGTTGTGGGGTTTTTCCAGCTCTCTATTTCCAAAGAAATAAAAGAAAACTTCCTAGAATTTGCTGTAACAAAAAATTCATTCCCACTGAAAGTCACCTTATTTCTATGTGATTTTTTATGTGTATTATGCATTATAATTCTCTATGAAACTATATAGTATGTACAAAAATAACGTCGTATTTTAAAAATAGTTCATAACAAGCTTTTGAAAGGAATTATAGATATTTCCTATATCTGTTATGTCACCATTTTATATGGACCAAAATTGGATTTTATCGTTGGTAGCATTTCTACTCAGCTGTGGGTATTTTGAATCCCTGGCAATACTTTTGAAATCTAAGAATAGAATTCAAATATGCATTTCAGCCCAGTCACTAGGTGCAGAAGAAAACTGGGTGGGTTTTTTTTTCCCTTCTGTACACCATCCTAATTTTGAAAACTAAAATTAAAATTGTCTTTCCTTACAAGCTCATCTTGCTTTAACACTGCACATCAGAGATTTCAAGCTACTATTTTGTCTGGGAATGGTTTGTTTTTCTTTTGTCCTTAGCAGTTTTGCATGATCAGTAAATAAAGGAACTTCATGCATGTTCTTGATTTATTGAAATGGACACATAGAGGTTGGGTTATCTGTATAAAGTGCACCACAGAATGCAATAAATATTTTCCCTATGCACACTGCCTGATCTCACAGACAGGAAAAGGGCTTAAACAAAATGTCAGCTGAGAGATGTGCTCAATTCTGTGTAGCCAATGAGCAGCTACATGTTTAATTTTAAAGAAGCCTTTTGACATATTCCCTGACATTTTAACCTTTTTATTATGGCACTGTCACCTTTTTTAAAAGCACTGTTGTGGCAATATAGATTTATTCAAGCAGCATTTCTAAACAGCAGGCTGGTTTACTACTCTTCTACACACTGTGTCTTCTAGAAATCCTAAAGCAAGGGGAATAAATGCCTCAGTGCTGAGGAGAGTAGATTACATCTGTGCTGAAATGAATAAACTCTGTATCTAAATCAACTCTCCCCCATTCTGACAGTTTATGATAGCTTTTTGTGCTCTTTTTTTCCAACAACCACATTTACAGAAGTTGTACTCTCAGATTTAAAGCAGCCTGTTCTATTTTACAGAGAGTAGAACAGCACAGTCACTATCAGCCTGGAGTCTGAGGGAGCAATCCCTTGCTATGACAATGGTTTTGCTTTAACCTCCCATCTCCTTTGTTTGTAACAAGTTGTGTCACAGGGAAAGTGTCAGACAATGCATCTGGCCAGGAAGCAAAGCTGCTCCTGCCAATGCCTGCTGAGGTGCTAAATGTCAATGCTAAATGAAGAAACCTTGAGGATCACTGGGCCATGTTCTTCTCAGCCCTTGCTCAGACTTTGGCTAGATTATCCCTGCAGTCATGTCACCTTTCCACAATTTTTAATGGTTATCTTGTTGTCAGCTACACAAATATACATTGAACTGTACAAGAAGAGTGAATGGCAAGAAGCCCTGATGTGCCTCTGCCTTCCTTCATGAAATCTGTAGTTTTGTACTTCAGCACTCCTCAGTTTCCAAGATTTAATGTGAAAATGAGCATGGAAACAAATCCATTTCCACAGGTACAATCAAGAGAGATGACACTCAGCAGTTTCCTCAGAGGGTGAGGCTCAGTGAAAGCCTTGGCAGACTCAAACTCCTGGAGACTCATCCCAGCAGCACCACCACAGGCTTTTCCTGAGCCCTGTGTCCTGCTCTCACCTCTAATTCTGCAATGCTCCTGCACTCCCCACGTTCTGACTCCTGCCCTGAAGGAGAGGAAGATGAAAGGCTGGCACAGGAGCAGTGCTGTGGCACCAATATTATCCAGTGTATACTCTCCTTCTCCAGCCAGTTTCACACCAGGGTAATTTTGTTTTTCCAGCCACAAGAGATGTTTGTGCTCCCTGTCCTTTGCAGGCAAGCTGGGGCTCAATGTCCACTGAAACAGCTCCATCTCAGGGACTCTGTTTCATCTACAGCTAAAATGTTTAATCTCCAATAAATGCTCAGAAAAACCTTCCCCTCTGGGAGGGTTATTGCCTCACCTAAAGGAGGACTTGCCTCCAAAAATGTAATATACAAATCCAGAATTTCATAGCTCCGACGTAGTTTTTGTTTTGCCATTGTTTCTACTAAGTTTTCCTTTTCTTTCTTCATTTTATATACTTTGCAAGGAAGCTCCTCAGGCAGATCACTGTCAGAATACAAAAGGCAGGAAGAATAAAACATCTGTATATTCTGGGATGAAATTTTAGGGAAATCCTAAAGAAAATCAGTATTTGCCCTAATTTACTTTGCATGGCAATGTAATATTTGCAATATCCCCCAGATTCCCTTGGACAGTAACTCTGTGGAAGTCAGCATTTGTTTCCTGTCTTTTAGTCTCATCTTTTTTTTCCCCACAGAATGGTTTGAGGTTGACTTTGAGGTGACACCACAGAGTTTGGCTCCTTGGCTCACGTTTCCTGAGGTGATTTTAAAAGAAATGTGAAAGGGGCAAGGTCAGTTCCACCTGGGATTGGATGCAAGGCTGCTACAAGTGGGCAAATCTTGCAGGGTGGGCAAATCCTCTCCTTACTCAGATGCTGCAGCTTCAGAGCACTTCAGCTGGATCCAACAGAAAATCTCTGGATTTGTCACGGGGGAAAAAATAAACAGAATCTGACACAATGGATCCAATGCAGCTAACTTAATACTTCTGCAAGAAGCTGTACTTTTAATATTTTCCTGCTTGACATACAAGTAATATATGTGTAAACCACTTGACCCCACATTGTCCCTAAAAATAAAAGGGAAGAAGTGGTTAAAGAGTTGTTAGCACCATCCACCTTTGCTAAAATGTTTTTATTACCCTGAAGTTAACATTTAGCAACTAATGCTGGCTAACTAGCAAAAGAAATCCTCCCCCATATGAAAAAAGCCCCCAAACTGGTGAATGCAAATATTATATTGTAATGGGTTTATACTTCACCTGTGGAAATTGCCTTTTATTAAGTAGACTCAGCAAAACTAGTGCCAGTCACATAGGTCAATTTACCCTGAAATAGCTGAAGTAGTATTTATTCTGAAGACATTTATCTGTGACCAGTGAGCCAAGCAAATTAACATGCTCTGGAGTTATGTACCTACCAAATTTTTTGGGGTTTTTTTGAGAAGGATCAAGAGCAAACGTTTCTTTCTAACCAGATGTGCTCTATCAATTCTAGCTGTCTTCTCTGTGTGATTCTGCTGCAGGACACAGAATCAAAATCCTTGATTTTCTGTGATAGCAGCAAAATGTTAGAATGTTGGCAAACAAATACATAAAGCATAGAGCTAAATATTCTTACTGTCAAGCTGCAGAAAGAGGTCCTGAAGCTACATGAGAATAACTGCATTAAATTCAGTGGAATATTTGCATATATCAAGATGACCTAGATAAAAGTGAGGAAGGAGCAGGGAATAGTTCTGGAAACCAACCTTCTGCTAAGCAGAGGAACTGACAGATATTAATTCCCTGATAAAAAGGGGCTTCACATCTCATACGACCTTAAACATTTGCTTAAACTTTCCTCTTGTCCAGAGTCTGTTGGCTGAGGATTTTAACTTGTGCTAACCACACAATGAAAGGCCAGACTGTCCTGGGATGGAGAGACAGAGACTCAAAGGAAATCTGGTTCCTTCCTGAACCTTTGTGGGCCAGCAATGTCACAGGGTTCTGCATTCCCCAGGCTCTCTGAGGTGATCAGCTGTGCAATGCTACACAAAGGAGGGTTTCCCTTGACACTCACCCAGACTTAATTAATTTTCCTTGGTCAAAATAAGGCACATAGGACAAAAATCTTTTTTTATACCCTGAAAGGCACACAAATGTTGAAAGGCTAATTATAGCCAGGACCCAAATTTAACTTACCTTGTGATGCCAGTGAAGGGTATTGCAGCTATTTTACAAGTGGTTCTGATTCATGTAAGTTAAGTTAAACTCTCAAAATTAAGTAAAAGATCAGTGACAAAGATGAAACCAACCCCACTGTCCTCACCATCAATCACCACATAGGCATTATTTCCATTTGTTTCATTTGCTTTACGGTGAAAGGCAGAAAATATTTTTGAACACAGTGGATAAAACAGACCTCAGCCAGCAGAACAGAGAGCCCACTTTAGGAGTGAACATCATTAGCCTTAGGTGGTTGATTCATGTTACACACAAATTTTTACAGGACAGACAGGGTCAAAATCCAAAATATATTAAAGATCAAATGAGAAGTGAGCTACATAATCAGCTAGGCATATACTAAGCTCTCCAAAATATTCTTTGTATCACTCTTTTAAATTGCAGTACAGGGAAAAAGATACACCATGAAGTGGTGATGATTTCAGATTAAGCATTTACCCTAAGACAGGCTGCAATATCATACACAGACAAGAGACTGCTATTTTTGAATGGCATCAAATTGTGAATTGAAGCACAGTGGGTAGGAAAATACTGCAAAAGGATTTGAAAATGATTGCTCATCTGTGTAGTAAAATATATCCTCTCTAAAGTCCTGCTGTGGCCTGTACAAAATGATCAGAGATGAGTCTGCATGGGGTCTGCCAAGGTGCAGGAAACAGAAGGAGAATCATTGTCCAAGGCAGGGCTGTACATCAGAGTTACATTAATAAGGCAATACCAAATGGTGACAGAAAGTTACCCTACCAGTTAAACTTTTCTGAAATCAAGGTGGCTGTGATTTAAAGTTTTGTCTGATTAGAACAGGGGCTAGCAATTTTCAAACAAGGCTGTCAGAACTGCAGTTTGCTTTTTCAAACTAGCAGAAAAGTGTGACAGCAGACACAGAGTAGAGGCTGAGGAAGAGCAAAGAGGGGTTTTGCCTTCCAGAGATTGGATGCTGCCAATTAGCTGAGAGGTGCTATCTCACCTCTGTGGCAGGCAGGCAGAGCTCTGTGCTTGAAAACAGCCCCAAGCTCTGTGCTTGAAGCCAGCCCCTTGCTCTGCCTGGGGGTGCAGCATCCTGCACCATCCACCATCTGCTCATGCCTGCTTGCTGGCTGAGCATTGCCCCATGAGTCCTTGATTTGTACAGCCAATATTTGATGTGGGTAATCTGCTCGTGCTGTGACATCCTCTTGATGGATGGGTGACATTCAGTGAGACAAAAACCTGTGCTAGGAGCTAAATGTTCATTTCTCTGAGGGAGCTCCCCAGTGGTTGCTCTCCATGGACATGAGAGGTTTGGGGAGTCACAGCACAGGGCACCAGGTTTGCCCCCAGCTTTAAGGTTTTTGTTGGCACCCACGTCAGGAATCCACCTAGGAGCTGTGAAATTTAATATTCCAGGATTTTTTTACATGAAAAATTGTGGATAGTTTTTTACTGATACACAGTCCATGAGAAAAGTAACGTGAGAAAGTATCTGAGAAAGAAACAGCTGGCTAATTCAAGGCCATGGTTTCTTTGAGCAAGAAGTTGTTTGGTAAATTATGTGATAACAGGAGGTAAAAAAGAAGCCATAAACATCTTGAGAAAAAGTAAGACAGACTTTTTTAGCTGACCAATAGAAAGCTTTAGTTTTGCAATAGGCATGAGCCTTATTACTGTGATTATAAAAGTAATTCTGTTAATCAATAAAGTTGAGATTTGTCTGCATTAGAAGATAAGCAAGTCTCCCGTCCACCTCGTCAAAAAATTTGTCAGGATCCAAGTTAAAAGCAAAAAATGCTGCTCTGCAGAGTAATGGACTTGCTGAGGAACAAGAGTTCCCTCAGTTGTCAGCTGCACCTGGACCCCTTTCAGGGCAAGAGGGAATAGCCTGTAAACAGAAAGGAATGTAACTTCCAAAGGTTATTTTTGTATTTTCAGTCACACCTTATTTCTGAACATTCTATTCAAGCTCTAAACACATTTTTATATGGAAGAGAGTATCTGTTAAAGCTTCAGCTTAAATTATGTTCTTTAGTTTTCAAATGTTCACTTTTCCTCAGACAAATTTGGGATCTTCTTGGACTCCTGCTGTGGATTCACAGGGTATACATAAAAGGATATTTATGCAGCTGTAAAGGCAGATACATATTAAATAAGAAGGGAGTTCTCATAATGATTTTATCAAGCTACCAATGAAAAGGTATCCTGTCATCTTGCTACTTCAACCTGGCAGGCATTTGTGAAATTTCAGGTTTTTAGATGTTGCTTGTCTTCAACCAGGTGCCACAAGTGAAGCCAAACTCTGTTTGAAAGGAGAGTGTGAATTACTGTGTGAACTGCTTCAGCAAAAGCACTGGACAGCTCTAAAGGCTTCATATCCTATTGCATCAAATCTTTTCATTTTCACCATGTGAATTTAAAAAAAAAAAAAAAAAAAAGCTGTCATGGTTTGAGAGAAATTTGTTTCACTATAACATGATATAAATAATTACACCAGTGCAGAGCAATGCAAACATGAACTTGGCTACTTTCTGAAAATTTTCCCTTTGGAAAATGACAGAATTGGGAACAGCTGGCCATGGGCAGGGACACCTGGTTTTGTAGGCTCTGCTGGCCCAGAGGGCTCCTTTGTCTCTGAATGCTGAGGCAAAGGGAATGTGGGATTAAGTTCAGGACAAGGCCACATTCTCCTGAATTTTTGGCAGAATAATAAAGGGACAAGATCAATAATATTCTTTTTTTGCAGGTAGGTAATAGTTACAGTTCTAACTTCTGAAAGTGGAAGTCTGAGCTATAATTTAAGTTGATGGTTGTAGGGGAATAGAATTTGCCATGGAATTGCATTCAAAGCTATAGGAATGGGGTTGGATTTGGGGATCTGAGGGCTGGAGCTCTTTTTTAAAGGAATGTTCTTGACAGGTGTTTTTGTTTTATTAGATTTTGGGGGAGGGGAAGTTTTTTTCTTTTTTTGGGGGAGTTTTGTTTATTTGTTTTTTGTTTGGGTTTTTTTGTTGGGTTTTTTTTGTTGTTGTTTGTTTGGTTGGTTTTTCTTTGTGGTGGAGAGCAACAAAATACTTTAAAACAGGTCTGTTCCCACAATGTACAAACCTTCCTTGAAATTGAGCCTCCATAGAAAATGTGAAAAAAGTGATGGTGAAATCTTGTCAGCAAGAAGGGAACCATGTAGAGCATCCCCTTCAGCCTGATGACTTTATTATTTTAGACAGTAAACTATCTGCTGGCTTGCCCTTTCACCTTCTGTCCCAAACAAGTATTGCCAAAAGATATTGAAGTGGTTTTGCCTTGTGGGATAAAATCAAACAGTGGGATCTTTTGGCAGAGGTTAAGTGTCCAACATCAAGTAACAGGGCATTTGGATTGAAAAATGGTGTCCAGTGCTAGTAGACCTAATAAAAACTGTGGCTTCTGCCCTAAGCATAGGTCAGTAAAAGACCCCTGAAGTCTACAGGGTTTGTACTAGTGGAACTGGTTCAATAATTTAACCATTTATCTTCACTCTTTTAAATCTTGCATGCCATCTCATCATTTACACTGGGGCAAAGGGAGCAGAAAATGAAATTAAAACTCCATCTTGGGGTTTTTTGTTTGGTTGGTTGGTTGGGTTTTATTTTTGTTCTGGAAGGGTTTTATTAAGCAGCAGCCCCACAGTATTATTTATCAGTATTTATTACAAGATCTGCACATGTCTGTCCTGCCTGGCAAGTCTGATCCAGATGTGGCCTGGGCACACAGCTGCACTATTGCCAACCCAGGGGTTCCACAAGCTCTAAGGGATGATCCCTCACTTGGAGGCTGCTTAATAAAGTCTCTCCTTTTAATGTTTCCAACTATAGAGAAGGCTTATGCTGTTTAGCATTTTGTGTCATATGAATATGATATTTCCAAGTTCATATTAGTGATAAAATCATATTTTCTGTCCTTAGGAGCTTTGCTTCTTGTGCCTTAGTTTTACACAAAACTTTGCATAGCAACAAATGTTGGAATGGAGAGAAAATGCCATTGAAGAAAAGAACAATAACAGTGCAATAGTGCTTTGGGATTTCTATGACTGCCCTTTCCCTGGCAGTGGGGCCAGAAGTGAAGTTATTGTTTAGATTGATGATAAATAGTTGCATGTTTTATCCAATGCACAGAAAAACACAAGGGTTACTGTGTTACAATCCTTCCCTACTTGTACAACCAACACACTGAATATTGCCAAAATGTAAAGAAAGCAAATTCATCTACCTCTCTGCAGGAGGCACAATCTAGGCAGCATAAGGCACCGTTTTGGTTTGGGATTTTTTATTATTTGCCCTACACCAACTCTTTTATTTGGTACACAGTGTGATTCTCTCTCTGCAGTGCTTTCTCCAGCAGTTCTGCATTGGCTTTCCTCCAGGTATTTTGATGAAAAGTATGTGATAATTTCAGACAACTGAGTAAGTGTTTTCCTTGGACATTGATAATTCTTCTGTATTTGGAAGTAAGGCGTTTTTCTCAGTTTCAGTTATCAGTTAACTGAACTGAACACCAGATAACTGGGTGTTATCAGTTACACAGCTCTTCCTCTGCTGGGTGTTGATCTTGCAGGTTGTTTGATGCTGGCACTGGCCTGCACAGTGGAGCCCTGGTGCAATCTATTGCCCACACAGAATAATTGCAGAGTTGAGGCTTTGGTTTGTTCAGTAAGTCGTGGTTTGCAGTTCCCCTGCAGAACCCAGGCTGTCTTCTTGCTTCTTCTGCAGTCGTTCTGCAGCTGCGTTGCAATATGTATGTTTGGTAGAAATTGCAATATTTAGGTTATCAAGGTGGCTTTTTGGCACACATCCATCATCAGTGTAAGGAAGGTGTGAGGAGGCACTGAGAGCTAAACTGAAGTTTATGGTCACCAATTCTGTCTGTTATGGTCACCAAGCCTGACAGTGCAAGCATTTCAATTTTGTGCAGTAATCTAGAGTGACACTGCTGTGCAGGAAGCCCTACCAGTCAAGTTCAGTTCTGCTAGGATGTGGTTTTTGCTGATTTAAATTTAATGCTTTAGGTTTATTTTCAGTATCAGAAGCATCCTTTGGTTTCTGACAGGGTTGTTGGTTCCAGCAAGAGATAACTTTAAGGGGTGGAAGTGATCCTGCACTGCTGGAAGAAAGGTTTATGCTTTCATTAGGATTTAATTTTTGATTCCCTAGTTTTTTGCAGTTAAAAAGCTGGCGTAAATTCAACAATATTTGCTGTACTGTGGGTAGTATGAAAAAGCAATGCAATTATCCCATGCAGTTATTCATATCAACTGTCCAAAGAGTGAGCAGCCCTCGATTTTTAACTCTGCCTTCAAAGATATTTCACTGCTTAGGAGTATGGTATTCCTAAGATCCTCTTCAGTACAGGAATCCAGCATTCCTTTAGATCCTCCTCAGTCCCTCTGATTCTGAGCCTAAATTAGACTTCTCTGCCTGCACAGCCCTGCTTCCTAACAAGGTTAGCATGACAGCCCCAACTGCATTGGTGTACATTCAGTAAATGTTGTACTGAATGCCAATTGAAGATAACAGAAAAAGAGCTTCTTGAAAACAAACCCTTCCTATCCATCAAAATGTGCTCTGTCCAAAGACCTACAACAATAAATATTTGCATTTCTTCTTACTGAGACTTTTGCCTTTCCTTGAAGGTTTAGTAAACTCCTATCAACCTTGTTATTTCCCCTGTGCCCTGGGAGACTTTGATTGCTAGTTAGAGTTTGTCCAGTAGAGAAGTTCTATTCTACCTGTTGATTGGCCTACTTCCTTTCTTCATCCTGAAGTTCCTCAATGATTTATTGCTGTCTTTTATACCCAGGCAGGGTATAAAAAAAAAAAATATTATATATATATTATATATTATATATTATATATTATATATTATATATTATATATTATATGTGTATATATATATATATATATATATAAAAAATATATATTATATATTATATATTATATATTATATATTATATATTATATATTATATATTATATATTATATATTATATATACCCAGGTTTGCCTGTGTATAGCAAACCTTGCTAGCCAGATTCCATCCAGTTAGATTGGATCTGGCCAGCAGAGCAGGGATATTCTCCAATAGCTCCACTCGCTGTCCCCTTAGGAAGTCTTAAGTCTGTCACAATTTAATTTCTTCTTTTCTTCCCCTTACTCTTTTCCACTAAGTTAGAGACTCCTGGTAACCATTTCATATTTATAAGGTGCAATATAGGATGTTATACATAGGAGTAGGGGAGATAGCAGGCAGGGAGACTTCAGAGCAATAAGCACATTGATTTGGAGAATATTGGGAACAGTGGAAAGATATTAATAATAAAACTGTCATAATATGGAGGTGATTCATATTCATTTTTCTCCTTCTACTACAGATGTCTGCTAAATGCTGGGCTTCAGATGCTACTTTCCATATACCAGAATCAGCTGAATTATACAGTCAAGTCCTTTCTTAGGTCAGTGTCTTGTTTTCTAATGGCTGAAGTCTGCATTGCTTTTTTGAGAATACTTTTATAGCTTGTCTGAAGCCTTCTGATACATTTATTATGAAGCACAGGTAGAGGCAGGCTAAAATTTTCAAGCCTGAGTGGATGCAGTTAGACGCCCTAAATCCATATCCAGGCACTTTAGGAAATGTGATTTTCAGAGGTAGGGAGCATAGAAACACATTCAAAATAATTTTGAGGATAGTATTTTTGAGCATTAGATACCATTTTTTATGCTTAAGTGTATTTTCAAGCTCTGAAAATTTTGATTATATGACAAAAGAGAACTTTAGACTATATATCCATTATAAAACATTTTGGAGCTGGATGAAACTCTGATTATCTAATGTATTTTTTTTCTATTCTGACTTGGGGCAGATTTCTGAACACCCATTTTCCAGTAACATCTTGAGTCTTAACATAAGACTAATCTCAAAATTAGCCTTTTTCCTTCCTGTGGTCTGCAGTATGACTGGTTATACAACAAAGTCTTGCCCCACGAAAAAGTGTTCTTCAAGACAGTATTTTTGATAACTGCTCTTAATGAAGTTCAGAGCTATACAAAGTCAAGGTTTTATTACTGAAAGAAGAAAGCAGGGGCTGTCATTGCATTTCCCTCCAAATCTCACAGAACATCTATTTTACAGACTCAGTGCTCTGTTCTGAACTTCTATGGGAGTTTGGCATTGCCTTCATTTGAAAAGCAACCACAGATAAACCCCCATAGGATTTGGCTCTTAAGGGAGCACAGAGAAAGGAACACCCTAAGCAATTGAATTGCACACAGCCAAGTTTCTCACGTTCCCTGCTCACCATCTGGATTGTCACTGGTGGCAGCCTGAGTCTCCTGCTTCCAATTTCTAGGACAGCAGGATCTTTCCATGTGCTACACTATGGAGCATTAACAGTTCAACAAGGAAGATTGTGAGGAAACTCCTGTTGTGAGAAGCCAAATATTGTTCATGAGAGATGCTCCAAGACTAATCTCTGAATTGAAAAGGTATTTTAACTTCATTACAATGATTTGTTCAATATGATCTTTATTCTGCAAACATTTATGCATGAGTAGCATTATGTAAGGGGGGTAGCTCCATCAAGCTAGATTTTTTTCTGTATTACTTTGTTTAGGTGTTTGGACAAGGTCAAATATCTCTTGTGCTTTCTCAGGATTTTCCTTTTAATTTTGTGTAGCTTATAATGCTGTTTGTTTAGTTCCCATCTTTGTGTCTCTGCTCCCAGCTTTGCATCTCTGTATCTCTGTTTTGACTTCAAGCTCTTGAAGCTGAATCAGTCTTGCCTTGCACAGATCATTGTAAGGCTTTGTGCTGGCACTTTGTAGATGACTGCAGTTATTACAACACAGGAAACACTAAATCCAGCCCTGAAACAAATGATATTGAGTAGGCTAATGCAGCTATCTAATCTGTATTAACTTCAGTTGCCTGGAGAATGATGGTGTAGGAGTGAGTTATGCTGCTCAAATCCCAGACGGTGTCCTGCAATAATGCACAAGTAGTCTCAAAAGGATTGATTGAAGCTTCAAGTACCAGAATTTATCTAACTACAAAAGCAGTAGGAAAAAAGCCTGGATTAAAACAAGATTATTACCAAGTGAGAAAAATCCTTTGCAAATTATTTGTCTTAATTCCTCTGTTGCCATACACACAAGCCCAGTTTTCAGATGCCATGAGTCAAAGGCTGGGTGTTTGGATGCCATCAGTACTTTCTGGAGAGGCAGCACCGGCCGGAGGCGAGGCTCCCACCTCCCTCCCTGCCAGGACCAGGCATCCCTTACCGCCCACCCCGCAAAGTTTACAAGCTGGAAGGGAGCTAGCCCGGCGGCTCCGAGAAACCGCAGATTGGGTTTCCAGCTCCGGGACAGGGAAGGGACCAGCGTTTCCCCCCGAGCCACAGTGCCCCGGGAGGTGCCGACGCGGAGCTCGCCACCCCGGGCGGAGCTCGCCATCCCGGCCTCCTCGGGGGCGCCCCCAGCCCGGTCCGCCCGTCCCCTCGGGCCGGGGGAGCTCCCGCCGCCGCCTCCCGGCCCCCGGCAGAGGCGGCCACGGCGGCCGGGCTCCCTCTGGGCGGCAGGAGGTGAATGGCAAGCGCCGGCGTCTCCCTCCCACACCCCAGCGTCGGTCTCGCCTCCTCCAGCAGCAGCAGCAGCGGCAGCATCAGCGGGTCACCTCTGCGCGGCTGAGCCGAGCCGGCCGCAGGGCTCCCGGGGAGGAGGCTGGCGGCTTCCCTCGCTGCCTGCGGGGCTGGCGGTGAGGAGGGCGCTGCCGAAGGTGGCGCCGGGGGCAGGAGCGCCCGTGCCCGGAGCCAGCCGCACCTCTCCCTGCCGGCGGCGAGCAGGGCGGGCTCGGCTCCGGCTGCCCAGGCGGCAGCTCCTCATTTCCTCTCGCCCTCCGTCGCTGGTGGAGGCTCCGGACTATAAATAGCGCTCGCCTCCCGCACGCAGAGTGGGACAGTGCCGCGCTGGCCGCTCCGCTGCCGGACAGGTACCGCCGCTCGCGAGGGGCGCGGGGGCTCCTGCTGCCGGCCACGGTTTTGTTTCCTCGTTTTCCCCTCGGGCACCGGCGCGTCAGGAGCGATTAGCAGCCGAGAATCGGATCCGGCAAAGTCCCTCCCTTTTATTCCCTTACCAAGTTTCCTAAGGTCACAGCCCGGCGGGCGCGCAGCCGTGGCGGCGGAGGAAGCCGCGTTTGCCGGAGCCGCCGGGCGAGGGCTGCTCCGGGCTGGGGCGCGCCGGGGGCGGCCGCCGCTCTCCTTCTGCTGCCCGCTCGGCACGGGAGGGAGGGAGGGAAGGTGGCGCAGCTGCCCCGAGAGCCCTGCCCGGCCCACCGCCCGTCCTGCGGGGATCGCCGCCAGTGAGCAGAGACCCGAGCCGCCGGGGCAGCCCCTGGCCGGGCCGTGCCGGGGCTCTCCCCTGGTTTCTCCCGGCGGCGGCGCTGCCCGCTGGGGGCTCGGATGCCGCCTTGGCCGCGGCGCCGGCCCCGCCGTGCGGCTGCGGTCGCGGCCCTTGTGCAGCGGTACCGGGGATCTGCAGGATCTCATCTGCAAAGGTTTCGTGTCGCGTTCGAAAGTTGGGAATACTCGGGGGAGGGTAGCGACTTGTGTGGGTGACGCTAAGGGTTAATTTGATGGAGCAGTTGAGCTATAGGATCCCCATTTGCAAAGAGCAGCGTCTGCCGAGATGTAATGGAAACCGCAAGAAAGGTATTACAGAGAATGAAATTGAGCAGAGTTGTAACTTGAAATTGTATCAGCCAGAAGAGGTGGAGGTGGGGGATGATGTTCAATTTCTGATCTACAGTCGAGTCGAGCTCTGTTTTCTTTTTCTGAAATGACACAGAGATTTTGAAGCGTGGATGGCAGAGCTTGGGAGTCCCATCTTCGTCCCCAAAACTAACCTGGAACCTTATCCAAAATAGAAATAATAGGATCAAGTCTTTGTGGAGCTGTGTTTTCATCTGATGCCTAATTATGTTTCCATTTGTCTTCCTTGCCAGAAGAAATGTACTTGTTTATTTACCCATTAATGATGTGTTAAATAGACATACTAAAATCAGGCCATACGTATGCCATTTAAATCTGATTTTCAATCTCAAAGATGAGAATATTTTTAGTTTTTACTAGCTTACAGGCACTCTCTGTATGTAAATGATGCCTACATAGCAAGAATAATGGGGAGAATGTCTCTTTCTTGTTCTGTATCAGAGAAGGAGTATGTAAATAATTAGTTACTAACAAAACTTCTGTTTGGGTAAGTATTTGCAAATGCGATAGCAGTATTGAAAAAGGCAGTTTTCCAGTCACTTGCTTATTTTCAACATTGTTTTTATTTTACTTGATTAGATTTGAGCTAGTTTTAAAGCCCTTCAGTATCTCAGATTTTCTGTTCTGTGAACCTGTATATTGAATGGGATTTAGGTAAGTAACTGTATCTATCCATGCAGGACTGAATGCTGTTTACTTCACACAGATTGATAATTCCACCAAAACTGGGATACAAGTCACAAGATTAATATGAGCAGTAATTAATCCTGTGAGATTTTTACAGCCCTGATGGCATTAGTGGCAGCATGTGGCAGTGTTACTACTTCAAAGCCCTATTTTTGCTTTTTTTTTCCCTTTCTGCTTTCTGACAGTTCCTACAGCACTCAAGATAAGATTAAATCTTTCCTGAGAATACATCTTTTCTTTTACTGGCTTTCTTGGACTAACTGAAGCTTCAAGTTCCTGTTCCCCACTGGTTCCCCAAACCTTGCAAGTGCGTCTGATCCTTCTTTTGCTTGGATTCCTCTTTCTCTGCTGAGGCTTATCCGTGAGGCTGCTTTAGTTTTTTTGATCAAAGAATTCTGTCTCCCTCAGCCTAAGGTATATCTGTTTGAGCAGGTGTATCAAATGCCTCTCACATATCCTCCTTTATCATCTGGAGTCTCCTTATCCTCTGATCTGACCGAAGGATTTCACATTGGGCGAAGGTTTTGTGAACCTGAAATGCAAGATTAATACTCTGCTTAGTGCCTGGCAGTCCACTGTACTGGAAGAAGAAAACAAACCAACCCAACACCCCAAAAAACCACAGGAGGGGAAGGACCTGCTGGAGCAGTGAAGTCAGGCTGTAGAGGACAGTGATGAGTGGAGGCTGTGACAGTCTGCAGCTGAAGGAATTGTTTGAATAGGCCTAGGCCTAAGTTCACTGGGAATTTTGGAGGCAAAGGAGTGGGGTTGATAGGTGTGTTGAATTATTAAGCTTGCTATGAATAGATATTTTAGCACATGACTTCTGCAGAGAAATGTGAAAGCAATAGTTTTTGAATTTATGTAACAGATTTACAGGAGGAATAAGATCATTTACTGAGACAAATCTGAAGGTGGACAGTTACTCCAACATTAAAGTTTCTTCAAAACTTCTGATGAGGCTGCATGCTTGAACACTGTGGAGCTAACACAGTTAGCTACATGTCTCTCCCTAACTTATATTTTCATAACTCTTCCTGTATGTCAAATGCTGTGACTGATGGAAATTTTTAGGAAGGGCTAGTTTTGCTTGGCTTATTAAATATCTTGTATTACACTAGTATTTTATTGTTATTATTGATGAATGGTGAATGTTATTTTTTACACTTTTGAGAAAATATTCTTTCTTTGAAGTAATCTGGGCTGATATAACCCAAATTCTGTGAAATACCTTTCCCTGGATTTTTTAATTTACTTGTAAATCTCACTTTGATTGTCAGAACATGAGCTGGATGGAAGGATGAAATGTTATTTGGGATGAGTTAGCAGTCCTGGTCTCATCAGCCCTTGGATCTTGTCTACTACTTCCCCTGAGTTTTGGGTAACCCTCCCCATGGTTCCTGATTTCACCTGCAAACCTGGCAATCTCACTACAAATTTGTCCTGAGCCCTCCATCACTTTATGAAGCAGCAGTCACAGCTGATTTCACTCTTTCAAGTTGCTCTTTATTTTTTTATTTTTTAAGGGAATGCCCAATTCTTCCTGAGCTTCTCAGGCTCTCCTGTCTTGGATGGTTGATGTGTTGCAGAAAACCCAAGGCAAACTGAAAGGTGAGCTGGATTGCACAAGGTTTGAGTGTGCTGCTGGGCCTCAGCTCACAGATGTCTTCACATCTGATACAGGATTTGAATGAAAAAGATTTGCTTGTCCTCATACAAAATCCATGCTGACAATTCTAAAGAGGGCTTGAGGTTTGTGGATTTCAGTTTCCTGCTGTTTGGAGAGCTGTGCTTTTACTGCTTGCCAGAAGAGGAAAAAAAAGGTATGAACTACTGCTGTAGAATTCCCTAGTCCATTTTCTCCATCATCTGCAAGGGAGATTCAGTTGATTTGGCCAGGTCAGTAGCAGGTCTTTTTGGGGAAGAATTTTCCCCTTTTTTTTTTTGTCATCATAAATTAACTAAATATGGACAGAATCTCAAAGAGCTAATCAGATTGAAGCAATCCATTCTACTATGAAAATTGCTCTTAGGAGACAGGATACCTTGTCTGCCTTCCAAGTCCTGTGTACTTTTTTGGCAAGGTATACTGAAATAACACAGTGAAAAGTGAAGTGAACATCTTATGCTGTACATGGTATGATTATTAATTTGTCTTGAGAGGGAGTGAATAGAGCAAACTGTATCTGCTTATTCTGTAGGGTTTTCAAATTGACAATGATAAAAGTTTGCTTACCTGTTTCTGTTTCAGTAATGGGTTTTGAATTGTTTGATGTCAGTATGGTTGGTGTGACCCTTTAGAAATGTAGAATTATTTCTGCTTCTCAAGTGTTACAGATCCAAGGTCTAAAGAACTTGCCACCATTCAGAATCCCAAGAGGCTGGGCTGCAGTGTCCTTTTTACAGTTGCTTCAGCTCTGTCTCTGCACAGGAGGTTTAAAATTTAAAAGCCTTTTTGTCTCAGTCTGGCAAACTAAGTGTCTTCCTATTTGTCAGGGAAATTCCTATTTCCTATTTGCCCCACAGGTTCCTTTAGACTGTTTTTAATGTTGAACCAGGCTCTATTTAATAAAAATACATAAGAAAACTCAAGCTAAAGGTGCTTACTTGACATAGTACCATGTCAAGATGTTAAATGTGGTGCTGTTTATCAAGGTCACTTAGGCAGGCTGAGTTTGTGCTCTGTTACTGGGTGCCATGGCATTAAAAATCAAATCTATCAAGGCTTTTTTGATGGATGTCTTTTGTTTCGTTTTGTACTCAGTTTCTATGAAATTTCACCCTGTGACCCCAGTGAAAATTTATCCTGAGTATGGCAGTAAAGTCAGTCTGGGGGAGAACTTTATCTTAAACTTAACATAGAAAAATAACTAAACCACTTTCCTTTGCATCCATTTCTTTCATTCTGTTATCTGTATTCCTGCCAACTGGAGTTTCTTGCTGCAAAACCTATTTTGGCAAATGCAGTGAAATCACTTAACATGAAGCACTATGAGGACCCTGTTTTTTAATGTGGCTGCAAGAGGTGGATATGGAAAGGGCAATTAAGAGGAAGAAAGTCTTAGGGGGAATAAACTTTTATTGTGTTTTGACAGCTGCTCATGTACTAGCAAGTTTGTGTATTGTTTGTGGAGTTATCAGGTGTGACCTCAGTGTATTATAGCAATGCTAGTGAGATGTACCAAACCTAGGGTGCAGATTTCTGTTATGAGAATGGCTGAGAAACAGGCAAATGAGGGTAAAATTGTAAATTCTAGGTGTGAAATGTGGCTTGGTATCCTGTGCATTTGTGCAGATGGAGTGCTGAGCAGAGTGCAGCAGTAACAGGTTATGTGCTTGTGTTTGCTCTGTGTTTGTGTAAGTGGCTAGAGAAAATAGCTGTCAGTAAAACTGAGTTTTCTAAGATGAGATAACTTTGTCTCCTATAGAAATGTGATTTTGGAATAATATCTTTAGTGGGTTATTCCATGTTCTGTAAATGAGAACAGAGTTTGGTACACAGAGTAGGAGATACTGCATTTGATGTTCACAATAACCTCAGTCTGCTATTTTTATAGTTTTAAAAATATAGCATCAATATAAAACACATTTTTAAAATATATTTTAAAATGTTTTAAAAATACAGTACCTTCAATTGGTGATAATTGATTTCAATTCATTTTTCAAATTAATAATCTAGAAGTTGTAGTGTCTGAGAAGTGCCTTTTTGCTTTAGCCCAGTGAGAGTGTGGGGTGCATGTTATTTTTCCCCCTTTGAAAGGCAGCTGTGGAGCTCTGCTTGTATCTGAAATTTCTGTATTCCTGCCTGTCATGCCACAGGACTTGGTGGCTTTTGTAGGATGGCCATGGGATGTAACCTGTGTGGGTCAGCTGGAAATGAGAACTCCACGGTGCTGCCTCTGTGTGGGTTGTAAAGCCAGGAGTCCTGCACAGCAGCTCTTCCACAGGAGGGCTGTGGCCAGGAACATCAGGAGGTGATGCAGCTATTGAACCTTGCCAGAAAGACAGAGGATGGAAATGAGGAAGAAACACCTGGTGAAAAACAAAAGTAAACATTGAAGTTAATGTTCTGACCTGCAATTGAGAAATATTGTTCAATTTGTTCTGCAGTTTCTGTACAAGCACAGATGCTTAACTTGCATTCATTTGCACTCAGTGAATCTACAATAAACATTTTTCCAAATGATTCATATTTGATAATTGTTCAGCCATAGAGTTGCACCAATTAGGAATTATGTATTTTTAACCCTAGGAATTTTGTTTTGCTTTCCTGCTGTCAGGGTCAGATTACTGTAGGTTCAGCTGCCTAGCACTGATGTTTTCTGCTGGGAACTGAGAGTTTCCAGGTGAGACAAGCAGAAGTGATGACTGCTGTTTTATGGAAGCTTTTTTGGCTCTGGACACCACAGGTGGCAATAGTGGAAGCTTGGAATGTGTCAATACAGCCCACACGAGGTGGCAGTGTAAAAGGTGAAGAAGCCTAAAAACATTTGGAATTCTTGATGAACCCAGTAGAAGCTGCCACATTTACAGCTGATTTTGTAGCCAAGACTATTTTTACTCCATAGTGTCCTCTTAGACATGCAGTCATTTACTTTTCATGGTCCTAATTTTTCTTGACTTTACCTTGTTTGAGTCAGGGAATATGTTTGGACACCTACTTACTGTTGGGTAGCTGGTATGCTGAAAATTCAGTCTACCCTTTTATTGTGGTCAGCTGGCTTGTGTCTGTAGTTAGTTATTGGTTAGAAAAGAACACACAGTGGAAATTGTCATGTAAGATGTGTATTTTTAACTGTAGGACAGAAGCTGATGAAACAAGGATGGGTGAGACTTCATCTAAACCTTTTATAGCTGTATTATAGCCATTTGTGATTTATCTAGGGTGATCTGGTATGCATATCTTATTTTTAAAACAAAAATACTGGAATTGTACATAATCTGATGTCAAATTGCATGTACTGTGAGAGTTTACTGTCTTTCACTTAGAGAATGTGTATTTGTGTGAAGTGATAAATGTATATTTACATATATCCATATAACCCCCAGCAGCTGTGGCTAAAAGTCTTCTTAAAAATGGCAAGATGTGTGAGTCTCAAAAAGCTCAAATGCATCTTGATCTCCTTCAAGCATTGCAAGAGAGCTTAAGTGACAGTGGGAGTCTGGACAGCTGTCTGGGAGCAAAGTGCATCCTTTGTTAGTAAAATGTGGAGTCCTTTCAAGGCTTTCCTTCAGCAATTCCTGATAATACAAAAATTCTGATCAGGGTTGAGAAAATAACATTTACAGAAACGTTAAAATCAGTTTCTGTGCCATCAAGATGTGATAGCCTGGAGACTGATCCCTCTTGCTTTTTGTGCTTTAGTAGGGAAATCTGAGGACCTGTAAGGGTTTTGTGCAGAGTTCCTGAACTGCTTTGTTATGTGAAATGAGAAAGCAGTTTGATCTAACACCATGAAAGCTTTTTATTTTTATAAATTGGATTTTCTCTCTGAGAAAAATAAAAAGCCTGGTCACAATAGCTTCTTTGGAGCTGTGTACTGCAAAAAGCCAAGCTGTCCACATGCTGAGGTTATTAAATGAATTTAGGCTGTCAAAATATGGATGGAAATATATTTAGTACCTTGCACCAAAATTGATCAGTAATTAATCTGGTGGCAATTGAAGAAGACTGTACATATATAAGGTACAATTCAGGATATGCTGAATATGTTTGAAGAATGAACATTTTATAAAATCCCAACTTTTGATAATGACTTCTTTTAAGCAGCAGACACAAAAATACTATGAAGCAGTGGGAGTATTTAGTGAGGAAACACTTCCCCCTCCTTGCTTTTTATTCATAGTATTAAGCTTTTCACAGAAGAAAATGCTCAGTACTATTGATATCTGCCATATCAATATTTTGAAAATAATGTGAAAGATTTACCAGCAGAAAATGTAGAGAGTAAACCTGTGCTTCAGACTCACTGAATGCATGTAAGGGTCCTGGAGGGGCACCATGGGTTGTGACCCTCTGTGTTCATGCAGTCTTTGGGAAATTTGGCTTTAACTTTTCTCATTCATGGTTTCAGCAAAGGAAACCTGGCATCAATTCTCCTTGGCAGCTCTGAATCTCAGTTCTTGCTTGAACTCCAACTGAAAATTGAGATATCATGTCTCAGCTGGGATTGCTTTGGTTCAGCATTCATGGCTATTTCTGTTTGTTTTTTGATGGAATGGCAAACTGTGGCAATCTTGCACAGAAGTAAAAGCATGCTAGGCAGCAGTTCATCAAAAAAGGATTGTGGATGGCAATATTCATGTTAATAGGAGTTGTCCTGCAATTTGTGGCTGAAGATTGATCTAAAGATGTGTGGGAACCTGACAGAGCAGATCTCTGACAAAGCAGATTGAAAGTCACAGAGACACTGAAGCAAGATTAAGTGGTAGTTTATTTTTAGACCTGTATAAAAATATAGGTCTCCTATGCACCTTTCCTATGAAGACAGAAATAAACTGTCTGATCTGTCCAAGGTGTCACTGCCAGCCAGGACTATAAGGAAAGTTAAATCCTTTGGTCCAGTTTGGGCTGTGTTTTATAAGCCATGGGTGAAAGCTGCAGGAATTGCTGATGCTGATGTGGGGAGCAAAGTGGTGAAGCCCAGCCCAAGCAAAGCAAAAGCCTCCAGAGGTTCTGGGAACAGGTCAGTTCTTACCTGAGCAGGGGGGAGAAAAGGAAGCCAACCCATCTGAAATTTTCCAATTGTTTTGTCAACCAGAGCCCAACCTTGGAGTCTTCCAGGTGGTAGCACTTATTGGCTACTATGTTTAAATAAATCTAATTTGTCACTAAAAACATGCTACAATTGTTTCCATGAATCGAAGAGAATCCATCCAAAGATATCAATCTTTGGATCTATAAATGTATCTTTTACTCTGAAAAGATACATTTATAACAATAGTTTTAAACATATAATTGAGCACTTGGTCCACTTGTTGAACACCATGTTAATAACGTGTCCTGGAGTTATCAATGAATGTTTATTAAGATTTATATCAAGAGTCAAATATAGAAAAACTGTACTCTTTTTCAAAACAAAAATCATGATTACTCATTTTCAGTGCTCTGAAATTGCCTTAACAATCAATTTTGGTATGTTAAAGTGATTGCATGCTTTTGAATTTTACCTGAAGCAGAGATCTGATGTTTCTGGCTTCTCTTTGTTTTTTGGGGCTTTTTTTTTTTTTACCCTTTTAGAAAAAGAAGAGCTACCTTTATCCTCATGAACTGTTCCAGATGGGGGTAGGGGGCAGGGCCAAAACACTGTAAAACATAAACATAAAGTATTTTGCCTATTTTAAATAAAATACCAATGAAGATCTAGCCCATGTCTGTGGGAATTTTTCTTGGCAGATGCTTCCTAAGTTCTGAAAAACATCAGCTTTGAGAATCTGTTTTTGTGTTCTGGAAGAGCAATGTCTCTCACTGAAGTTTGAAGGTTAAGGTAGAAATACTTTTTTGGAAGTTGAACTATGAAGTGCCAAAAGATATATTTTTAAGCAATTTTAAGAAACAGTACCAGCCTGTCGGTTTTGACCCTAGTTTTTAATTTCTGTATTTGGAAGAGTGTTGCAGCTTTACACCCAGGTGATTTGTTAGTTCTGCTGTAGTAAATAATTCAAAAGAGCCTTTGTTGTGTAGTCAGCAATGCCACACATCCCAGAAGTGATGGGAGCAGTTTCTGACCCAATTTGCAGTGCTGTTGGTTTGCTGCAGCTCAAGGAAGCACTTTAGAAGATCTTGGCTTTTGGGGGTTTTTTCCCCCTAAAAATAAATAAAATTTTCACTTAAAGATGAAATTTGAAAACTTAGCAGTAATTTGGCCTCTCATGTGTTGATTCTGAAAAGGCACGGAGGGTAAGAGGAGCCCAGGTGTGCTGGAACCTACACTTCCTAAAGTGCAGGTTTCACCTTGGAAACACTCCCTGGGCTGGGTGTCAGGCTGGAATTGTGAATCCTTGAGCAGGCAAGGTGAGACCTGCCCCTCTGGAATGGCAGTGGGAGCTGAGCAGAGCTGGTGCAGAGCAGGGCACCTCTGGAGGCCATGGAAACATCTGGGCTGATGGGAATTTCCTGCCAGCTGGGAAAAGGAGAGTGCATTACCAGACTCAGTGCTGCAGCTTTCCTGAGCCTTTAGCAATGGAGATAAGTCTTGGTGTGCTTGCCTACTTTACATCTTACCTGCAGGTTTGTTTTGTTCCTGTTTGTGTGTAGAGCATGTCTGTGTCTATGAGGATATGAGCTGGCTGTCCTTTTTGACTCCAGTAAATTCTATTCTTGCATACCTTTGAGCAGTCTGGGTTTGCCTTTTTAATTAAAGGTGCATATAGTTGGTTTTTTGGAACTTAATGAGAAGTGTTAGTATCAAAACTCTCTGTCATACCACAGCCAACTGGCCCCCTTGTCAGCAGAGCTGGATTCTCCCTTTTCTCCATGGATGGTTACCTTTCAGCAGAGCTGGATTCTCCCTTTTCTCCATGGATGGTTACCTTTCAGCAGAACTGGATTCTCCTTTTTCTCCATGGATGGTTACCTTTCAGCAGAGCTGGATTCTCCCTTTTCTCCATGGATGGTTACCTTTCAGCAGAACTGGATTCTCCTTTTTGTCCATGGATGGTTACCTTTCAGCAGAGCTGGATCCTCCCTTTTCTCCATGGATGGTTACCTTTCAGCAGAACTGGATTCTCCTTTTTCTCCATGGATGGTTACCTTTCAGCAGAACTGGATTCTCCCTTTTCTCCATGGATGGTTACCTTTCAGCAGAGCTGGATTCTCCCTTTTTCTCCATGGATGGTTACCTTTCAGCAGAACTGGATTCTCCCTTTTCTCCATGGATGGTTACCTTTCAGCAGAGCTGGATTCTCCCTTTTTCTCCATGGATGGTTACCTTTCAGCAGAACTGGATTCTCCCTTTTCTCCGTGGATGGTTACCTTTCAGCATGTTCTGTTTCTGCCTCTCCAGCCCAGTGAAGGCTGTTCATGGCTTTCAGACCTGGTTCTCACCACAGCCAGACCCTGAAAGGATCAGCCAGTGCTGGGGTGGGAGGTGCTTGGAACCTGCCCTGCTCCTCTCAGTGGAATTTTCTGTGTCTGACAGGGGATGCAGCAAAACAAACAAACACAATTCAGACCCTGTGATGTCCCAGGTGTTTGTACAGGTCATGGACTGCAGCGGCTCAGGAGCCTGAAAAAATGAACAAAATTCATCCTGTCTTGAAAATGGTATGAAAATAGACACTGCCTTAATCCATCAACTTAAAAGTCATCATGTGTGAAGGGAGGGACAGTAAGGAAGTTGGTGAGATTGGACTGAGGGAGACAGAGGATTCTTCTTGTCTGCTGTGCCACATTGAACAAAAGAAGGAAAAAAAAAAGCTTAAAAGAATTACCAGGCAATGAGGAGATAATTATACCATCAGGCACAGGGAATTTCATGGCCATTGTGGGTAAACAACTCTGGCTGCTCCATCCAAAGGACCAACTTAATTAAAAACAATGACCAAAAAAAAGGTCAAATCTAAAATTGTAATTTAGTTAACCCATTTACCAAAGAAAAATATTGAAAGCTCATTAGTTTTTCTACAGATACCAACATTCTGTTTATAAATTCAACATTTTAGAAACTTTCTAAACTTTATCTGTCTTTGCTTTAAAAATGTACAAACAGCATGAGTTCCAAAACGCGTGGGTTTAAAGTATATTTTATGCCAATTTTCTGATACTGTTTTTTCATCATGAAATATTTAGTTTTTCACTTCTAAGTAAGGGGAAAGCTGAGGTCTGTAGCAGGAATTGCATTTTTTTTTTAATTTCTTGGGATATCCTTAGGGCAGAGAGAAGGATGCAGAGGAAGCCATACCCTGGCTGCACCCAGAGCCCTGTGGGCAGCAGGTCAGGGGAAGGGACTCTGCCCACAGTGCTGCATTGGCTCTGGGGTCTCAGCATAAGAAGGGTGTGGACCTGTTGGAACAAGTTCTGAGGAGGCTGTCACCCTGGCTTTTTAAGATTCTCAAGGCCTTCTGATGTTGACATTCTTCTAAGGAACTTTATCACACACTTTCTTGTAAATAACTTGTTGTTCACATTCCTTTGATGGAGGAGGAGAGAATTGATGGACTGTTGTTGTAGCCAGTGTCATTGGAGAGGTGTCACTGTCACCCTCCAATCCTCTGTCACCTTTGTAAAACTATAAATATAGGAGTCAGAAAATAAACCTTCCCTTTTTTCCTTCACCTTGTAAGAGGTGTGTGCTCGTGTTCCTTCGTGTCTGATAGCGACAGGAGGCCACAAAGATGGTGGTGAGAGGGCTGGAGCATCTCTGCCATGGAGAACGACTGGGAAAGGTGGGGTTGTTTAGCCTTGAGAAGAGAAGGCTTCCAAGGACACCTCTGGAGCAACCTAGAGGTGCTGCAGGAGAGCTGGAGCAGGACCCCTGGGGCATGGAGTGGCAGGGCAAGGGGTAATCAGTTAACACTGCAAGTGGGCAAGTGTAGATTTGATATGAGGAAATAATTCATTCATAATTAATAAATCATTACTATTAATAATAAATAATAATAATATAATAAATAATATAATAATATAATAATATAAATAATAATAATAAATCATTCATCATTCATTACTGTGAGATGCTGGAATAGATTGCTCAGAAAATCTGTGGGTGCCTCATGTCTGGAAGTTTCCAAGGCCAGATTGCATGGGACTCTGAGCCAGCAGGTCTAGAGAAAGGTGTTCCTGCCCATGGCAGGGGATTGGAAAGGGGTGGTCTTTGAGATCATTTCTAACCCAAACCTTGCTGTGATTCTGTGACCATCATGTGCAATGAAGCACAGTCTGTGTGATCAGGTTGTGTGTAGGGGATACACTATAAGGTTGTATAGAAAGTAATCTCACCCTTAAGGAGTTGCAGCTGTACCAATTACTAAAGATCAGGAGCAGGCCTGATGTTAAGAAGCTGCACCTGCAGCCAATAAGAACAGTGGCATAAAAGAGTGGATTGGTGGGATCTGAGATGAGATGGCTGCTGCAAGGACCAGGAACAGTCATGGCTGTGAAAAGAGTTGGAGTCTGTTGGCTGTGCTGTGAGGAAGGAGTCAGTGATGTGAAGAGCTGCTCGTGAGAAGTCACTGAGAAGGTATGGGACCTTTGCTATTTGATAACAACAGGACTGTTGCAATATTTGATAACAGCAGTTGTGCAGCCTGTGGTGGTGTGGGTGCTGTCCTGGCCCGTGAGCCTTGCCTTGTCTGCAGCTGAACCATTGTGGCTCAGCATGGCCAGTTGAACCTCTCATTGCACAGGAAGGAGAAACCTTTGGGCTGCATTGCCCAGGGAAACCCTTGATGGCTCCAGTGTTGATGGGTGTTGGGGTGGGCTTGAGACCCTCTTGTACCTTTAGCTGCCAAATCTGAAACTTTTAACTCAACATCAACCTAAAAACTCAGAATGAATCTACGGAACACTTTCAACCTTCAGTTTTCAAGAACGTTTTTATTTGTGCTTGATATGCTAAATTGTTCCAGAGTATGGCGTGGGAATGGTGTGTTAATGGTGTGTTAATGGTGTGTTAATGGGATTACTCTATAACAGGTCACGTTTCTGGTTCCTGTTCTCAGTTGTTCATGACCTGTCACATATAAGGTGATGTTCCCAGTTTGCATTTGTGACTGGAGCCTTGCCCTCAGAACACCCCTGGATATTGTTATCCTTGCCACACTCCTTCTTTGGATCTTGCCCCTCAGATTGTGTGGTTTCTGTGTTTGTTATTTTTCTATTAAAGTTCTTTATTCTTTGGGCAGCTCCATCCTTTCTGCCCCTCTACTTTTACCACATTCCCCCTGGCTGGGCTGGGCTTGGGATCAGTATGACATTTGAAAATAGCAGCACTACTTCATAAATTACTGCCATTCTTACTGGCCTATGCACATTACTGAAGGTGCAGGGGGAAAGCCTAGAACTGAGTGTTTTTGTATAAATGGAAATATATAAAATTGTGCCAAAAGGGCAGCAAGGGGGAAAACATGTGGAAACCAAAAGGCAGAAATAAGGTTTCTTATAGAAGTTCCTGCTGCTGTGCTTAAAAAGAATGAACACTTTTCCTGTTGTGCCCAGTTGAGCTACCTGGTGCCTCTCTGACAGAGGTTTGGAAATGTCAAAGATGGAAATATTTTTGAGTCAGAGTATGTGTATCCCTTCTAGCTCAGTGATTCCTGGTAATAGAAACTGAATTTAACTTCAAATTCATATCATTACAGGGCATAATTCTCTAAGAGATTTTGCAAATAATTTTCCAACCTTACTTTTAGTTGTGGATTTAATATTTAACATGCAAGGATTCTTAATATTAAGAGTAACATTAAGGAATATTAATATTTAATTTGATGTCATAAGAAATAGCTTACAGTCATTTTTGTAGATGAAATAGGTAAGATATCTCTCGTAGTTTCTTTTGAATTTTGGTGCTTCTTAATCTCTCTGCTTAAAGGATAAGGCATAAAGTCTTCCTTTGAATGTGACTGCCAGAAGTTAGATTACATTGGAACTAAATAAACACTGATTTGGCAGGAATTTAGATTAACATTCATATTTGTAGATCTTGAAATTACCTTCATCTGGAAAAACAGAGCTTGAAAGTTGTCATCTGTGTCAGCACCACGTTCAGCTCTGCATTGGCACAGTTCTTCCCTCTGTGCTGCTCTGAGCTGGGAGTTGGTGTTTGCAGCTCTGCTGTTCATTCCTGGAGCTGGGCTGCACTGGGAGCTGTGTCCTGGGGTGTTGGGATGCAGTGGGAGCTGTGTCCTGGGGTGTTGGGATGCAGTGGGAGCTGTGTCCTGGGATGCTGGGATGCAGTGGGAGCTGTGTCCTGGGGTGTTGGGATGCACTGGGAGCTGTGTCCTGGGGTGTTGGGATGCACTGGGAGCTGTCTGCTGTTCATTCCTGGAGCTGGGATGCAGTGGGAGCTGTGTCCTGGGGTGTTGGGATGCAGTGGGAGCTGTGTCCTGGGATGCTGGGATGCAGTGGGAGCTGTGTCCTGGGGTGTTGGGATGCAGTGGGAGCTGTGTCCTGGGGTGTTGGGATGCAGTGGGAGCTGTGTCCTGGGGTGTTGGGATGCAGTGGGAGCTGTGTCCTGGGGTGTTGGGATGCAGTGGGAGCTGTGTCCTGGGATGTTGGGCTGCAGTGGGAGCTGTGTCCTGGGGTGTTGGGCTGCAGTGGGAGCTGTGTCCTGGGGTGTTGGGCTGCAGTGGGAGCTGTGTCCTGGGATGTTGGGATGCAGTGGGAGCTGTGTCCTGGGATGTTGGGATGCAGTGGGAGCTGTGTCCTGGAGCTGGGATGCAGTGAGAGCTGTGTCCTGGGATGGTGGGATGCAGTGGGAGCTGTGTCCTGGGATGGTGGGATGCAGTGGGATGCAGTGGGAGCTGTGTCCTGGGGTGTTGGGATGCACTGGGAGCTGTGTCCTGGGGTGTTGGGATGCACTGGGAGCTGTGTCCTGGGGTGTTGGGATGCAGTGGGAGCTGTGTCCTGGGGTGTGTGCTCTGAATTCACTCTGCAGGGCAGCTCACTGGCCACAGCTGGGGACTCCACTGGATCAGATCCAGAAATTAACCTCAGTTAAGGGCAATGCTGAAAAGTATTAAATCTGCATTATTATTAAAACCAGAACATACTGCTGATTTTATTAAAATACTTGCTTTGAGTTATGGGTTGAATTTGAATTCTTCCTTTAAAAATTTCTGGCAAGATTTCTCCTGGTTCCCCTGTGCATCTGTCCCTGAGTGCAGAGGCATTTTTGTGTGCTGGTAGCTCCTCACCAGCCCAGTCTCCTGTTCTTCAGCTCAGCTGTCCTACCCCATCATTAAAAATTACTTAATGATCTGGTTAGCACTATGCACTGCCATATACTGAAATATTTCTTCCTCTTCATTCTTGTAGTGGTACTTTTCTGCCTTAATCTAAAATGCAGTGTTATTCTTCCTACTGAGTGCAGGAGGTTCAATTCCTTTCTTTACAACTAAAACCACAGCGTTTCTGGCTGAAATAAGGTTGTTGGTGCTTGGGTTTCTTTGGGTTTGTTTTTTTGTTTATTTGTTGTTTGTTTTTTAATAGTGGGATAGATCAAACTGCTTAAGAGTATTTTAGGGAATGTCTGCCTCAAACATTCCAAGATGCTGAGAAACTGGGAAAGATTTGGGAACAGAATGGTTTTGCTAGAGAATGCTTGTGTTTGAAATGATGGAAATTAGTTTTGTGGGAAGGAGACTTGAGTAGCTCCTGTAATGACAGGGAGGTGTAATTGAAGTGGGAAGTAGGTATGAGGGATTAGGATGAGAATATTTTATAGGGATTAGATGAGAATGTTTTATAGGGATTAGAAGGGCTTTCACTGGAGGTGAAGTGACAATCTCTTGGTTCATTTTGCTGTCTACATGGATTTCTTCCTCAGTTTTTGAGGCTTTTCTGTTAACAAGTTCTATGCAATTTATTTTGGGTAGCCTACAAATTAGTTGCATGGCTATCAAAAATCTTGTGCAAGTCATAGTAGAAAAAATAAATAAAGAAATCCAGTCTGTCCTTTCCACGTGTCTATAATTTTTCAGTCTAACACAGGAGTAAATAATCTTAATTAAGAAATGAGACAGAAAAAGACAGGCAGGAGAGCATGCATAGCCTGTGAGGTAGTGTTGAGTTCCACTACATGAGAGAGAAGAATGATGAGAATTCTGTAATCACCTGGTTCAGGACAACAGTGTTTATTCTCCTGCATGACTTGTCATCCAATAAAGTTTGCTGGATGCTCAGCAAACCCAGTCAAGCAGGGGGCAGAACTGGTACTGAGGGATTGAGTCCTCTGATGACATAAAAAAGGCAAATTATGCATTTCTAGCCAATGATCAAGGGGTCAGATCTTACTGTTGCATTTCATTAATCGCTTTTATTTTGAGTTCTTCCTTTTGTTTAAAATGCAGATCACAATTTGCAAATTGCAAATTTAAAGACAAATATGTTAATTGTTTTCTCAGCATCCATGGAATTGTAATAAAATGGCAGAGAATGCAGCTGTGCACATTTAATAACTGTGAAATTTGACCTCAAGCTAGGCCTCCTTGTATTTCCTTTCCTATGGGTAAGGGATTTGATGGAATATTTTGGTATGGTAGCAGTTCAAAATTTTGACATATATTTAAGTAATGCTTGAATCTGTACTTAGCCTTTCACTTAACCTGAGGACTTATGAATGAAAGCAAAATAAATGAGCAAAAGCATTTTCTAAAGTCATCTTGAGTTATGCCTGCCCTGTGAGGAGCTGCAGGTACCCAGAAGCCTTTTCTGTCTTGGCACAGTGATGAGCCCAAGAAAACTCCTGGACTGCTTGTGCTGTGTGTTTTTGATCTCTTTACTTCTGAGAATAAATAACACATTACCCAATACACTCCTCAGATTTTGCTCCAGCAGTGGACAAAATACTTAACTCACCATTGTAGTTTTAAATATATTTTTAAAATGTATGTGAAATTTTCACTCATCTCAACATTAATGCTCTATTCAGAATGTTAATTCAGCTAGAAAATGTTCTCAGAATTAAACATCCATTTTTCTTCAGGATGATATTTTAAAATTAAATTTGGCTGATTCCTCACAGTGGTTTTTTGTGTCCTCTACCAATAATACATTGATATGAGATTTTTTTTTCTGAAGGAAATTTCATGAAGTTGATAAGTTGTTGCTTTCTGCTCCTTCATCCATTCAGTTCAGCTTGATTTTTGTTGGTAGCAGCAGTGGAGTGGAAGGAGCAGGAAAGTGAATTACTGGTGCTGTCTCTTTACCAGAGCAGTGTTAGTTACCCACTCATTCTTCACATCATTGCAGTCAGGACAACCTGTACAGGAATGGCTTTCTTCATCAAAGTGAGAGAACACAGCACTCAGAGTACCATTCTTATCCTGAAATGGAGGATTTCTTTCCTCCTGGGAGGCATGGGTGCTCAGACACACTGATGTCTTTGCAGCTTTAAAACCAGCACACAGCTCCTTAGGAAAATGAACAAACTGTCAGGCCTACAATCTGTGTCCAAGAGTCTGAGTCCTCCAAGGCTCAACATGCAGGACCATGATTTTGTCCCTTTGAGATGAAAATCTTGTGAGTAAGGAGAGCTCCTTGTTTCACAATTCATTGAGTAAATCATTGCCCTGTCTGGTATGTCTGAAATGTTTACTCTGCACATAAACCATGCATTGGCTGATTCAACACAAGACTCAGATAGGATTTGGGTGTTTTCTTTCTTTTCCTAGTTAACCAGGATGTTTGTGGCAGAGAATTAGTGTAAGAGAAGCAAAAGTGAAGCTGTGCAGCCTTTGATGGACTGAGCAGTCATTGAAAAGAAAAGCATTTGCAGGATTCCAGCACTAACATCCATCCAGCTGTGATCTCCAGGCCTGTTTTATTTACCAAGATTTCTAGGAAAACAGAGCCTCTTTGTAAAAAGCTCTCTGAAGAATGATTTATTTGTTTGCCAACAGGATGACACCAGTCTATAGGAAGCTGTGTCTAGTCTGCAGTCAGACTCAGTGGGGCAGATCAGGTGTTCTCATCAAGTGAACATGGCTGGAGAGAAAAACAACACAGATACTGAAGCAGCTGGACTTAGATAATCACTACTCCAGGAGCCTGGAGAAATTTGGTTTTGAATGCTTTGCTTAAAGTTTAGGTTAAGAAAGAAGACTCTGCCACTCTCTAGACATAGCACCAAGTCCCTTCAGATTGTAGGAAATTGTTTATTTGCATACTTTCATCTGCTTGATGATGTGGGTTTTGTATTTGTTTAATGATGGTGATCAGCTATGCTATTGCAAGAGCTAATCCCATCAGGAGCAGTCCTTCAAGTATGGAAAACCAAAACCTGCAGGGGTGATGATTCATCTGTGTTTAAAAAGCACATGCAGACATTAAACACAATTTCTGTTACTGAGCACCCCTGGCTCTGTACAGCAGGATGGAAAGCAGGAGCAGAAGGCAGATGCCAAGCTTTGCTGTGTGCTGCTGAAGTTGCTGGGCAAGTTACTCTCCCTGACTGGGTTTTAGTGCTGGGCAGCACAAACAAATGATATTCTGGCTGTTACTGGCCCCAGGCAGTTCCACTTTGTGCTGGTACCGGTGCTCATTTGTGTTGGACAGAGGTGTTGAGAGTTGGTTGGCATGTTGAGAGCTGGCATGTTGAGAGTTGGTTGGCATGTTGAGACTTGGCATGTTGAGACTTGGCATGTTGAGAGCTGGTTGGCATGTTGAGAGCTGGTTGGCATGTTGAGAGCTGGTTGGCATGTTGAGAGTTGGCATGTTGAGAGTTAGTTAGCATGTTGAGAATTAGAATGTTGTTCTTTGTCCCCTTCCCCAAGGAAGGAGGAGTGGCAAGCAGCAGTACAGCAATCACTGCTAAATTCAGTGCTATCTGCTGGAGAGGGAAAGAGTAAGATTTGTAGAAAATTGAAAATTTCTGGGAAGAGGGGAAAAATCAGAAGCAATGAACATGAGTTTTTTGAAGACAATGACCTGATACACTAAGCTCAGGCAAGGTAGTTGGGTTGTAATTGTTTTTCCTTTAGAAGTAATTCTTGGCTGTGAAAAACGCCAATCACTTGTTCTTAAATTTTTAAAAGTTTAATAGTAATAAAATCGTTATTAAAAAAATAGTAATACAATTAGAGTAATAATAATTTGGACAATTTGGATTAGGACAATATGAGATAATAGAAAGAAAGAATTATGGATGTCCAGGTACCTTTTTTGGGGCACACTCGTTAACAGAGGATTAACCCTTAAAAGCAACAGCCCATTGAATATTCACACATCCCACACATGATGCACAAATTGCATTCAAACACAGGATTCTGTCTGGCCATAATCATCTTCTTCCTCCTAATCCTAATCTTTGATCCTGAGCAAGGCAGGAAGAAGCCAGTTTCTTCTGATAAGAGAACAATAAATTCTCTTTCTCTGAAAGATTAAGGCATCCTGTGGCTGCTGTCTGGTGCCAGTACATCATTCCTTCCTTAAAAAAAATATCCCACTTACACAGCTCCTCTTTTAACTACAAAAGTTACTTTTTAACTCCAAAACCAAACTTATCATACTATTAAGATGTAAATACAGCATTACTAATCAATACAACAAAATACATGTGGTAAATATCTGCCTAGAGCTGCTTTTCACACTGACAATTATGTGTTATGTGTGGATGTATTGGGTTTGTTTCTGTGTTATGTGTGGATGTATTGTTTCTGTGTTATGTGTGGATGTATTGGTTTTATTTCTGTGTTATGTGTGGATGTTTTTGTTTCTGTGTTATGTGTGGATGTATTGGTTTTGTTTCTGTGTTATGTGTGGATGTATTGGTTTTGTTTCTGTGTTATGTATGGATGTATTGGTTTTGTTTCTGTGTTATGTGTGGATGTATTGGTTTTGTTTCTGTGTTATACATGGATGTATTGGTTTTGTTTCTGTGTTATGTATGGATGTATTGGTTTTGTTTCTGTGTTATGTGTGGATGTATTGGTTTTGTTTCTGTGTTATGTGTGGATGTATTGGTTTTGTTTCTGTGTTATGTGTGGATGTTTTTGTTTCTGTGTTATGTGTGGATGTATTGGTTTTGTTTCTGTGTTATGTATGGATGTATTGTTTCTGTGTTATGTGTGGATGTATTGGTTTTGTTTCTGTGTTATGTGTGGATGTATTGTTTCTGTGTTATGTGTGGATGTATTGGTTTTGTTTCTGTGTTATGTGTGGATGTATTGGTTTTGTTTCTGTGTTATGTATGGATGTATTGGTTTTGTTTCTGTGTTATGTGTGGATGTATTGGTTTTGTTTCTGTGTTATACATGGATGTATTGGTTTTGTTTCTGTGTTATGTGTGGATGTATTGGTTTTGTTTCTGTGTTATGTATGGATGTATTGGTTTTGTTTCTGTGTTATACATGGATGTATTGGTTTTGTTTCTGTGTTATGTATGGATGTATTGGTTTTGTTTCTGTGTTATGTGTGGATGTATTGGGTTTGTTTCTGTGTTATACATGGATGTATTGGGTTTGTTTCTGTGTTATGTGTGGATGTATTGGTTTTGTTTCTGTGCTCAGCCTGCTCCTGGCTCACATATTTATCTGAAAGCTGTTTGACCTTATGGAGTGAGCATTGTAATGTAGGTTTTAGTTTGCATGTAGTAGCCTGAAGAGAATGATGACAAACATATGTGGTCTCCTATAACAGGAAAAAATTGCCCTTCAGGCTGAAGCTAGGTCTAGAGAGACTGTTAATAGTGTTAATATCAGTTCTTCATTGAAACAAAACCTTTGGAAATAACTGTAGGTTTCTATTGCAGTGTTATGTCAGATTTATTTGTTAGATGTTTTGGTAACACAGTGCTTGGTAGCTTAGAGTTTCTCCTATGATGTCTTGTTTTTCTTCTTTCTTTGCATAAAACATAAAGCCCAACAAGAGTGAATCCCACAATATTCAGATTTTGGTCCTAACTGCATCTACAGAGATTTGCTGTGGAAGAAACCTTAAGGTATCTGTGTCTTCTTGATGAGTTTCATAAGTTAGAAACTATAGATTTGTATTTTAGTAAATAAAAATTATGTTATTTCTGTTCTTTTTATTTCTCTTAGCAGCTTTTTGGTTTGATGTCCCTGTGAGAGCACTGCATTAATCTTGTCTTACCTGTTATTTTGCAGCTAGCTTGCCTTTTTCTTTTCCTCCTCAATAGCAGAACTTGATGCCTCAGTATTTCCTGTCCTCTGAGTGTATCCATTCTCTTATCCTCTAGAGGCTGCTGTAGAAATTGCTGTACCACATCAAAACATTGCTAATGTGATTAATAAATTTAAAAGTTTTACCAAATTTCCTTATTCTTTTCCATTTAAGAATGCACACCTAGCCTCCCTATTTTCTCTATTTTGCCCAAGGAGCTTTTGCAGCTGAATAGGCTGTTCAGTGTTTTTTAAAATTTGTAAAAGTCATAATTAGCAAGTTGTACATTGTTGCAAGTTGGTTCCTGTTGTGTCTGAAAAAATACAGATGCAGTGAGGCATACTGAGGTATCACATGTGTTTATATATCCCACTTGTCTTTTATATAATCAATATCACTTCAGGTTTTCAGTGAGCATTTTCCCCTTTAATTGCATCAACTCATGCATGCAGCTTCTTTACAGGTAGCACTTAGCTGGTACCTGCACAATGTCTAGGCTGAACTTCCATCTTTTTATCATTTTTATGAAATACAAGTTGCCAAGTTTGTTGTCTTCAAAGTAATCTCAAAGTTGCAGCTAAGTTAAAAAAGATACTTGAATATTAAATCAAAGGAATAAATAATAAAGAAAAGATAGTCAAAGACAGGCCAGAAGTTTGCTGACCTATGTATTATAAATATAGCCAGTATGTGGAATAGCAAGCTGGATTAAAAGTGACAAGAAGTAAGGTTGACAATACAGAGGGATGTGCGTGTGTGTTCAGGTGGATGTGGTAAGTCTGAGCTCTGACATTTGCTGAAAAACAATCTGGAAACTAATTGTAAATTACTAGCAGGATTATTATTTTGGCTTTCAAAAATGCAGTGTGTATCAAACCTGCTCTTCTTGTTTTACTGGATGTGTGTGAATATGTGTTATAGCAAGTTACCAGTGGCTTACCCTGTGCCTGGAATTAAGCAGCAGCTACAAATGCAGGTGAGCAGATAAGAAACAGGGTTGGGGTAATGCTTGGGAGGGGGCCAGGCTTCCTTGGCAGAGTCACTTGGTGGCCATGAAATCAATCCTTGGGAGAGGAGGTGCTGTGCCCCTGTGGGAGAGGAGGTGCTGTGCACCTGTGGGAGAGGAGGTGCTGTGCACCTGTGGGAGAGGAGGTGCTGTGCACCTGTGGGAGAGGAGGTGCTGTGCACCTGTGGGAGAGGAGGTGCTGTGCACCTGTGGGAGGTGTGCTGGGAGCTGTGTTCCCCTCGTGTTGGGAGCAGTCTCTGCATTTCTGTGCTGCTCATGAGAGAATTGGGGACATTTCAAACATGGGGATGTCTGGCCTTTCTGGCTCTCTGCTGTGAAATTAGTGAAGCTGTGTTCTGTGGATCAATGGGCAGCTCTTAGATGCTCTGATACAGATGGAGACAGTCAACATTGGCATTTTTCATACTTCAAACTGAACTACTCACACTTGTAACGTTGGGGTCAGGGTCTGGAGCTTCTGTGATTCAGTCTGAACTCAGAGAACAGCTTCAGTATTTGCAGTAGCTCGGTTTAAAGCTTTTTAAGAAAGATATCTGTGTATATTAAGCTTTCTGATGAAAATATGAAGCTTAGTCTGGTGTAAAGTAATTGTCTGCTAAAGTAATTGTGTCCATAGACTTTGGATTCTGTACAGAAATACATTTGATTTTGAATTCATGTAGGGTTTTGACAGCGTTCCTCTTTGCATCTTCTCTGTAGGGAAAGTCTAGTGCTGATGAAAGAAACTTTATGGCTGTGTGCAACTGCTACTTTACTTGCCCTCCCCCCATTTTTGAGCATGATAGATTAGTAGATAATTAATATATTAGTATATTATATATATTAGCAGAAAGAGGCAAAGTACATCAGCTACTGCTCCATCTCTTCTCCATTATGAATAGGATAAGGTGCTCAGTGGAAAAGAGAAAGATGCTTTGTTTCTGTAGGAGTCACACAATGTTATTGCAAGCTATGTTAGGAAGTTTGAGAGAGCATTTAAAATGAGTAAAAATATTTGTAGTTACTTAAGTATGGGTGAACAACATTAGTGCTTAACAGTGAAAACATGAAGACCAAATATCTTCAGAAAATATGTGCTAAAAAGATTTGTTGTTCTTATAGAAGGAAAGACATCATTTCTACTTATGCCAAATAGAATTAGTGTTCCATCATAACTGTCTGAACTCAAAGTCTAGCCTCTTGTAAATAGTTTAATCACAAAGGAATTTAGGTGTTACCTTTCTCAGGAATCCAGAACAGATTTGCTGTATTAACCTTTCCTCTTCTATGATGTGAGAAACTGAAACTTTGTGTCTTTGCTGCTTCTATTCTGCATGTGCTTTTTTTCCATTTCACATTCTCTTCCAGGAAGCAGAGCTTGTTTCTCTATCAGTATCTCCTAGTGAGAGAGATGGTGCTACCTATTGTTTCTTATTCTAAATTACTTCTGACTTCATTTTACAATTGAAGAGGATGGAAACACTGATTTGTACCTACTGCTTTCACGTTTTGTCATTATTTTCTTTATTGTTGCTTGAGAAAAGTGACAAGCCACCATTTGAGATTCAGAGCTTTCTTACTGTGGTAGTACCCTTAAGTTTTGTCAGCTGAGACTTCATGGCTTTGCTGTGAGAAAAAGTGTCACATCCTATTCTGTGGCTTTGAACGTTGACTGCCTTAAATTTCTGGTCGGATATTTGGATTTTTGGTATCTAGAGGAGTATGACTAACTTCTAAAAAGAGAGAATATTCAGAAATCACCCCTGTATTTTCCTGTGAGATTCCCCACCCCTGTTACTCATGGTTAGAAAATGATCACTAGAAGCTTCATGTAAGCCATGCTGGTGACAGTCACACCCCATTTTACTTTGGGACTTGGGGAAGGTGAAAGAAATGTTAAGTTGCAATGAACCTCTTTTCCAAGACTGCCAGCCTCTTTTGTTTATTTTATTGTTTTGTCATGGAGAGACCAAAAGCTTACAGGCTTGAGGTCACACAAGGCTTTGGCATGGTGGTATGTAGATAAAGGCATGTAAATGTAGAGGTAGGCAAATGCAACATTCAAGGCTGTGCCAGTGCTCACAGGGGTTTGTTGAGGATGGAAGAGTCAGGATCTTGATTCCATGATCAGAAGGCTTGATTTATTATATTATGATATATATATATATAACATTAAAACTATACTGCATAGAAATAGAAAGGAAAGGAGCTTCTTCAGAAACTGGCTATGCTGAGAATAGAATAGAAAGAATAATAACAAAGGTCTGTGTCTCTACAGAGAGCAAGAACAGCCCTGCCATGAGTGGTCAGTAAATCCAAACATCTACAGGAGACCAATCACAGATGGACCTGTTGCATCCCACAGCAGCAGATAATAATTGTCTACATTTGCTGCTGAAACTTCTCAGCTCCAGCAGGAACAATCCCAAGAAAGGATTTTTCACAAAAGGTGTCTGGGACATAAGTCTGCAGATGACCTGGACAAAATGATAACTCTGCTGGTAAATCAACACAACCTGTCTATTCAATGAGCTTGAGATGCCAAAAAAAAATGCTGAAGAGAAATCTGGCTAATGGAGGGTGAGGTGTTTGTGACTCTGCAGACAGCAGAGATATTGAAGATATTTCTTTTGGAAGAGTGCAGAGGGGTTGGAAAAGCTGCATGGCACGTGTGCAGGCTTACCTGGCATTGAACAGAGCTCTCCTGGGGACAAAGGTGTAAGGGGATAACAGAGATGTATCACTGGAGACCTTTTCCTACAGACAGGATTTGAAAATTTTGACCATTTAAAATGCATTTATTGGAAGATCAGTCTTTGAAAAGATGAGATCAAACTGCATTCTCCAGAGAAATGGCTTGCTGGCATTGAGAATTTTTGCTGTTTCTGAAGAAGAACTTGAAATTGAGAAATGTGATAGATTTGCATAGTGCCTATTTCTTTTTCTTTAAAGTGTGCATGAAAAGAGATAGAAATCCAAGGACACCATAGCAGATAAAGTGGTGTAACTGTACAGAACAACAGACAGTCATTAGAATAAAAGCTAAGTGCAATAAATATTTCTGAGAATAGCAGTCAGGTGTGTAACCACCAGTTATGACTGTACCAGCTTTCAGTGCACTTAGCATTGTGTATTAGCTGAAGTGCAAGCAAAGCTGAAACAGTTCTGTGCAAATACCAAGAGCTTGGGGTGTAAAAAGGAATAATTTGAATTGCAAAATATTAGCCTGAATATTGAAGCCAGGTAAAGGCATAGCAGGCATAGCAGAACATGGACTACAGCTGAAACCTAGAAATAGATGTTATTGAGTGGCATTACAGTGCATGATGTTAGAATGTTCTCAGAGTGTGCTGTTAGAGCTTAGAAGGAATGCCAGTGAAGCACAAACCACTTGGACTGATGTCAGTTCAGTGAAAGGTGCTCAGTCCCCTGGGGCAGTGGTGGAGTTCTGCAGTGCTGAATCTGGAAATAGGGAATTGTAATGGAGTAAAGATCAAAATTACTGGGCACAACACAAGAGAAACCTTCTTTGTGAATATCCATTGGGAAGCATGTGCTGCTGGTAATGGCAGGTTGGGCTGTGATAGTGTGGTTTAAATGCATGACAGTTTTTGAAATTCGAAAATAAATCATGGGACCAAAACCAGGTGAGACTGATTTTCAACTCAGATTTCTATATCTTGAGGATTTATATGGGTTTGGTCTTATATATTTTCCTGAGAGATGGGTTCAGGGAAGGATTATGAGAACTAGAAAGCATTTCCTGCAGGGGATGAATTAAGGAATGAAAACAACCCCAAAACTTGGCTTCCTTTATCACTTCTAATAATGGAAAAAAAGAGAATATACATATAAGATAAAGGTCAGTGTTAGTATAATAATGTGGATAATTTGGACATTAAGACATTTACTTTGAAAATGAAAGAAGATTCTTGATGTTAAACCAGTCAGCTTTTGGAACAACATTCCTCTGGGAATATAGAGACAAAGATATCTAGATACTTTTAGGCTTGAGCTAAATAATATATTATGGAAAGTATTAGATTTTGATGTTGCATGTTGTCATAGGTCTTACAGCTCAGAGGGCTCTTTCTGGTTTTTAGTGTGGTTGGACTAATCCTGTTGCCAGCATGTGATTTCTGGGTTCAGTTTGGTTGGAGTCAATTTGTCTCTTTCTTTGCTGAGATAGTTCAGGCTTTACAAGGAGTAACTTTCTGTTAACAGTTTCCTCTGAGAATTATACCCAATTAGGTTGAAATGTTAGGTTTAGGGCATCACACACAAAAAAGTTGCCCTAAACCTTTCATTTTTCCACGTCAAGAGAAAGGAGTGAATGTGAAGTTTGGAGGACTTCATGTCTGTCACACTGACCCTGCTGCAGCTTACTGGGTTCCACCCTTGGTGGTTTTTTTGTGCTTGAAAGGTAATCATAGGAACAGCCTTTCATTCCCACACATTTCAAAAACAATTCCCTGCCTCACCTGCTGCCCTTTGAGACTTCACACCTCTTCCATCCATGTGCAGAAGAATCTGACCTGGCTGGTCCTGACACTTGTGCTGATGCCTGTGCATCTCCATACACAGTGACTCTTAAATGAATGTTAGACTCCTGTTCTAGAGCAAAATAAAGGTGGAATCTTCTCATTTTGGTAGAGAAGGAGAAATCAGATGATACAGCCATAGACTAATATAGTACAGCTGGATTTGAGGAAGAAAATAAACAGAAAGCAGCTAAACAAAGAAGTTGTGTGTGTCTGTGTTACTGCTGGGAGATGGGGAAAAAGATTTTAAAACAAAAGATAAATGTTGGGCAGAAGTTAAAACTTTGGCCTTGTTTACTGTGAATGATCAAAGAAAGTGCCAACATAGTGGCATTTCAAGCAAAATGTCAGTCTTCCTTTGATTTATTTATCTATTTGAAAATTGTATTTTAACAGTTTATTTAAAATATTTGTTTTTAAGTGCTGGGAAAGGTAGGAGACAGGTCAGTTTAAGAAATGGCACTAAGCCAAGTTTCTCTGGTTGTATCTTCCAACTAACATATTCCTAATTTCCCAACTGCCTTAAGGCAAATCAGTTTTTGAATAATTTATGAAGGTTTTTTGTCACCCTTGTAAGGTGCTAATATGCCATGGTGAATTGAGGAGGGGTGGGTAGCCACAACAACCTGCAGTTGATAAAATGAGTGGAATGCTTTTATAAAATACTCTCTGTGGGCACATGTGTGTGCTTGCAGTCTGAAAATTGAAAGATGTTCTCAGAAGAATGCAGAAGTTGCTTACCAGGAGAATGTCAGTTTCCTAAACTTGTTTGTATAAACTCCTGCACAAGTTGCGTTTCTGCCTTGAAGGAAGATGAATAAAATTGTTCAGGCTAACATCTGAAAATTCAAGAACAGGAGGGTGAAAAAGTCCTGCAGCCAATTATATTCTATTTGGGATAAGAGTTTTGAGGTTGGTACACATCAGTTCAAAACGTGTGCCCCTCTCCCAGCTGCAAAGAGCTGCTGGTGCCCAGAGCCAGCCAGCTCAGCCTGCCTTGTTTGGAGAGCTGGAGAAAGCTGTGCAGGAATTGAAAATCTCACTCCCTCCTGACCTGGACCTGAAGTTTGAGTGTGCTGCCTTTTTACCCCTTTTTTCTCCTGCTAGCACTCTCCCAGGGGGCTCTTTGTGCAATCCTCCTCATGTGTTCTCTACTCCATGTTCCCAGCAGCTCTAAAGACTCTTCCCAGGCCATGCTCAGTCCCTGTTTGTCATAGATGTCTCTCATCTTTAAAGTGTGTTGCTATTTTTGGTCCTTTCCTTTCTGTCCCCAAACTTTCCTGCTTTTTGTGGTGTCCTATTTCAATTGACTCTCTGGTGGCTCTTTGCACAAAGTCTGCAGTCTTAAAGTTAACTTTGAGAAATATGTCCCAGAACTGCATTTCTTTAGAAAATGCTTTCTTGAGAAGCACTTTCATTTCATAATTTAGGTAATATTCCTGATTATTCAATACGAAAGAAAGCATTCACTCTGAAAGATTTAGATCTTAAGAGATTCACATCTTTTAATGTGTGCAAATGTAGTTAAGATCAAAATGACTGTGTGTCTGCAGCAGTGCAATGGCATTGTAATGGAATGATGGTATTATTCAAATTTATTTCTGTGCTGAATTAATTGTGCTTCATGTAGTCATTCTGTCTGTATGGGGGGTGTTCTTTTCAATATCTGGCTCTATGTCATTAGTGACATTGATAATTGCTCTAGTGCTGACTGGGATGGAGTTTAGTCCAGCCACTATTTTTTCTTGGAGGGCATCCTCCTGTGACTGTGTTTACTGTGTGAACACCTCTCCACGGGCTGGGAGATCTCACCAGTCCATTTTTGCCTACTGCAACCACACCAGAGATTCAGTGATGCCCAGGCTGGTGAGAGAAGCTTGCCCCAAGCTCTGGCCAGGCTGCAGCTGCTCTGCTTTGAGACTGTGGTGGGGTGACAGGAAAGCAAAATGATATGACCAAGGAACAGCCTGTTTGTAATCACTGCAGAGCTTTGCAAGCTGAAGTTTTGAGAGATATTCTTCTTTTCAGCCTTCTTAGAGTCAGATCTTTTGGTGCATTGGGTTTGTTGGTCCCCTCCTAAGCTTTGATTCTCTGCTTCAGGCTGGTTTCCCTGGTAATTCTTGCCCAGAGGGGCTTTTAGGAGCTGAGAACCCTTCAAAGCATGTAGGTCTGGCTAGAATGTAGGTGATAATCCCTCAGCTGGGTGTTGAGCAGCTATTCTAGGCTGGGCAATCAGATACAATTTTACTAGGGATGAAAAGAGGTTGTTGCCAACCATTCCCATCCCGAGGCAAGCTCAGTTTCTGTGTCAAGGGATTTGGCTTGCACTGCTGTGCACCTTCAGTTTTCATCACAGAAACATTCAGTCCTGGACTGCCTCTAGTGAAAATCATAGTTATGTTTCGGGTTTTATTTATTTATTTATTTATTTATTTTATTTATTTATTTATTTTATTTTATTTATTTATTTATTTATTTATTTATTTTATTAGCCATTCATTTAATTCAGACATACCTGTTTTGTAATAATTGCATCATACCACTGCAGTCATGGCCTTTTTACCCAAATAAGTCTGTACCTGAGGAGAATGAGTATCTTGGGAAACCAGCTCTTGAATTTTGTTTATAGTAAATAGCTGTGATAGCCTTATATTTATTAAGTTGTTGTTCTGCCCTTTTTTCTTTGCATGGTGGTTTAATGTGCAAAACATGTACTTTTAGCAGGTTTTATGTAGCTGGGCTATTTATTTATCAGTTTTAACTTCTTAGACTACTCAGGTTTAAAAAAAAAAATAATTATAAAAACATTTGCCCATGAGCCTTTTAATTGAGGAGGGCAGGGTGCAATGCAGAGTAGATAACTGTATGCAGAAATCCAGCTAAGTGTTTGGCTCTATTGCCTAATTAATAACTTAATAAGATATAACTTATTTTTCAGGATTATTTGGACTTCATCACTGTTTCTATAGTGAAAAGCTGCATATTAGTAAAAACAGGTAGTGTAGTAATGGACATACACGAGCAGGGAATTTAGGTTTATTGAGTGAAGGATTCCACTCCCCAAAGTGCCTGTGTGCATGGAGAGGTGTCAGTAGGGTTTGACTCCCAGCAGATGGTGTCTCTGTTGCTTACAGGTTGTGTCAGCAGGAAATTCTGCAGCCACAAAACCAGCAGACACAGAGGCTGCTCTGGAATGAGCCATGGAGCAGAGCTTCAGCATGTGCACATCTGCAACTTGAGCTGTCCTAATCTCAATTGAATCAGGTGTTTGGGGAGAGTTTGATCATCTTCTGAATCATGTTTGACTGGGGGTTCAGCAGTGGTTCAAAAGTATCACCTCTAAGTTTCTTCTGAAGTGTTTTTAACTTTGGATGAATTTAGAGACATAGCAGTAACTTAGTTTAAAAAGGTTGTGAAGTTTGCTACTCTGATTAGTACATCTTATTTATCCTTTAAAATACATAAATTCTCTTCTTATCTTTGAATTGAGGCTCTATTGTTCCATTTAAAGCAAATGGTCACTGAATGGCCTGTAATTGCTGCTGCATAAAGCAGAAACATTCTTAGTAGCCTTCATGATTAATGAGCTTTGTTGCTATTTTTCCTGTATCTATTTTGCATCTATTCCTGAATATTCCCTTCCCCAGATGAAATAATAATTTCTTTGTGACTGAGACTTCTGTTGCACATAGACTTGAATCATTATTATTGAGACACAGGCAAAATGATTTCTCGTTCTTTCTGAGGTTAAAAGTATCAAGTCACCGTTTCCTAGATTTATTTGTTCCACAAATATGTTCTTAACAGTGATGCTCTCTTTTTGACTGGAAATGTAGACAACCAGATAGTTGTCAATGTTCAGCAGCAATATATTTGAGTTGGGAATCCACATTATATAATTATTTCCTCCCCTTGCCCTGCCCCGAGTATTTTAATTCAACCCCCTAAGTATGGAATAGTGAAATCAGAGCCTCTGATGGGTCTTTACAAGTGAGCTCGTTTCTGTGATGGTTCTGAAGGGAAAACACTCCTGTTATTTTCATGAAGGTTGTGTGGAGAAAGGACAACAAAAGCAGAATAAGTGCTATTAAAGAGAGTGGGAGGAGCTCCTCCCTCCTGTTATTACCAAAAGAAAAATGATGGTGAATTCCAGAACTGTCTGGAACTTAGCAGAGGGATTTTGTTCCAAGTGTTTTGATCTCTTTAATCCCAGAAGATGATAGTCTGTTGTGTTTTGTTTTGTGGGTGACTTGGTTCAGTCACCTTTTAACTATAACATTTTGGAGCTCAAATGAACCCGAAATCTCTCAAATATGCTGTTAAAATTTTTCAGTATGTACAGTTTGGATATTCCTCAGATATAAGTTTAGGAAAAGGGGGAAGTAGAGAGAAACTGTGTTTTCTCAGCAATGTGGTGTATATATATATATGTGTGTGTGTGTGGTTAAGACTGATGATATTTTTTCGTTCTAGGATATGGTGCAAACCAAAATGGTTGAGAAATTCAAAGGTGTTGGGGACTGCAAACTTAAGATAAAATCCTGTATCTTAGAGAGTAAAAGCTGTAGTTTAATACAGTAATTTGTCTGTTACAGTAGAAGTGACCACTGAAACTGATGCTGCAGCAATTTTGTGGTTTAAGTTTGCTTCTAGCTTTTGCATGTTTATAGATATTGGAGGAGAGAGGAAATAAATCTTCTAAAGGCAAAAGTTCCAGTTATTGCACTCAGATACTGTATCTTGCAGAATGGAGGAATAAAGTGCAATATTTTTTGGAACTGTTTACTGTGTCCTACCTTCACTCCTTTCTTTCAGGGATTGGTGTTCCCTGGCCTGGTTTCACTACTGACTTGTGTGTAGGAGCTCCATGTGAATTGAGCTGTGCCACTCATTCACTTGGGATTTTTGTTTTGTTTTGTTTGAAATGACAGCTTACAGGTTCATGTATTTTCATTCCTGGAGATTAGAGAGAGAAATCTGCTGTGTAAATAAATTTGTAAGTAAGTAGTGACTGATGCTAATATCTAATATCTCATATCTCCACTTTCTCTGAATCCATGGGGTCACAATTGTGGCTGAACTTCCCAGTTGTTTGCATGCAGCAGATGTCCTGAAACATTAGTTGGTGCAGGCACTTTTGAATAGGGTTTTGAAAGACTGACTTAACCTTCCAGTATTTGTTTTCAAGTGCTAGGGAAGATAATGTCCATGGTGCAGTTTCTTGCTGGCCCAAGAGGAAGTTCTGGCCAGTGCTGCAGCATGTCTGTGGCTGAGCAGACATGGGAGAAGGAGGAGTGCACTCTTACTTGAAAGCATAGCTGGAAATTCGACTGAAGACCATGGATTAATTTGAATTTGTCATGGATCATCTTGAGTGAGGGCTCTGTTTGAGGTCCTTCACATGGGAATTGTTTCATGAGGCTGCACTTGCACATCTGTGGTGCTCTGCAGAAGGATTGGTGGGGGCAGGCACAGCTCTGCCCTCCGTGTTGGGCTGCACTGGAGGGGTTAGGTGTTCATCCAGGTCAGTTCCTTCAGCTAAAACCAGCACCAGGGACAACTCCTGCAACAGATAAATGGCTTCCTTCTCCCAGGGCAGGTTTTTGGCTGGATCAGTGTCAGTGATGGAAGTACACTGTTCAGTGGGTGTGTCAGCAATACCTGTTGGTGCTAAGTGCTTATTTGCATTATTCCTTTTAGAGGGAACAAAAGGCAAGATTTTTTTATCCCCCCCCTCCCCAGGAAGATTGGTCTGAATGTGATCTGGGCATTAATGAATACTGGGAAACCACATGAATCATTTAGGAATTTTCTTGACTGGGAAATCTGTCAGCTGAAGGGAAGACAGGACTGTTCTGCTTGGTTGCTATTTTTTTCAGCTGAAGGGAACACCTTCAAGGCAAGCCAGCATTTAATTTTTCATTATCTGTCTCTAAATAGAATAGCTTACCTCTAAGTGCCTTTATTCTCAGGAGATACTTTGCTTTTAAGGTCCTGTTTGGTTTAAGACTTAAAAAAGGGGCTTGCAAATAGCAGTGGGAGTGGGTGAGGGTGTTGGTTTGTTTATGGGGTGCTCAGTTATGCCATTTTTCCATCATCCATCCCTTGGAAGGAGTCTGGTTCTGGTTAGGGGTTGCTGTGTCAGCTGGAGCTCCTATGGTGTTTTTCAGGGCAGAGTGAGGTAAGGGTGACTGAACTGAAAACTTAATGAGGATAATGTTATTACAAAATGGTGTGTGTGATTCAGCATCAAATAAAACTGAAATAACACCAGTACTACTGTGAAAATGGATAACTACTTAATGTGTCTGTTACCTTTCTTCTCTACAAACAAACGAATCAAAATTGTTTTCAATGCTCAGTAAAGGGTGTCCTAGGAAATGACATGACCTATTAACTTGTTCAGCATTGCAGGACTGTAATTTTTTTATTCTAATTGTTTTTGAAAGGCACAATGGCTGAGAAGTTGCAGGAAAACCATTTGAGGCAGTTAAGGATGATAATCTGTTCAAGTAGATTGCTGTGGTACTTTCAGCCTACCAAATATAAGTGAAAACTGCAAACATTATTGGATCAGCCCTAGCTTTGAGCTTGCTGGAAGAAAATAAGAGAGCCAGGAGACAAAGTGAGGAGACTGAGCAGCTAGAAAGAACCTGATTTTTTTCCCTGAATATAGTCAGCTTGGCTGTGTTCAGCCAGCTGATAAGCATCTTTATAGAGAAAGGCATGAATAACTTGGTAATGCCAATAGGTATATTCTGTAGATAGCCTGGTATTTGGTGATACTTGGTATATAGGTCTTTCTTCAGTGAGGAAAAAAGAAAAAAACCCTAACCTAAAGAGAAGATTATCTTGGAAGATAAATTTTTCTACTGCTTTCTACAGTTTCCCCCCTTTGTGTTAAGGTTGCCTTTGCAGATCTCTGAAACCTCCTTTGCAATGCAGTCCCTGAAGTGCATCAGCCAAGGGTTTTCTTCCCTGCTGATCAGCTGTTAATGGTTTTCAAGGTAAAACTTCAATATAGATTTAAATACAGATTTTTGAAATTTTTACCTATAAATATCCATATATCTGTTGATTTGAAACTCATGCCATGTATTAATTCTTTTTGCTGACTCTGCCTTGTACTCTTATTTCCTCAGTCCAAGGCAGAAAACCTGGTGTTTTGTTTCAGTGTGCAGGGATCAGGGATAGAATGGAGACTTTTAAAGAGGAGGCATCGTGTGTTATTTGTATTTTTTGACCTAATAAAGAGACAGTATGAGAAATTAGCAATATCTCTTTGCTTAAAAAGAATACAGTTTTTGAAGACAAAATCATGGACTAATTTTGCAGCATTCCTTTTGAAGGCTGATTCATGTGCTGCGTGTTGCAAAGATTAGAGAAGTTCTTAATGCAAAATGATGTGAACTAAAAATATTGTACCTTTTCAAAGGAGGAGAATGGGAGTTTTCAATGTGTTTGGTAGAGTCTCTGAGGACTTGAAGATGTGAGTTCTGGTATTTTTCTTTTTGAAATAGCTAAACTAGTGAAATTGGGCAGTCAATTTTATTGACTTTACTTCGGAGGTTTAGGAGATTGCAATATTTAAAAGCTTGTATTTTAACTCTCTACCAGAATATCTAGAATTATATGCAGCACTAATTAAAGCTGCAAGGTGTTGTGCACTGATTTGATGCTGATCTGGGCTTGTGATGTGTAAGAAAATTTGGAACCTAAGAGTCTGTGCTGACAGTGTTGTTTCAGGGTGGTGCATGCAGCCATGAAGGTTCTTACTCCATTTTGTACTTGCAGCAATGCCCTTCTGCACTTCCTGCTTTGGACAGGAGCAGTCTGGTGGTTGTAATAATGAAAAACTAATAAAATATGCTTTAGTAATAATAAAAAACTAATAAAATATGCTTTAGTAGCTGTTCTGAGCGGTTTAAGAGTTGCAAGTTTTTCAGTGGGTAGCTATTATTCATGCTAGCCTTTAAGTACTGAAGTCAATTTTGTGCAGGTTTTACATGTTAAATCTTGTTTGTAATTGAAATTTCCTCAAACATGCTGCTGGGTTTTTTGACTTATGGTATTTATATATGGGGTAAGAGGTGGGTTTGCATCTCTTCAAGTGATCCAAAATTTGCTTTTTGTCATTGTGCTAATCAGAGATGTGCAGCTTCAAGGCTGGTGTTTACAGTTACTGTATGTTGCAGCTCTTTCTCTGTGTCACATATATCAAATAATTCTGATTTTACCCTGTCTGTAGAAAGTGATCATGAAAACTGTGATTTCAAATGCAGGGAGACAGGGAATGTCCAGCTGAGAACTTGATCAATTTTGTGGTCTATGAGCTGTCCAAATGGTCATCTCCTCTAAAATGATTGTCTCCAAGGACACAGACTGCTCCACCTCTCTCTCTCCTTGCCACTCACAGAGTCATTGACTGGTCCAGTTTGTTCATAAATTGTGATTGTGTGTGGAAGAATGCTGAGAAGGACTTTGGGTTCAGTGTGCCTCTGTCTCTTACCAAGAGCATTAAATAATGCCTGTCCCTTGAAGCACTGGTGTTAAAAAGCTGAAGATAATATCATTTCTATCTGAGTTCATGCTAGCAAAGAAATTATCTAGGACCAGCATTTGAAGGCACTGTATGACTGAGTAGTTTCCCTGACTGACAGTTTTAGTCTGAACTGGAGACAGAAGGGCAGTGGATTGTTGAGCTGGAAAGTCTTTCTGGTCCTTCAGGGAGACCCAGTCCAGTCGTTTGGGGTGGTTTACCTTCAATTTTATTGTGGTGATCACTGCTTGTGACAGCCTCTGCATGGCCATTGAGTCTCTAAGTTAAACCAAAGTTTGAATCCCAGGATCTTTTGCATGTTTTAAGTCTGAATAATATTCAAACACTGTCAGATTAGTTTGGTTTCTCTGGCAAGCTCCCAGGGAAGCACCTGGGTTGTGACTGCTGTGGAGGTGCTGGCCCTGCTGCCCTGCATTCCCAGGTCCTGGCTGATTTGTACCAAGTACTGATTTGTCTCAAGGGTTTTAGTGCTGGTCCTGCCCTGCCTGTCCCCCATGGTCTGCATGTTATGGCTCCTGGGCAGAGCTGGTGGTGCACAGATGTGACAAAGGGAGTTCTAGGCTGTTCTTTGCTGATAGGTGAATGCAAGATAAATACCACCTCCCCAGGAGGGGAAAAGAACAGAATCAATGTGCACATCTCCTCCTGGAACTTCTTTATCACTTCTAATAGCCTCTCAGAAGCCTGGTGTGTTCTGTGTACCTGGCACTGTTTTTCCTTTGCTAGAAACCAAATGCTTTCCTAATGGCAGTTTACAGCCTGTCCCATCTCCTGACCTTCTGTGTTTTGCAGTTCTGTGTGGAGCACAGATGTCTGTGCATTACAGTAATTACTGCATTTAAGAATAATTATTTTAGCCAGTAACCTTTATTTGCTTTGATAACTTAGGTTTTATTCAATTATTGACAGTTTTCAAGGCTTTTCCATCTGGGACCAGACTCATGGGTTCTGATTTTGTTTATGCTATTCAAAGAGATGGAAACAATCAAAAATAACTGTAAGTAGATATAGACACAATTTAGGATAGATTTGCAACATATTTGTAGAAAGGACTGGAACTAATTGGCTCACAAACCAATAGGGAGGTTGGTTGGTTGCTGTTGGATTTCTAGAGCACTGTTCTCTAAGACAAGGAGGGCACCAATGAGCTGTGTGAAAGGTGTGCAAGAGATCCAAGAGGGAACCAGCCAAAACAAAACAGTGCACAGTTGGTGACCACAGAAATTGTTCATCTTGCCAAACTTTGATTTTTTTCTTGAAAAATAGGCCTATTGCAAAGACTATGTTCTCTGCTTTTAAAAATGCAGTCTGTGGCTATGAAACAAAATGAAGAATTAATTCTATTCAGCATTGGAGACCCTTTGCACACATTCCCAAGTTCCTTTTGCAAGGGTCTCTTGTGGCTGGGTTTTGTGTTTTGTGTGGCCCAACCAGTGTCTTTGGATGGGTTTGGTCTTCAATGCTGAATATGCTCACAGTGTAAGATGACACTGGGTATAATAAATATCATATTTGTGGGTGCTGTGTGGGTGATCTTTCCACAGCTGTAGTCTATCAGTTTACAAAACACTGGCAGCCAGCTGCACCTGCATGGTGGAGCCTCTGGGAGTTCATTTTGGGCACAACAGCATCCTTGTGCTGGAAATTGTAGGTCAGGTTTTGAGATGATCGTGGAGCTATAAGGTTATTTCAAGAAGATTATGAAGATGGGATAAGAAATATAGCTGCTGATGCTCAAGGGAAAACAAGAAAGAAGGTTCATATGTGGGAATGAGTGGAAAAGTTGGAGCTGTACCTTCTATTCTGAGATACCTGTTGGCACTGCTTGCACATATTCTCTTCCTTGATGCCAAGGTATTTGACAGCAGAAAGGAAACTAAAAAGCTTTTAGCTCTGTGCCAGTTCTGTAGAACCTCCCTAGAAAAGGAATTACCTGGAGATTTGTCTTCAGAACATTGCATTTTTGACTTGGCTGTTTTTCACATGTAGAAGGTAACAGTTAAGTTTGGTTTGCTCCCACTGACATGGAGCTATTGGAATTTTTAAATTACAGGACACAGCAGTGACCATTGCTTGAGGGATGATTTCAAAAAGAAAATGAATGCAAAGGTAAAAGCAGGAGTGTAAGGGCTCACAGAAAGATGCAGCAGGAGATGCATCTTCTCCTTCAGTCAACAGCTGAGAGCAACTGGATCAGGAATTGCTGAGTTACAGTTCTCCAGCAGAAAAAGATGCCAGTGTTGCTCTCTGAAGAATAAAAGCTCCAGGTTTAGAGACTGAAACTGGCTTCTGAACCCATCTACTGAGGATTAGGCAGCTGGTTTTGTTTTCTTAGACTGCATAGGGGTATTAAAATCCATCTGACAGGCTTTGCTTGCTCCATTGTGTAAGGGTCACACCAAGAATTCTTTTTTTGAGAAAGGCCTTTACATGAGCATTGGATATTAAAAGCATAGAATATTGTGGAGATTAAAAAGAAGATCTCTAGAACTTCTTTTCTGGTCTTATTTTCTCATCTTTGCAGCAGTAGGAAATGGTGCTGTGTTAACTGCAATTTGGACAAAAATACTTGTTTCCAAATATCCAGTGTTCAAGATTCCTAGGGAACTTAATGTTAAAATAATTTCCAATAAACAGAGGAAAGGTTTTGAAAAAGAAACAGAAATGTCTTGTATGTGCCAAATATAAATTTTTCATTAAATTCAGTATATGTATTTCCAAATAATAAAAGCTGTTGGGTTGTTTTGGTTTTTTTTTTTCAAGAGTGGAGGAAGAAACACACAACTCATTTCCTGAAACCACAGAGCAAAATGTTCCAAAAGAACTGAAAACTGTTAGAACTGTGGACTTTTATAGTTAATGCTTGGTATTTTCTTAGAGCTGTTGTTCCTGTGAAGGAGATAGAAATAAAAGGAAAGTAAAATCTACCCTCTTCCCCTTGCTTCTTAAATGCACCTTGGAGCTTTCTAGTTATTATATGTCTATAGCCAAAATATATTTTTATTGGTATTAATTAGCTACATAAAAATTACAGCTTCTGCATGAGATTGTAGAGCTACTGAAAAGAAACTAAATATTTAATTCTCAAGAAATGTGAGGGATTACCTAAGTGACTTTGGATTTTTTCTCCTATTGCTTACACTGCTCACATGTTATGAAAATCACTTTCTAGTGGTGTTTGGACTCTGTCCAATAGATTGGAAACCACAATAAGCAATGGCATCTTCCATCTTTTTGAGCTTTTTGTTTTAACATTTCAGGTGACCTTCACATCTGCCATCTAGATTTTTCTCAGCTTCAATAGATGAAGCAGCACCATCATTGTCCTCCTCCATCTCTCACTCATCTCCATCCTCTTCCCTGGCAGCCCCATGAGATTCAAAGCCACAGATCTGGCATTGCTGGCCAGGTGCTGCCCATCAGGATGTTTGGACAAGGAAGGAAAACTGAAGATTTATTTGCAGGGTGGTGGGGAATCAAAAATGAGCAGGGATGAATGACCTGCCCTGGAAACTGCTCCTGGGTGCTGTGCATGCTTGGAGCAGCTGCTAGCTTGGCTTCACTCATCACACACACCTCCCTTTTTCTGTTTTCTTCATTACTAGTGCGTGACTGGAACTGAATACCTTTCTAATTAATGAAACTTAAAACCAGTTTGCTCGAGTTTCCTTTGCATATGCCTGAGAAAGGGTATAAAGTCTTTAATATGATTTTTTTCCCCCATAAACAAAGGCTGGTTTTTCTCTGCTGGTAACTAGTCACTGGTTGCCATGTTCTAAAAATTAGATATCCAGTTCCTCAGAATTCACCCCTCCCACCTCTAAAGACTGTTCTTTTATCAGTATAGATTTTCCATTACTCACTTCACACCTCCTTTGCAGGTTTCTTCAGGTTTTTATGACCGTATTTTAAATGTCTTTCAATTTCCAGTAAGCTTGAATAAATGTCTATTCCCTCAGTGGCCGTTAGGAAATAGCTCATGTTTAGTGGTAAAATCAGTCCTAGCACAACATTTTCGGCAACAGCAAATGTTTTATCTTCACTTGTCCCGGCTGATCTTCATTGTGATTGTGTTTACTTTTATTCTGTTGGGAAAAGCCCCGAACAAGCTCAAACCCAGCACAGGCTCAGCTATAAGGGGCAGAGCAAGTTCTGTGCCACACCTTCAGAATATTTTATATGTGTCCTGGTAAGACCACAACATGCATTTTCTAATGCTGATTAGCCACAATTTCCTGTGCAGAGTGCAGCAGCCTCGCTGGGCAGGAGGCTTGGGGAGCTTTCTCTTCTGCTCTGCCTTGGGCAGGAGGCTTGGGGAGCTTTCTCTTCTGCTCTGCCTTGGGGTTCCTCACCAGGTTTGCCTTCCCTGGGTGCTCACTGCAGGCATCACACAACTCCTGCCTGATGCTCTGGGGAGGTTTTTGAACTTTCTGTTACCGATGGTTATGTTGAGTGCTGTTACTGCTGACACTGTTAAAAACCTTCTGTTTACCTGGGGACATGCCAAGCATTCCTGCTGTCTGTGCCATGGTCAGCAGTAGATTCCAGGGAAGTGTTTAAGGAGTTATTCCTGATATTCCTGTTACTGAGGGAATCCTTCTGGCTCCCAGCAATCCCATTATGACCCCTTGAGGAGCAGGGCCCTTTCTGTCAGTCCCTGTGTGTCCTGTTTGCTGATTGTCATTGTTAGTCTGACTAATCTCTGGCTAAATCTGTCACACGTACAAGGTGATGACTTTCCCAGTCCTATAGAAAAATATCTTTTATCTGGAAAAGCTGCAGTGTGAATGTGATTCCTTCTTAATCTCCTATTAATCTTAAACTCCTATTAATTTTATTGATTTTATTCCTTCTGGTGCCTGCAGGCTCCTGGGGGATGGAATTTAGTCTTAGCAGCATCCTGTATTGTACTCTAAAGCTGCATGCTTGGATCTGGTAATTTTAAGTTTTCAGTTGGTGGATGTGTGTCAATTCATGTTACAGCATTTGCTGTGTTGTCCTTGCACTGGTAGGTCTGAGAAGATGCAGGAAGTTCAATTCCTTTTCTAAGAAACCCCTCCAGGTTATCACTGAGCACAGTTACTCTGAGACCCAGTGCCTGTGAGTGTGAACCTCCCACTTGTGGGGAAAAGGTACTCTGCTTTTTCAGAGGTTGCCTATTGAAGCATCTTAATTGAAATGATCAGAAGAAAAAGAGGAAGTTTCTATCCCTTAGCTAAAATCTCAACTTTTTAAAATCATGATTCATTATTGTATTTATTTACTGCAACAAGACATTCTTCTGCTCAATATAATGATTTTAGTGGTGGCTAGCTTAGGAAAATACAAGTGTTTCTCAGAGGCAGCTGTAGAATAACATGACCTTAGAGTACAGCTGTGCTTCCAGCTGTGCTTCCAGCTGTGCTTCCAGCTCCCTGGCAATTCCAGTCTGGCTGCTGTCTGCAGGTACAGGATTTCATGTGCCCCCTCAAAAATGTGAAAGAATGCATCTCCTTTAAAAAGAGTTCTTCCTCTTTTAAGAAGTGATCTCTAAAGAGATGACATTTGTCTCTGAGATTTATATCTGTGTATGTTTGTAATAGATTTATGTATCTATATGTATCTACTCATGCATCTAAAAGTGTGCATTTTAAAAGAAAAATAATGAAATATTCAAAATAATCTGTTTATGGAAGAATAACTTGTCAAAGTTTTTTGACCTACTTACTCTGAAGTTGTGAAACATTCCCCATTCTCAAGAGTTTGTGTACATACCTGCATGTGTCTACAAACAAAAACATGTTATTTCCACTGGTTAAGCACTTTTAAAAAGTGTAGCAAAATAGTAAAGCAAAGTGGCTGCAAATATTTAGGCCCCATTTTACTTATTTTTTTTATCTTCTGAAAGTTGTGGATTCATATTAGCATGTTCTAATATAAATGCAGTAGTGAATGTTTTTCTGTTTTAACATGGGTTAGTTTTGACCTCTTGAAATGATGGGAGCAAAGGGTGTCCCATGCTGAAATGCCTGTTTGTGCTGCCATGGGAGGAGGAGGGAGAAAAGCTGGGAAAGCAGAGTTGGCTGCAGGCACAATCCTCCTGGCTGCAGAGCAGAGGAAACCCTCTGGGAAGTTATTTGGCATCTGGCAAAGGCAGCCAGTGAGTTAGGATGTCTTGTTTTGGTTGATAATGATTTTCTTTTCTGACCTTATAACTAATTCACCTTTTTGAGAAACATTTAGTGTGTGAAGACAAAAGGTTGATTTTATTAATCCTGTTTACATGCAGAACCAAGGGTGAGGTGGTGCTGACTGAAAGGAAATCTGCTTTTTCTAATGAAAAATAAGAGAATTCATTTTCCTACTGTTTTTCTGGATGTGCTAGTCTAATGTGAGAACTTGAGTACTCCTTTTTAATGACAGGTATATTGTCATTGTGCTTTTAGGGACAAAAAATATAAATCACTATTATTAGAAGAGTAGAAATGGAAAAAATCCATTGTTTGCTGTCTGTAATGCTGGCTCTTCTTCATGATATCAACATCCTTTTGCTGACTCATAAATAGTCTATACCCAGGGTCTGCTTATAACATACACAGGTCTAAATCCAGAATTACTCCACAAATCCATGGAATAATGAAGACAAAATCTCACAGCTAAATGAGGCATTGTGGCAATGTTCAAGATGCAATTTCAGAGCCTGACTACAGTTTTTTCATTTCATTTTGTAGCTAAATCTGTTCTAAAGAATGCTATTTGCTCTTCCTTTGTTGTAAAAGGCAATTAGATGGCTAATATGAAGGACTTGTTCAAACAGGCTCTGCCCTTGGAGAGCCTTGCACAAGCTGCTGGGTGCCCTCACCTGTCCTTGGCTTTATTGGGAGTTGAGGCCACTCATCTTCTGCAATGAACAAGCACTGAGTGTGGAATTGCCCTTTTCCTTACCCTTTCTGTCTGATACCATGGACATGCCTCCATAATTGCCTGGAAATAGCACTGGGCTGGAAAGAATTGAGGATAGCTTGAGATGCTCCCCTGTTAACAGTGAGTACTTTATAATTGGCTTCCAGGATTTTGTTGTACTGTGTGGCTTCCAGCAGCTGGATGGAAATGATTGCACTGCTGGGCAGACTGTGGATTTTGCTAGAAAGATTTTTCAATATGATATAGTGGCTTATCTTAATATAGCAATGAATTTGCATATCTGGTACATTTTTAAGGCAGTGTTTGCTCTCAAAGCACTGCTCAGGAGCCTGGGAGATTTCTGCATGTTTGCAAACTAAAGGAGGCAGTGGGATGTGAGGGGTTCTGTGGCTGGAGTTTGATCCAGCTGCATTCCCCTGGGTGGTCTGACAGCTTTGATGCAGCTGACAGCAAGCTCACTCCTTCCTGCATTGTCATTCTGCCGTGTGACTGCAGAAATCTGAAACTGCTCTCCTCTGCTCCAGTTCCTCCAGTGCCCTCTTTTCATGGCAACCTTGGCATTTTAAGTTTAAGTGAAGCAGTTTAAGGAAATGTTTTGATCGACTTTGCAACAGTGAAGAAAGGAGGTGGGTGAGTTTTGTAGAAATCAACATTTAGGTCCACTTAGGCTTTTGAAATTCAAAGCTGCTTCTGGAGAAACTTGGAGAGTGAGACACAAATTAATGGCTAGTTGCTGAAATGGTTTAGACTTGCAGGAAATAAGTGTGAATTCCTCTTGAAATGCTGCAGTTTGACAAAACCTGTTAAAAAGGTGGATGATTTTCACTCTACATCCAGGTCAGAGCTAGCAAACTGTATCTTATTCTGATTTGTTTAAACGAGTTTTCAAAATTTGCAGAAGTTAAGGAAGGAACCAGCAGATCTGACAAAAAGTGATTTTATTAGGTACTTTCTTTAATTAGGGAGATCAGAGTAAGAGAGCAACTTGGAAATGGAAGCCAGACAGATGAATCTGATGACTGACCCAAGTGTGGTGAGATATAGCACAGGCTTGGTTTGAAAATATCACAAGGACCAGACTCAGCACAGAGAGCAGTGAGTGATTGAAGGGCAGTGTCCTAGGATGGATCAAACTGAATGATGGAGCACTTCCTAGTCAGCTTATATCCCAGGAATTTGTAAAACAGCCACTTTGAGAGGCTTCATCTGTTGGGGGCTATAAAGGATAGCTTCATTGACAAAGACAAATCTCTGCTGAATCTCATAACCATGTTTCAAAAGATGTAATTTATGGACATACTACATAAAACCAAAGCAATTTGTGTGCTGTGAGGACAGAAGGGAGTGTATCCTGTATTTTTTTTAATTCTTATATCATCCTAGAAATGAATAGGTTTCTCACCTGAAGCAGATTGTTGACATATGAAATCACAGTTTAAATTTTGAGAGCTAGTTTGCCAGTATAAAAATAAGTAATCTTGTATTTAGCATCTTAATAAGCATGGTTGCCAGTTTTCTGCTCTTTGCTTGAATTAGCAAAGGTTTCAATAGGCTGCTAATGTGGTGTGTGAAAGACATGTCCCAAACAGCACTAATGAAGACATGTTCCCATTTTTATTGTTGGAATCTGACTTGGCTTATGGCTTGGCATGGAAGAAAAGTAACTTTGATGTTTTGGAAGATCATCTGAATGCTGAACAATTAACTCTGGAAGTCACTTGCATGAAGTAAAGACTGATTTGTTAGTGTTTGTTTACTGCTCTCAGGGGCACGTGCATGTCTGTATATACAAATATTTATAGTTTAGTGGCAGACACTCATTTTAGTTCAGATGTTCATAAATTATACTACCTGTATAAGAAGAATCTTCCCTATGAAATTGCAAAGAATGCCTCCCAACCTATCTGTGCTCTAAATCTTAAGTAGTTTAGGAATAAATTTTCAGTGTAGGGAGAAAATATGGTTCATTCTTCGAGTTTTTCAAATTCAGCTGCAGGATAATAAGCCATTAAGCATCTTAAGGACATTTATTTCTTTGGTCTCGCAGTGTATTTAGTTATTCTGAACTGAGACACAACCTGGTGTTAGTGGAAGAGTGAAAGTCTTTTCCTTTGCAGACTTTGGTGTGGTTTTGTGCAGTGTGGGTGGCTGGGTTGTTCTGTTGTTGTCCCCCATTTTTTTCCCTACCATATTGCATTGGTTATAGATAGCCAAGTCATAGCAGTGATGTGTTAGGAAGATGTATTTAGGAAATGTATTAGGAATGTGTTTTGCTCTTTGTCATAGCAAGATGTATTTAGGAAAGAGAGGTGTGAGAAACAGCTTTGCAAACACTGAAGTCAGGGAGAGGATCTGCTCCAGGTGGAGGAGACCATGCAGGGGGTGCAGATACTCTCTGAGTGGTGTGGAGCTCATGGCCAATCCATGGTGTGGCATGCAGATATTCTCTGGATGGTGTGAATGGCCAATCCATGGTGAGACATGCAGATATTCTCTGAGTGGAGCTCATGGCCAATCCATGGTGAGGCATGCAGATATTCTCTGAGTGGTGTGAATGGCCAATCCATGGTGGGGCATGCAGATACTCTCTGAGTGGAGCTCATGGCCAATCCATGGTGGGGCATGCAGATATTCTCTGGATGGAGCTCATGGCCAATCCATGGTGGGGCATGCAGATACTCTGTGAATGGTGTGAATGGCCAGTCCATGGTGGGACATGCAGATATTCTGTGAATGGTGTGAATGGCCAATCCATGGTGGGACATGCAGATATTCTCTGGATGGTGTGAATGGCCAATCCATGGTGGGGCATGCAGATATTCTCTGAGTGGTGTGGAGCTCATGGCCAGTCCATGGTGGGGCATGCAGATATTCTGTGAATGGTGTGAATGGCCAATCCATGGTGGGGCATGCAGATATTCTGTGAATGGTGTGAATGGCCAATCCATGGTGAGACATGCAGATATTCTCTGAATGATGTGAATGGCCAATCCATGGTGGGGCATGCAGATATTCTCTGAATGGAGCTCATGGCCAATCCATGGTGGGGCATGCAGATATTCCCTGAGTGGTGTGAATGGCCAGTCCATGGTGGGGCATGCAGATATTCTCTGAATGGTGTGGAGCTCATGGCCAATCCATGGTGGGGCATGCAGATATTCTGTGAGTGGTGTGAATGGCCAGTCCATGGTGGGGCATGCAGATACTCTCTGAGTGGTGTGAATGGCCAATCCATGGTGGGGCATGCAGATATTCTGTGAGTGGAGCTCATGGCCAATCCATGGTGGGGCATGCAGATATTCTCTGGATGGTGTGAATGGCCAATCCATGGTGGGGCATGCAGATATTTTGTGAGTGGTGTGAATGGCCAGTCCATGGTGGGGCATGCAGATACTCTCTGAATGGTGTGGAGCTCATGGCCAATCCATGGTGGGGCATGCAGATATTCTCTGAGTGGTGTGAATGGCCAGTCCATGGTGGGGCATGCAGATACTCTCTGGATGGTGTGGGGCTCATGGCCAATCCATGGTGGGGCATGCAGATACTCTCTGGATGGTGTGGGGCTCATGGCCAATCCATGGTGGGGCATGCAGATATTCTCTGGATGGTGTGAATGGCCAATCCATGGTGGGGCATGCAGATATTCTGTGAATGGAGCTCATGGCCAATCCATGGTGGGGCATGCAGATATTCTCTGAATGGTGTGGAGCTCATGGCCAATCCATGGTGGGGCTGGCTCTTTTGAGAGGAGCTGTAGCCCATGGAGAGGATCCACCCTGGAGCAGGTCTGTGGTATCTGCACCCTGTAGGAGGGGCTCGGTGCTGGAGAGGGGCAAAAGCATCAGGAGGAAGGAGTGGCAGAGAGGAACTGTTGCAGACTGGCTCTAACCCCATGTGCTGTCTCCTGTGGACAAGGAGGTTTAGTAGCTGAGAATGAAGGAGTGTGAGTCTGTACCTCTGGAAGAAGGGGATTGGAGAAAGCTGTTTTAGTTCTTGTCTTTGTTTCTTATTGTCTGCCTCTATTTTAATTGGTATAAACTTAAATTCATTATCTCTGAGTTGAGCCTGTTTTGCCTGTGATGGTTATTGGCGAGTAACATCCCTGTCTTCATCTTAACTCATTAACATTTAAATGTTATTTATTTTCTCACCCAGTCCTGCTAAGAGGACGCCTGACCACAAACAGATATGATCCCCTATGGGAAGCATATTTTGCTGATACTTCCATGTTTGAAGTCCTCAAGCCTGGAGCTTGTGTGTGTGGGCTTTGTGTCCACTTTGCAGAAGTGGCAGATGTCCTTTGCATCCTGGGAGCACACCCAGTGTGAGCTGCTCTTGGGCAGGGTTGGGAAGGGCTCCATGAAGCTGTGGCCAGCAGTGACTGGGCTGGGGAGCCTGGTGCATGAAGGGCTTCTGGAGAAAAACCTGGCATTGTGCTAATCTTGAGCCCCTTCTTGCAGATCCCGGTCCAAAATATTTCTGGTGGAATTTGGCAACTTTGTGACTCACCTGAAGTATCAGCAAGTGGGTTATATACTTAATTTCTACCCAGTTCGAGCCTGGGAGGTGCTTTCTCCAGAACATGGGTGGGATACTGGGAGGATGATCCCTCAGCATCAGTTATGAACGTGTACAATAAGTGTTAGACATTTATGGACCTTTTTTCATTAGCATAGGAGGGGCCTTTTGATTAGAAATTTTGGATCTCTTTGAGGACTGCAGTATTGTGTAGTGATTTTTGTTTTAATTGCAGATCACAATTTGTAGCATTGAGGAAAACATCCCAACAAAAGCCAACAAAAAGCAAGAGAACAGAGTGTATTTCTATCATGCTGTTTAATGCTTTTTCCATGTTCATAGGTTCTTCAGAATAATTTTGTGTTTTTCTTTTCACTAAAGGAATAAACATATAGCTTTGGCTTTTTTCAGTTTCTTAATGCTTATGCCAATTCAGGGCTGGATTTCATCCTAAACTGTTATTTTCTATATATGTGTGAATTTGGATTAATTGCTAGTAATGTAAAGAAAGAAGGTACCAACCCACCTATGGTTCATTTCCCCATATCCTAATATTCCCAAATAGTAGTGTTGATGCTTAAGCAGATTTGTGAATTACTTTGCAATCTAGTCACAAAAAAGATACACTAAGAAGTACAATTATGTTTTTGCATCCCAGTAATAGTTCCAGAGGGCCCATTATACTCTGTTGAGCTAACATGTTGGCATTGCTGCTGATTTTTGAATACGTGTAGGAATTTATTTAAAAATGGATTATTAATCAATGGTCTGTAGTGAATTCTCTGGGAGAATCATTATTGTCCATTGTGTAAATCTTGTGTAGCTTGTGGTGTAATGGTCCTGTGGAGGTAACTATTCCAGTCTGTCAGGTCAGTTTGTCCATGCAACACCTCAATGAACCCATTCTGCTTTTGTGTAGGAAAAGTTGCCTTTTAAGATTGTTGTGATGAACTGATTTGTAAAAATTATCACGTAGAAAAAAAAATTAGTTTACAGATAACAGCATTGAAAATTAAAGTAAAAGCTGCTATGAATGCTGAAAGTTTCCTGCATTAGAAATCATATTTCATAAAACTATAAATATGTCCTTTTTTCCCCCTGTAATCTAAACAATGTTGTGGTAGCAAACTTGCATGGCACATTCATCCTGTAGTAAATCCATATGCTTGTTTCATTACCTGCCCTAAACCTAAAGGGATTGATATTGGCCAGAGTGAATCAGGGACTTAACTACACAGACATAAATTAGAATGCTGTGATGGACCTAATTCCAGAGAGAATTGTGTAAAAGGTGGTGAATGTTTTGGGACTCCTCTTGTAATGAATTAAATTTTGTTAAACCGAGTGCATTGTTGGGCTTGAGATTTTGTAGACGAGTTTAAAGAGCAAATCTGAATGGTTATCAAATCTGAATGGTTATGCTGTCAATAGAAACAAGCTTTTCTGTAATACATGTGGAAGCTTAACATAAATTAAGTTGTGACAGCATTTATTGCAAGTGTAATGTGCTATTAATAGTTGGCAAAAACAGCCTGAAAGTAAGATTTCAGATTGACTTATAAATCACTAATCAGAGAACCCCATGGAAGGTAGAAATAATAGAATAATGACATACTCCTGAATTTTGTATATGAATTTAATTGTAGTGCATCTGTGAAAATATTATTTGAGTTTTCCTGGCATAGTTGTATGTGAGTTTTGCCATATAAATGCGTGAATGTATCATAGAATCTTATCTGCATCAGGCAGGCATACACAATGAATTTTCTCCATTTCATTGCTGTAGAGTTTTAGCATTTTTCTCTCCAGTTTGATATTTTAAAAATATTCTTACAGAATCAGATTGCTTTGTATGTATTTAAGCTGCAGAGTCTTTTCTGATCTGTCAGAATAGGAAGTTTCTGTGTGTGTGTGGTTTAGCATTCTGTAAGTCAGTGATCTCTCCAGGGCATCTTGAAATATAAGTGTCTCTTCTAGCTAAGTATGTACTTATTGTAAGCCATTTTTCAGCAGTCATTTTAATTTTCTAGAGCATGCTCTGTGTCAGTTTAAAGATGGAGCAACTGCTGCACAATGTAGCATAGCTTCAGGATGGAATGTCATTGCTCAGTGTGGGTTTTCTCTGGCAATAAACCACATGGATGATATTAATTCTGCAAGCTGAGGACCAGGTGAGTGACTCTGTGGCCATTAAGTTTCAGTGAAGTACGTTGCTGTGTTGGTAGGATTTGGATTTGCAGTAGGAAGTGTGCTAAAGGGAGAAGAAAGTGGAAAAATGACAAAAGACTGTGGTGCAGGTGGTTCTGAAAGCCTCGTCAGCCCTCCATGGGTCAGCAGTGCCAACGTGTCTGAGTGTGTGCAGCCCCACTGCCATCTGTGCTCCTCCTGCACTGGGGTGTGAGCTGGCCTCTGACTGTGGGAATGCTGTTTATATAACAATATACACGTGCACAGAGATTGCAGCCATCCAGAAATAGGTAAATGTCAGTCAGAGTTCAGTGAGGAACTCCATTTGGTGGTGTTGAGAGCAGAGATGCTGCCATGCAGGCTCTGAGTCTGCACTCCTGTTGAATTCTTTTCCTGTTCCTGCAGTCCTGCAGTCAGGTCACTGAGACATCCTACATGTCTAAAGTCCCTTCCTTACCCTTGGTCCTTTCCTAAAGAACCAGTCTTGCTCCCCCTTACGTTGTGCTGTGAAGGCATTTTGGGATGCGTAGTTGTTTTGGTTTGCTAATTGGAGATTTTCTAATTAACTAATTAATGTGTTGTGAACACCTGGAGACGGGCTGGCATCAGCAGCCTGAGGGGTCTGCAGGGCACACGGGGAAATCTCTGCTCCTGGGGGCTCCACTGAGGTGTGGCCATGGGCACAGCAGCAAGGAGGGGACAGGCACACCTGGAGTGCCAAGACTGAGGATGTTCATTGAATAAATGAAAGGGGCACAGCAGCAAGGGAGGGACAGGCACACCTGGAGTGCCAAGACTGAGGATGTTCATTGAATAAATGAAAGGGGCACAGCAGCAAGGGAGGGACAGGCACACCTGGAGTGCCAGAACTGAGGATGTTCATTGAATAAATGAAAGGGCACAAGCGAGGGTGCAAAACAAACACAGAAAGGCTGCTCAGATGTCCTCAAAGTGGGGCCAACCTGTGTGTGTATATACATATATATAAATATGTAATAAAATATAATATCATATATAATATAATAGAATATATATTATAGATATATTATATATTATTATATATATAATATAATATAATGTATATAATATTATATATTATATATTATATATATTATAGATATAATATATATAATATACAATATATATAATATATATTATATATATTATATATTATATAATATATATTATATATATTATTTATATATATATTAATATAATATATATTATATATATTTATTTTTTAAATATATATAATATATATATATATATATATATATATATATATATATATATTTAGTCTCTCATGGAATGTTCTAGATGTTTTCTGGCCAATGATGGGCTGTTACACCATCCTGATCTCCCAGTTGGTCCCAAAGTCACCACGAGCTGCCTGGATGTCACTGGCTGTGGCTTCTTGTCTCTTGGGACTGGATGTGTGCTGTCCATTGTGTGGCTGTACTGCCAGCCCTGGGCCCATCCCCTCCAGGACAAGCCCTCACAGCAAAGCAGGTTCAAAACTTGAAAAGGGTATAAAGAAAACTTTATTAATAGAAATTAAAAGAATAATAAGAATCGGAGTAGAATTTTTATAATACTTCTCTTTTTCCCTATAACTTTTCTTATTATTAATGATGTCTAGAAGTAATTTAGCTAGTCTATTACTTTTAGAATAGTCTTTTTTTAGTTTACTTAGGGAGAGGAGTCTCTCTTGTCAATTTAGGGAGACTTCTCTGTTAGAAAACAGGTTTTTTTGTAGCTTTTAATTTTTACGAATAACAGCTGCCTAGAAATCTTGCAATTGCAATTGTGAAGCTTCTCTTATTTTTTACAGCTTTTTTAAAATAGCTGTGTTTATGGGCTATGTTAACTTATGGGGTATTATTTTAAGGATGAGCTGTTTAAAAGTAAAGGGTTTTTTTATTTATCTCTGAGATCATCTTTATCTCTGGAAAAAGAGGTGCAGGATCAGGAAGGTCTGTATGCTGACTGTTGCTGCAGTCTGCTTTCCAACAGTGCTTGAAATGCAATTTATAACCATTGAGGAATAAGAATCATCAATTGCTTCTATCTTTACTATGAACTGCAAGACTTTACATCTCCTATTTCCCTTCTTGACAGGATCCAGGCAAGCCCTACTGCCCTTTTGCCATTTGATTACCTTCATATTTTCTTGCTTCTTCTTCCCTGCTCCAGATGTGGCTGACTTTTTCTGCACACACTAAAGCCTTTTGTTCCCTTCTACTGCTGTTGGAGTCAGGCATTTCTTACCATGTGTTCTCAGATAATCTCTTCTGTCTCCTGGTTTTCCTCTGTGTCTGCTTTCACCTCTTGCTTAATTGATTCCATGCCTTCTTTTCCTTTAGTTTTCTCATGGTGCAAGCAGGCTTTCCTCCTTCCTCTTTTGTGTCTGTTTGTCCTTGTGCTGCCTGCTTCCTCAGCTGTGCCCATGGTTGGTTTGACATCTGCAGCATTGCTTTGATGGTTGGTTTGATATCTGCAGCATTGCTTTGATGGTTGGTTTGATATCTGCAGTGTTGGTTTGATATCTGCAGCCTTGCTTTGGTGGTTGGTTTGGTATCTGCAGCATTGCTTTGTTGGTTGGTTTGATATCTGCAGCGTTGGTTTGATGGTTGGTTTGATATCTGCACTATTGCTTTGTTGGTTGGTTTGATATCTGCACTATTGCTTTGTTGGTTGGTTTGATATCTGCACTATTGGTTTGATATCTGCAGTGTTGGTTTGATATCTGCAGCGTTGCTTTGTTGGTTGGTTTGATATCTGCAGGGTTGGTTTGATATCTGCAGCATTGCTTTGATGGTTGGTTTGATATCTGCAGTGTTGGTTTGATATCTGCAGTGTTGGTTTGATATCTGCAGTGTTGGTTTGATATCTGCAGTGTTGGTTTGATATCTGCAGTGTTGGTTTGATATCTGCAGTGTTGGTTTGATATCTGCAGTGTTGCTTTGTTGGTTGGTTTGATATCTGCAGCATTGGTTTGGTGGTTGGTTTGATATCTGCACTATTGCTTTGATGGTTGGTTTGATATCTGCAGTGTTGGTTTGATGGTTGGTTTGATATCTGCAGTGTTGGTTTGATGGTTTGATATCTGCAGTGTTGCTTTGGTGGTTGGTTTGATATCTGCAGTGTTGCTTTGGTGGTTGGTTTGATATCTGCAGCGTTGCTTTGATGGTTGGTTGGTTTGATATCTGCAGTGTTGGTTTGATATCTGCAGTGTTGGTTTGATATCTGCAGTGTTGCTTTGTTGGTTGGTTTGATATCTGCAGCATTGGTTTGGTGGTTGGTTTGATATCTGCAGTGTTGCTTTGATATCTGCAGTGTTGGTTTGATATCTGCAGCGTTGCTTTGTTGGTTGGTTTGATATCTGCAGTGTTGGTTTGATATCTGCAGTGTTGCTTTGTTGGTTGGTTTGATATCTGCAGTGTTGGTTTGATATCTGCAGCGTTGCTTTGTTGGTTGGTTTGATATCTGCAGTGTTGGTTTGGTATCTGCAGCGTTGGTTTGATATCTGCAGTGTTGGTTTGATATCTGCAGCGTTGCTTTGTTTCCAGCATCCTCCCTTGCATTTCCATCCCAGAGTCCTCCCTGGTCCTGTTGCTATTCCTGCCAGTCTTTTATCAATCCCTGAATAAACTCTCCTGAATGAGAGGTGAGAAGCATCTCCTGTTCATGTGACTGACTGGGAGAAAGGAGCCTCAGTCAGAGGCTGAGCTGGTGTTGGGAGCAACAGACATTTTCAACTTCTTCCATTGATTTTATTCTTTTGAGGGATTAATGCTGTGCTGTGCCTACAGCCAAAGCATATATGAGAAAAATGTAACTTTAAACTGGATGTTCTTCAGTACTAAGCTGCATCTAGACTTGTTTCTCCAAACTGCACTTTCATCTTGCCTTTCAAAGACCTCTTCCTGTGCATTTAGCCATGAATTCAATTTCAGTGAGCATCAAACAGCTGCTTAATCTTTTATGTCAGATTCTTTCTCCCACTGCTTTTGATGGCTGAAGGAAACATCAGTTCTCTTCCTGCTGCTCATATAATTTTTAGCATTGCTTTTAACAGGGATGTGTTTATAAGTATTTGTGTTCTGGCTGTCTTTGTGTTTTACAGATTCTTTTTAAGATAGACACCTCTTTCCCACCCTGTATCACCCAGGAGTTTGGACTGGAATAATCTCATTTTGCATTTTCTTTTACTGAAATATCCTTCTCCTATTCTTGGTAAAGAAGGCATTTGGTTATATCCATTAGACATCTTGCAAAACCGATTTTCCTCAGTTTTTATCTTTTTTTTTTGACCATCGTGCTTTCCTTTGCATCAGATTGTTGTGTCTTTCCTTTTGTAAACTCTTTGTTTTTACTGTGAAGATTTTTCCCAGTCTCCAGTACCCTTCTTGCTTTTTCCTGAAGTTTTCTTTAAAATTCTGATTCTGAGTTGTATCCAGCATACAACAAATATGTTCATAGATCTGTCAAAACAGTAAGGAAGTATCAAAAGAAAACACTTAATAAGAAATGTAATCTCATCATCATACCCAAAGTTCTGCCTTTACAAATAATCTTTGCTATAACGCCTGCCAGAAATTCACAACAATAATATTTTTTAATGTAATATTCATTGGTTTTTGTGTAGACTGATGCAGGCTTGCATGTGGTGTGTAAGCTCTCCAGCTTTCTTGTTTTCCATCTGTGTTCTGTGTCAGTGTCCTGGGATCCCTGACCTGCATTTGTAAACCCTCAGGTGATAAATGTAAACTTTTAATCTGAACAAATCCCTGAATTACTGTTATCTAATAGAATTAGCTCAGTTTAAATTTTAAAAACTTGTTGAAGCAATTGCTGTATTGTAATTGTGTAATAGATAGAATTGTATGTGTTACAGTTACATAATTATGGCAATCAATTATTAGTCTCCTTTGCACTAGATAATTGTCTAGATAACTGTACTTAACAAAATGTTATTGAGCATCCCCATGTGGTTGTGTCTCAGTTCAGTGGCTCTTACTGGGTTTTGTGGTGTTTCTCAGAGTGTGGGGTCTGTCAGATGTTTTTGTTAACAGCTGCTCACACGACTGCAGAGAGTCCTGGGAGTGAGTGTGCATTCTTTATTTGAGATAAATTTACAAGATCAGAACTTGATTAGCTCTCCATACTGTGCAGTCCTGGGGGACTTGGCTGGCAGTTCTTGCAATGCAAGCTATGGTTTTTAGAGAGGACTCTCAATGCTATCTGGTTTGGGTTAGAGAAGACCTCATGGCTATATTGGAGCAAAAAAAGGCTTTGAAATGCTGTGCACAAGTCCTGTAGTGGAACTGTTTATGACTGAGTAGATGGCAAGTGAAACACCTGGTATTTATCTTATTAAATATTTGCTTTTAACACAGGAAAGGAATCTAGGGATGGAGGAAGGCTGAAAATACCAGTGTGTGTGCATGCTGCACTGAGAGATGGCTGCTGCTGCAGTCCATGGAGCTGCACTGAAGGGAATAATGGAAATGTTGTGGTTTGTGTTTGGAGCTGGTATTGGCTGTAGCTGCAAAAGCTTCTCAGTCTCTGAAACTTTTTTGCTTCACAATGGGTGCCAGTGAAGGACCTCTTAGGAAAACAAAACTGTGTCAAAGCAAGCACAGAACTGGTGCTTTGGATGACATTAATCTAAGCTGTGATATTGCCCTGAGAGAATATGCTGTCAAGGAGTTAGAGATTGATCTTGGCATTTCTTTATTGCTGAGTAATTAGTAATCAAAGAAAGTAACCCCCACACTTTATTAAGAAAATAAAGTGCCTCAAAAACTTATGGCTTGCATCAGGTTTCTTCTGTTGAAGGCAGTAAGCTAGTTTGTGAAGATACTGTTGCTAAACTCGTCCTTCACTGAAAGTGATCTTTGCCTGGTATGAAGCATTATTCATGTTTCATTACTCTGTTGTATGGAGAGTGTGGTCTGGCTGCCAGTCTGTGCATGCTGGGCTTTTCTATTGCACCAGTTTGTCTCACTTTAGACTCTAACCTCGGCTTAAGTTGCTTTGAATTTTGTTTATAAGGGAAGCTGTCAGCAGATGGCAGCAGCAATCTCCTCACACAATAGTTTTGGGTTACCAGCCAAATGAACATCTTACATTAATGTTAACTAATCCTAAGGAAAAACGCTCTACTGAAGTAATTCAGTGCGGGCAAAACTTACTTTTATTCTTGGCCTAAAGCAGGATTTTGGAGCCAGGGGCTGCTGATTAACTTCGGTTTGGGCTTTCATGAGCCGGCTGATGAGCGAGGAAGAGAAGCCAAAGGAGTCTTAAGTACAGCCAGAGACTCTTGCAGCTGCAGAGTGATTGATGGCAGTCAGCCCTAGGAACTTGAGGGTGGAACCATTAAACATCTTGGGGCTAGGCTGCTTTCCCCACCTTGTACTCACTGTTGTAGGTTGTGTTTAGCACAGCCTGTATAGTCATTATTTTAGGTTGTGTTTAGCACAGCCTATATACTCATAACTGTAAGTTGTGTTTAGCACAGCCTATATACTCATTGTAGGTTGTGTTTAGCACAGCCTGTATACTCCTTGTTGTAGGTTGTGTTTAGCACAGCCTGTATACTCATTAGTGTAGGTTGTGTTTAGCACAGCCTGTATAGTCATTATTTTAGGTTGTGTTTAGCACAGCCTATATACTCACTGTTGTAGGTTGTGTTTAGCACAGCCTGTATACTCACTGTTGTAGGTTGTGTTTAGCACAGCCTATATACTCACTGTTGTAGGTTGTGTTTAGCACAGCCTGTATAGTCATTGTTGTAGGTTGTGTTTAGCACAGCCTATATACTCACTGTTGTAGGTTGTGTTTAGCACAGCCTATATACTCACTGTTGTAGGCTGTGTTTAGCACAGCCTATATACTCACTGTTGTAGGTTGTGTTTAGCACAGCCTGTATAGTCATTATTTTAGGTTGTGTTTAGCACAGCCTGTATAGTCATTATTTTAGGTTGTGTTTAGCACAGCCTGTATAGTCATTATTTTAGGTTGTGTGTAGCACAGCCTATATACTCACTGTTGTAGTTTGTGTTTAGCACAGCCTATATACTCATAACTGTAGGTTGTGTTTAGCACAGCCTGTATACTCATTAGTGTAGGTTGTGTTTAGCACAGCCTGTATAGTCATTAGTGTAGGTTGTGTTTAGCACAGCCTGTATAGTCATTATTTTAGGTTGTGTTTAGCACAGCCTATATACTCACTGTTTTAGGTTGTGTTTAGCACAGCCTATATACTCACTGTTTTAGGTTGTGTTTAGCACAGCCTGTATACTCCTTGTTGTAGGCTGTGTTTAGCACAGCCTGTATACTCCTTGTTGTAGGCTGTGTTTAGCACAGCCTATATACTCATAACTGTAGGTTGTGTTTAGCACAGCCTATATACTCACTGTTGTGGGTTGTGTTTAGCACAGCCTATATACTCCTTGTTGTAGGTTGTGTTTAGCACAGCCTGTATACTCATTACTGTAAGTTGTGTTTAGCACAGCCTGTATACTCACTGTTGTAGGTTGTGTTTAGCACAGCCTGTATACTCATTATTTTAGGTTGTGTGTAGCACCAGTGGGAGGGGGCTGTGCATACACACACACATGCATTTCAGGGTGCTGCCCTTTAATTTGCATTAGTGTTCCTCAGTATCTCCAGTGCTTGCCCTGCAGTGGCTGTGAGCAGGCTGCTCTCAAGGGCAGGGGCTCCAGCCTGCCATAGCTCTGCCCCTCCAGGAGCTGAAGCATGAGGGGTTGTTTTGTCCTGCCCATATCCTCCCTGAGAGGGGTTGGCACAGGATGTGCTTTGTGGCTGCTGGAAGGTAGCTCAGGGAGGGGCTGTGTTACTCCTCTCAAGGGCCCAGCTGTACCAGATGCCATGGTCTGGGTGCTGTGGGGAAGAAGGAAAACCTCTTTGAATTGTCTTGGCACCAGCACAGTACCAGATGCCATGGTCTGGCTGCTGTGGGGAAGAAGGAAAATCTCTTTGAATTGTCTTGGCACCAGCACAGGTCAGCAGTGAGGAGCAGCCATGCTTCAGGCATCTAGTTGTGCCAAGAAGAAAAAGGCCAGGTTTTGTACCCATCTCTCACTCTGAGATGAGATTTTCAGTTTTCCCCAAAGGAGTTGAATACCTCTGATTTATAAGAAGGGCTGTAGTGCTATCCCACCCTCACATTTGGCAAAAATGGTGTCCTCTCATTCAGTATCTCCACTGGACACTATTTACTGTTCCCATTCTTTTCCTGACCAGCCCTGAGAACTAAGCTGAATTTTCCACAGTGCCACCTGAACTTATTTGTGAGTGGTGAGAGCTAATTTTAAGTCCAGTGTTATAAAAGTGGTGCTTTGACAAGTGCACTGTCAGCACTGAATTTCATTTAATATTTGAACCTGATGGGGATATTGAGAGCCTTTAGCTCTGCCTTCAGCTATCACCTTGTGTCATGCTTTGATGCTGGTGCTATACACATTTTTGTACCTGGGCATCTATTAATAGAAGATATTTGCCTTTTATGCCTTTGCAGTGCAGTTTTCCCAAGCAATTGGCCAAGGACTTCATAAACATTTTATTAAAAGGATGTTAATTAATGCTCCACCAGTGCTTCTGATTACTCTGTGACATGTGACTGCTACAAAACCTGTTAGCTCTTTACCTTCCTATTATTTTATTTTTATGAATTTATCTTATTTAACTCTGTATTATAATTTCCACCCATTAGTACACCACAGTGGAGTTCCTCATTAGAAAGCTTTGAAATCTGCTGTTATGTGCCTGCTTGTAGAAGTTTAGTAACACAAGCCACAGGCAAGGATTGGCAAGGATTTGGCTAATATCCTATTAGCCAGCTAGCTGTTTAGGGTAAGTTAAATATGCTTTTTGACGTGGAATTTGTTATTTAGATTAATCAGAAACTGGCATCCTTTGAGCATTTTTCTAGCTATCTAATAGAAGTTCAGAGGGAGTGAAGGATGCAGACAGCCATGTGCAGCTGAAATCACACATGTTCTATTTTCCTTCACAGCAAGAAGGAGACAATGGCAGATTTTATACATCAAAACAACTGCTTGGTTTGGGAGAGTCTGGTTATGTGGTCTTGTGGGTGGTTTTGTTTCTTCTATTTTTTTAGCCATATTTTTTTTAAATTTAGTGTTAATATCTTAGTGGGTTTTTTTGGTACTGTGTTTTCATTTTGTGTGGATTTTGGTTGCTGTTTTTGTGTGTGTGCTGGTTTGTTGTGGTTTTGGGTTTTTTTAATCACATGCATCTGGCTTTTTGGCTTACTTAAGTTCTTAGACTTTGGCTCCCCTCACTGTTTGAAATGTCTGACTGCTATTCAATGTGTCTGTAGACTTTTGCCATTGACCTTTTCTTTAGAGCAATATTTATAAGACTAGAACAAAAGTGGAACACAAAAGCTCCTGGAACAAAAAAGGATATCTATATACTGTTTCAGAAGGGTATAAAAGCCTTCCTAATATAAAAACATTCTGAAGTATTCCCATGAGGGAAGATTTGCCTGAGCATTAGCCCTGATGTCTCCTTTTTTCTCACAGCCTTACACCTGAGTGCTAATGGATCAGCTCTTTGGAGAATTGCAATTAATTCTATTTCTGTGAAGTGCCCTGCAGATACCAGTGCAGTATGACAATCCTACCCACCACAGGTGGTTTGATTTCACTGCAGTAGAGATCAGGATGCAGCAGAACTGCTTTGCTGAAGGAGTCACTTGGGTGATGTAGGTTTATTGATGTGCTACACAGCTGAAGTAGAAGGGGAAAATAATAAAATAAATTGACATTTAAATAGCCAGGAACACACCACCATTTCAAAATTAGTTGGTGGAACTGCTTTTAGCTGACACAGCCTTTGATTTTTATGGATATGTCCTAGATATATAGAAAGCTTAAATAAACAATTAAACTGTAATGGGACATTGTGATGATTAATGTCACTGATAATAATGTCCAAGATAATCATGGGATTCAGTGAGATCAACCTGTTTGGCATTTTAGACAAGTAGAGTGTGTCATCAGTTTTTACTGATGAGGTTTTCTGTATTTGAGAAGTTTCTGATTGATAGTCTTGTGACTAATCAGTTGTCCCAGACATCTTTTCACTAAAAATCCTTTCCTTAGGATTTTCCCTCCTGAGAAGCTGAGAGGCCTCAGGAATAAAATGCAAACATTGATTATCTGCTGCAGTGGGATGCAACAGGTGCATCTGGGATTGGATTATTTAATGTATATAAAGTAGGTAAATTAGGAATAAGGAAAAACTACCATTACTTTGTTACTTGATTTCTTAATTGCATACTCAGTTATTTTTTAATTATATATCCTGTTCTCCACCTTCCTTTTAGAAGATGGTAATTTTTGAGTTTAAAGCTCAAAATTTAGTGTCTTTATAAGGATCATTTCAATGCTCAGCTGTATTCTCAAGCCTAGTATTTGTTGCACATTTTAAAACATTGTTCCCTGCTCACTGTGCAGGGAAACATAACCTGAAAGCTCCTAAAAATTTTTGCAAGCTAAATTTTTTAGAACAAGCAGTGAAATAGGGAACTGTGTGAAATACCTCCTCAGTAAAGTATTGCTCTTAAATGTTGCTGGCTCCTTCTCTTCTTTCCAGTCTTGCAGGAGTTCCAAAGCTTTAAATACTCAAATGTTCTACTTGTACAGGAATATATATTTTCTGCTCCAAAGTGGATAGAAAACTGTTGAAGGAAGTCAGCTCTTGCCCATTAAGTAATATCTTGGTGGCTTGTAAAATGGGAAAATGGAATATGTGAAACTGAAGTGTTCATTTTGATCTATTTCTGGCTGTTACTCCTTTCAGAATAATAAAAGGCAAACTTAAGTATGAATTGGAGAATAATGTCAAGGGAAAAAATGTTACGTTTTGGCAATGGTTAAAAATAAATTAAACTAGAAATGTTCAGAGCCAGGTGTTTCCATTCTGATTCACTCCTTGCATTAATATATCTCTATTATTTTTTGTAGTAAATGACCTTTACATTTCAAATTAAAAAGACAAATTATGGGCAAAGATTTTCCTTCTTCTTCCACTCTGAAACAGAAAAATCTTCAAGTTCAGTAAGTAACCAAATATTTACCAACGAGGCAAGGAGCAGAAATTTAGAGTGAAATGTTCCATAAAACTGGAGTAAACACAGTACTTCCAATTAAATAATAACAAGAGTGTTCTCTCAACTGCTCTCACAACAGTTCTGCACAATTTGCCATCACAGTGACAATCCTGCCTCTGATTCCTGCATTCATTAAAAGCAGAAACTGCTCTCAGGGAGAGGCTTTCAGTGGGACATGGCTGGTCAAGCAGCAGCCAGCCATTAGACAGCTCAGGAAGGTTCCTGACATTTCTTCAGGTTCTCAGAGAAGGAAGACAAAGACACATCCTTAGAATTCAATCATCAATTCCAGATTTTATTAAGCTGTTGGTCTGGGTGCCTCTAAAAGCTGGCTCAGAACAACATCTAGAAACTTTTCATTAGAGGTGAAACCTTGATGTTCTGAGACCTGGTGAAGTGAGATTCAAACGTCCATAGGTAAAATAAATTTTTCTGTGTCATCTTAACATTGCTTAATTCAAAAAGTGCCATTTGTACTTCACATAAGTCTTATCTTAAAAAATAAAAAATGCAATTTTTTTTCTTCTTTAAAGATTAAGTATGTTTTTGGAATTCAGTAATGCTGACTGTTTGGTAGGCAAAGGGATCCATTATATTAAAGTTAATATAAAGTGAGCATATTTAGAACTTTCCAAGTTGAGTTCAGTTTAACTTTCTATTAAGCAAATGTTTGTATTTAAGCACAGCTCTCAAAAGCATAATTTAGGCAACTTTATCTTGCAATCAGTGTCAATATACCATTTTTCTTTGAAAATTTTAAGAGGAATGGTGAATGCTAATGAAATTCTTTCAAATGACAGAGTTTAATAAGAACCAAGTTCAGAAATGTAGCCCATTGACTTTACTCTGATCTCTATTTGGATTAGTACATGGTGCCAAAAATAACATTCCTTCCATTGCATTCCTTGGTACCAATTACTGCATCACAGCTGCCTTGTGATTCTTGTCCTTATTGGTGACATTAGATGGTGAGATTGAGATGATATTAATTTGATAATATTAAATTTGATTAATTCGATAATATTAAATTGCAGCTTTGCTTGCATTTCTATTTAAGATGAAAGCTCCCTAGCACAATTCACTCTGCTTTATTAGTTAAATTTTATGCCAGAGAATTTCTGTTTATTTAATAGCCTCATGTCAGCAATGAGCAGCTTCCACTTTGTGTGCAGTTCCTATTTCTCTGCCAGTAATGCAGGTGAGAATAACTGAGAGGTGTAGAAGTTATAGGGTCCCCCAAACTATTCCCAGATGTTATTATCTTTGTCTTCATTGAGAGTGCTGTGAGCTCAAGCTTTTTAAGCTTTTTAAGGATTTTTGTACAGGACATATTTGAGATGAGAACTCAAGTTTGAAGCCAACATTGCCACGTGTTGCATTGACTTTGTGGGTGAGGGAGGTGTGCACACACTGCATACAAACTAATTATATCAGGTGTTCTCTTGAGTGGAAAAAATGTAAAAAAATAAAAATAAAAAATGTCAAAACATGTTAAAATTAGAGAACTAAGTGAATGAAAGGTAGTTCTTCACATAATTAAAACACTTGTTTTCAGAAGTCATAAAACGGATAAAATAATAGAAATGAGGTTTTTTTTTCAAGGATAAGACTGAATATTAAAGCAGTGGAAGATGGAAAATAAATTATGTGTTAAATATATGTATGGAGATGGAAAATATATATGCAGAGGTTAAATTCATTGTGTTTTATTATATCAAGTGTATTGAGGATAAATGAGAGAGATGATTAATCAAAATAAACCAAGAAGAACATGAATATTGAAATTGTTTAGAAGCCAGGGTTCTGTGTTGAGCTAGGAATCTTGCCTCTTTGCTTGGATAGCTTAGGAATATTTTGGTGGACTATTTCTAGATTTTCAGGATGGGTTTTTAGGTTTATTAGGGATAAGTTTACTTTGTGGTTTTTTTGGTTGTGGGTTTGGCTTTGGCTTTTTTGTTTGCTTTTGGTTCTTTGTTTGCTTGGTGAGGTTTTTGGGTTTTTTTTGAGGGAAAAGCATATTTTAAAGCATTGAAAATCCTAATTTTTGATCTCAGTAGCTTGAAAACAGCTTTTCGAGCTTTTCTTTCATTGCAATCTACCAATGGCAAGGTGGAGTAATATCCTTCAGGAAAAGAAACAAGTGTGAAATACAACTTGAGCTACCTTAAAAGCATTATTATTATTATTATTAATTATAATGGTTATAATTAAATATTATAAATTATATTTAATAATAATTATAATTAATCATTAATAATTAATTAAATTATAATTAATCATTAATAATAAATTACAATATTAATAATATTAATGATATTAATGATTAATAATATTAATTATTAATGTTATTAATATTAATTATTTAATATTATTAGTGTTATTACTATTCATTATTAATAATTATTAATATTTTAATATTAAATATTAATAATAATTAATGTACTGCTAAATCATGTTTTACAGCATTCATGGCTACTGGACACTTAGGAAATATTTGGTTTTGTTGGTAGGAAGGTGAATGGAGCAGTGCTGGTTAATGTAAAACACAGGGCAAAAGGATCAGCCAGGGTCATGCAAAAAAGGTGCCCAGAGACCAGAGCAGCTTGAAAAGGTGGTGAATGTAAAAGAAAATATCTAAACCCTTTTTATGGATTCTGTGCTTGCTGAAGGTGGATTGCAATAGATGTGCAATTTTGTTTCCAAGGGGGCTTTTCCAAACTGTCCCTCCTTGCTGTGCCTCCCATGGCTTTTCCAAACTGTCCCTCACTGCTGTGCCTCCCATGGCTTTTCCAAACTGTCCCTCCTTGCTGTGCCTCCCATGGCTCTTTTCCCTCCCAGCACCTTCTGTCTCCTCTGACAGCATTCTGTCTCCTCCTGCATGCTGACCTCTCTCAGGAAAAGTGAGGGACTGGTTCTGCTTCAGAAACTGCAGAAATGGCAGCTGGGTTGGGTCTGATTTGGTGTGAGAATCACATTCTCTGCATCACTTGGATTGTGCTGTCCCAGATCTGATATTCAGAGCTTTAGAGCCGTGGCTGTTGTAATTATTTCTTCATTGTAGCTTTCATTTAGGCCGGTCTTAAAAAACAATTTTGGAATTATGGCAGGTGCTGCATATTGCTGTGTCTCAATTTCTTCCTGGTTTCTCTAAGTGAGAGCTGGAAATGCAGTTTGGCCTGTGTGGAGTTGCTTGGGTTAGATGAGGAATAGATGTTTATGAAGTGTCCCCATGGCAGAGCCCTGTGCCCAGGGGCTCCAAGGGAATGAATGTGTTTCTGTGGAAAGCACTGGGCAGCATGTGCAGCTTGGGCTGATGATTCTTTATTTCAGATGCCAGAGTTCAGTGTTTCCTGAACGCTCCAAACTGGGTTTTTGTACCCTAGTACATAAATTATTTTACCCTTTTCTCGGGCTGCATTCATGTCAAGTTGTTGCAGGGATAATATGTTTCAGCTTTCCTTTTAGTCTAGTTGTCTCATCTTGGCTTTAAAGTAGTATAGTTCAGTCAGGTCTGTTGGTTTCTTTCAGTTTCATTCTTTTATCCTCTGTTAGGTTTCTTTTCCCTGATTCTTGAGGGAGATGTAGTTCTTCCTTCCAGTTATGTATGAAAGCCCCAGTTCTCCATGTGCCTCTTACTTTTATTTTTCCCTTTAGCTATTTGTCTTTGTATTTTGTTCAGTTTTCCATTTTCACCCAACACCCTTCCTGCATTAGCAGTACCAGTGTCTCATTTTATAGTGGTGTTTGTTCTTGTCTTTCATGTGATCCATGTTTTAGAGGCTACATAATTTTGGTGTTACCAGGAGTATCAATATTATGTTGCATTTTCAAGAAGCCATTAAACCTGACATATTTTGTGACTCCTACTCTTGTATGCTATAATTAACCCTAACTATCAACCAAGACTAGTAACTAATATAATGAACTAATTCCATGCCACGTTATTAAAGTCAGTTATTGTTTACTTTATGTGGGAAATATTTGATGTGTGTTAGAAAGGATGCTGTAAGGATGGCAAACATTAAAATGCTTCAGTTAACACCCTGTGATTGCTTTTCCTATCTGCTGAAGAGCCTGGCTGTTCAAGAGATTGAATGACTTCACTCCCACTCATTGTTCACCATTCAATAAGAGATGCTGTGCCTCCTAAATCACAGTTTAACCATCAGCTCCTAATTCAACACCCATTTAGCTTTTTGAGCCTGGATATTTTCCAGTAAACCAGCAAACCCAGTACCTTATCTTACTGTGTCAGCCAATTTTCACCTTTAGACAGAGCATTTCTTAATGCTTGAAGCTGAGGGTTTATTTGGCTTACAGCTGCAAAACTACTGTCGTTTTCCTTGCTGCTTATGGAATGAAAATGGGTTGTATATAATTGTGTGCTTGATGGTGACATTGACATTGCTGCTGGAATTTGTGTGGCTTATGTTGACTTATTGACAGGCAGCTCTTGAGTTTCCTTCATTTTAAATAGAGGGCATAGCATGGAATTAAATCTTCACTTTTTACTAATAACTGTAAAGCTGATAGACCTCAGACCTAGTGGAGTCCTAAATTTAATTTTCTATAAAGCAAAGTTGTTCAAAAATTTAAAGCTATTGCTATTTCAAAACAAATTCACAGCATTGTGTTAAAACTCTGCTTATATTTGCCACAAAATTCAAGGGGCTGGAGTTTCCTGCAGTATAAATGCAATTGTGTTCTGCTTGTCTTGTGTTGTCCTAATTAGTTTTACTTCCATAGAGGCTGGGAGAGAATCACAGAGGAATGCTATAATTATGCTTTGTTCATGACCAGAAGGCAAGTGTGGGGTTTTTCCAGTTTTCCTTTCTTTCCCCTGCTCCCCGTGGTTCCCAAACCCAAAAATTTAAAGAGAGATGTAGAATGAGGCTTATCTATCTTATTCTATTAGTCCCACAGTTGAAAGTTTTCTGAATGTTATCAGAAAAGGTCTTTGCACTAAGATCAATAGCAATCCCTTGGTTATTGAAGGTGGACCTGTTGACCTGTTTTTCTAAGATTCTGCAGAGACAAATTTGTCCTCCTCTGCCTCTCTTGAAGCATGGATTTCCTTGCCTTGATCAGTTCTCTTTGGAAAAACAACGCAGGAAATATAATTTTTGTTTTCAGCTAACCATTAGAAATATCATGATACAAATCTGTCAACGCCAGTCAAAATAATGAAATGGTTACAAAACCTTTTCAAGTGCTCCCAGAAATGTGGATCAGAGTCATAAATTGATCTAATTTGGGAAATACCAGGTAGTGTGTAGCCATGGATGGGCCAGGAAGGTAACAGGCTGCAGCCTTCAGAGATGGTTTTGTTTTTAAAAGCCCCTTTCTGTATTTTGTCTGAACCATCTAGGACAGAAACATTAGTTCTTGGCAATACAGAAAATTTGGCAGCTGCTCTCAGGAATAATTTTGTAGATGTTGGTCTCTTCAACTGTACTTATTTTTGATTCTGCTATCTAATTTGATGTATTTTGATTAGGGAATATTCTGTGGAAGGCCAAATTAATACTCTAATCTTGCCATGAATAAGTAGATATTATATATAACTCAGTTACTCCTAAATAAATCACTGTTTAATTATTAGTATGTAGCTTATGATGTGAAAAAATACAAGAAAAAGCCAATAAATAAAATGTGCTGTTGTTTGTGGACGTGGACAAAAAAGTCCTTCCATGAAGAAAAAAAATTGGAATGGAAAACTGCATCTACCTAAAGTATTCCACATAGAGAAATAACAGTGAAGGATTAGAGCCAAAGGTGGATTCTGGGTTGCCAGCAGTGTTTTGGTAGCTGGAGGATTGAGCAGCAGGCTTGGCACACCTGCATTGGTACTGACAGTGGTGTTTTTCTTGGAGGTCAGCAGCTACACCAGGTGAAAAATTCCATTGTCAGGCAGGAGACACTTGGACTAGTGATAATAGCATCCAAAAATGGATTGACTTTGCTAAGGATTTAAAAAGATAATTATAGTATATTTTGCTTTATTGGGTTTAGTTTTATTATTTTGTAGGCTCAGCAGCAACAGGATGATGCCTCCACCTTGCTTCCCTCTGCAGGAGGTTTAACCAGGGCAGGTGCCAGACTGTGCACCTGGGATGGGCCAGGTTCATTTGTTTCCTTTGTGCAATGTTTGAGCAGGTAGTCTAAAATTTGGTATAAAAGTGTTTTGCTCAGGACAGAGGTGGGACTGAGCAGCTTTCATATTCTCACCTGTAGTGTCCTGAGTACAAGGACAAAGTTTGAGCAAGTCAAACTGACCTTGCAATTCTCACAGTTTCTGTTCTGCTGTGTTGTGCTTTCCAGTTTGTGGCCCCAAAAAGCTGCCCTGGATTCCTTGGATTCCCTGGGTTCCCTGGATTCCCTGGATTCCCTGGATTCCCTGCATTCCCTGGATTCCCTGCTCTCTAGACTGTAACACTGCTCCTATCTGCTCCATTGCACAAAGTGCTGCTTCCTCAGCAAAAAAGCAGGATGTAGTGAGTGAAAACATAGAACATCTCTGTACAGATAATATCATGTTTTATGCCTTCATATCCCACTTCTTAATAGGAATAAACGAATATGAGTTTAATCTTCACAGGAACTGGATTTTTCAAAGTGGAAAAAATTGATGTTAAACATTCTAAAAACCTGAACAAAGCAATTTGGAAATTCTGCTCTGAACTCAGTCATTTTTTTGGAGAAATCTTTGTTTGAAATTGAAATACTGATTGGGATATATACTTCAGTGGATGAGGGTTGTTCTGCTGGCAAGTACCCCAGCAAATTTGCACTCTATGGCATTGGAGAGAGAATCATTACCTTTGCTCTAAGGGATTTGGGATGATTTGCCCTAGATCAGCTGCCATCAAGTTCTGTGAGCATGCAGCACACTGCTTTCCCTTTACGTGGTAAATGGGTGCCTGAAAAAAACAAATATGGCATCTCAGTGTGTTGCTTTTTTATTCAGACATTTGAATTTATGCTTGTAGGTGTGCAGGAACAACTGAGTGTGGCTGAGAGGACAGAGGGTGAGGGGAGCAGTGATGAAGGCATTGCAGACAGTGCAGACAGTGTGTTCAGAATTGCTGCTGCAGGAAAGCAGGGTGTGTGCATATTGCACAGCAGTGCAGGGGACAGAGTGAAGAGAATAAAGGTGGAATAAAAAGCAATCTCACCCCTAAGGAGCTGCAGCTGAGCCAATTATTGGGGATTGGGAGCAGGCCTGACTTTACAGGCAAAGCTGTGGGCAATGAGAGGAGTTACAGCAGAGAGGGGTGGTGGGAGCTGGGGTGTTATAGCAGAGAGGGAGCTGAGAGCTGGGGTGTTATAGCAGAGAGGGAGCTGAGAGCTGGGGTGTTATAGCAGAGAGGGAGCTGGGGTGTTATAGCAGAGAGGGAGCTGGGGTGTTATAGCAGAGAGGGAGCTGGGAGCTGGGGTGTTATAGCAGAGAGGGGTGCTGGGAGCTGGGGTGTTATAGCAGAGAGGGAGCTGGGAGCTGGGGTGTTATAGCAGAGAGGGGTGGAGGGAGCTGGGGTGTTATAGCAGAGAGGGAGCTGGGGTGTTATAGCAGAGAGGGAGCTGGGGTGTTATAGCAGAGAGGGGTGCTGGGGTGTTATAGCAGAGAGGGAGCTGGGGTGTTATAGCAGAGAGGGGAGCTGGGGTGTTATAGCAGAGAGGGAGCTGGGGTGTTATAGCAGAGAGGGGAGCTGGGGTGTTATAGCAGAGAGGGAGCTGGGAGCTGGAGTGTTATAGCAGAGAGGGGTGCTGGGAGCTGGGGTGTTATAGCAGAGAGAGGTGGAGGGAGCTGGGGTGTTATAGCAGAGAGGGGTGGAGGGAGCTGGGGTGTTATAGCAGAGAGGGAGCTGGGGTGTGATAGCAGAGAGGGAGCTGGGGTGTTATAGCAGAGAGGGGAGCTGGGGTGTTATAGCAGAGAGGGAGCTGGGAGCTGGAGTGTTATAGCAGAGAGGGGTGCTGGGAGCTGGGGTGTTATAGCAGAGAGAGGTGGAGGGAGCTGGGGTGTTATAGCAGAGAGGGGTGGAGGGAGCTGGGGTGTTATAGCAGAGAGGGAGCTGGGGTGTGATAGCAGAGAGGGGAGCTGGGGTGTTATAGCAGAGAGGGGTGCTGGGAGCTGGGGTGTTATAGCAGAGAGGGGTGCTGGGAGCTGGGGTGTTATAGCAGAGAGGGAGCTGGGGTCAGGGGATGCTGCAAGGGGAGGAAGGCTCAGGGCTGGAGGAGCTGCCTGTGAGCAACATCCAGGAGGGGCCAAACCCCTGCAATAAGCAAACAGCAATATGGAACATTTGCAGTGCAACAGCAGCACAGCAGTGAGTCTCTGCTCCTCTCCTCAGCACGTGAGCAAATGCCACAGTTCCCATTCCTGAGATGCAGGCAGCACATATCTCATCCTGTGCTGCTGCTGGTCTTTATTTTTTGAAATGCATCCTAAAAAAAGCTAAATTGACTATTTTGCTTTACTCCATGTTCATAAATAGCTTAAAATAATCTATTTAAGGTCAAGGCTGTTGGCATGTGCTACAAATTATGAGTGCTTCTGTAGCCCAGTCTGAAATTTTCAGATTTTGTTTGTGTGTACCTCAAGGTGCTGTGCAGGTATACTGCAGTCCTTGTAGTTCTTAGGGCATCATGGAGTAAGGGATTCTGTGTTCTGTTCTTCATCTAAAATGCTGATGGAAAATGCTGCTTAGAGTCAGTTTTCTGAAAGGTCTTTACTTTGTTAATTGACTGAGAGCAGATTTGAGGTATTTTTTTTTTACCCTCCATACATTTTTATTAAAGTGTTTTCAGGTTGCCCTATTTCTTAAAGCACCTTCATGACTTACTGGAAAAGTTAATTTCTTTAACATGGATAATTATCCTGTCTCTTTCTCCTAAGAACTGGCAATTAAATGAAATTCTCATATTTGACCTGCTATATTTCCCATGTCTAACATGTTTAACATTAATGTTTTCCTGTATAAACTATCTGAAGTATTTATCTATGCAAAATATCTAAATGCTTTTGGTGATGTTGAATCCCAAAGGTGTAGGCTTGTTCATTGCCTGAAATGATGTGTAGTCCTCATTGTGCTTTGCTTTTTGATGGAGGACTTGGGTTTTGGCTGTAGACCAGCAGGTGCTATTTCCCTTGCACAAAAAAAAAAATCCTTCTGGGGTATAAAGTAATTTACTTGCCTGAATCTCTCATTTGTATCAGCCTCTTGTAAAGCAAAAAATTATTAGCCACAAATTTTATAGTAGGTGTGCTGTTTCTGAAGCCTGGGATATTTTACCTTCAGAGGTGTGGAGGTTTTGTGTTGGGGTTTTTCCCCCCTTTTTTCTTTTCTCCTGTTTCTCCTGGAGTCCATCTCTTGTAGAATTAAAATGAGATTTAAAAATTATCAGGTAGGAATGGCATGAGATTAGGTATCCCAAGCTCTTCTTGGGGGAATTATTCTCTCAACATTTAGATAACAGCAGAAAATTAAAGGGGGATGGTTTATTTTGACTTGTTTCACTCGTGCTCTCACTGTGCAAGCAGATCTGTTTTCTTCAGGATTCCTTCAAAGGATGTTCACTAATCATGTTTGAGGATTTTGCATGTGATGAATGGATAGATAAATTTAAAAAAGAAATGGAGAGCAGTCTGAGTAGTTACAGTTTTAGCTAGGATACAAAAAGATAATTTTTCTTTGCAAAGAGATAATAGAAATATTATAGTAGGCTTTAGGAATCAGCTCTTCCCATGGTTTGGCTGTCTGAATTCATAGAACACTGCTGTGCTGGCAGACCTGCACTGTAGTGGAGAAAGGTGGTTTCCAATGGCCTTGGCAACAGCTGGGAAATCACCTCTGGAAATCAACACCTGCAGATCAAATAATGCCCTGGCACACAGGGCTGAATGCTGATCCCAGAGCCACTTCTTTCAGTTTTAGTAAAAAACCAGAAAAACCTGGTGCAGTGGGAAGGTTTCTGCTCAAATACCTGCCCCAATGTAATTGCAGTCCATCTTTCCTTGTGTGGGTAAATTAAAGCTAATAATTCTCAATGTAATGGAAATGTGCAGTAGGCCTAATATGCAATATATGCTATAATTAAGAATACTTTTATTACTATGTACTTGATATTTTTATGTCCCCAAAAGCACCTAAAAATCCCTTTCTTCTATTCCTCTAATTAAGCCTCAGCTAAAGTGAGAGAGTAAATAATTTGAGTAGAATGGAAACTGTATTCTAACAAAATGTTGCTTTTCAAACTTGTCCAACAGTAGCATGAACTCTGCTCCAAGTTCAGGCCAAGGGACAAATACAGGGTTTTCTACTTTGTTTTAAGATGGTGCAGAAAATTGTAATAAAATTGCAAGCTCTGCAGGCTGTTTTTAGTGTATTTATTGTAAAATCATTACCAAATTCTTATGTTACTTTTTTATTAACTCTGATCGTTTAGGATAAGGTTGGTCTTGGAACTGGCAAATGGAAACCATGATCTATTTATTTAACCACAACAATTAATTCAAAATCCAGGCATTTTTTTCCAAGAGCAACTATTTGAAAAAAGGGTAAAATTCTTTTTTCAGCACTGGAAGGGTTGGTATCTCATGAGAGAAATCTGTCTCTAAAGAGGGAAGGGTGCACATGGCTAGAAGGGAATCTGCTTCAGGCTAGGAGATTTTTTTCCTCTGTATGGGAAGGAAACTTAAAAAAGTATTTCTGCTGCATTCAACAGCACTGAGCCTTAAGGGGAATCCAAGTGAAACAAATGAGCTTTTGTTCATTTTCTGTAACTTCTGTGAATGTGAAAATACCTTTTCACTGCATGCAGTCCCAAAAGGGTGTGCTCTGTCTTGTCCTTGCTGGTCTTTCAAAATGGTGAACTATTAAATAAGGAAAGTCTCCACAGCCCCCTGGAAGGAGGGTGGCACTCTCCTCCCCCTGACACCAAGGGTAGGACAGGAGCAAACAGCCTCTGGTTGTGCAAGGGTGCTTTAGATGAGCTACTGGGAAAATTTACCCACCAGAAATGGGAGAGCCACCATCCCTGGAGGGAGGTAAAAGATGAGTGGATGTGGCACTCAGGGCATGGTTGAAGTGCTCAATTAAGGCTTGGACTTCATGATCTGAAAGGTCTCTTCCAACCTAAATGATTCTGTAGCTCTTATTCTTATTTTGTTTTTCTGGCCTGGATCAGAGCAGTATCCCCATCTGTCCTGTAAAATGTTGTAAATTACATTGAGGTTTCTTTCAGAAGGGATGAATTTCTCAGTGTTAGTTTATGTATGTACTTCAATTTTAAAGAAAGAATTGCCTTGTGTTTCTTTCTACATCTATTAGTGGAGAGTTCAAAAGCACAAAATAGTTTTCAAATGAGATTTCTTACTGAAACTTCATCTCTGTTTTCAGACTGTTGGTTGAATATGTACATGGTTGCCTCATGCATCTGCTCCTTGGGTTTTAGGAATTTGGATGTGACTGCCTGTCCCTGATGCCAGACACTGATGCTTCTATTTCAGCTTTTCTGTAATGCAGCTTCCTGCAACACTGGAAAATTATGAAATGAAATAACAGAAATGAAAATTAGAATTGCTGTACAGAAGAGAGCAAAACATAAAGTGCTTGATAATGTCGATTTTGCTTATTAAAGAATATGTTTTTAAAACCCCCAAAGCTCTTAAACACATAGCACATGACTAAGACTGTTATTAAAGAAAGTTTTTTGATTCTATAGAGCTACATTTATGCTATGATTGTGTTACTCCCCAGCTCAAAACTACAAAACAGACAGCTAGAAAGAAGATTTCAGCTGTCTGAGAGCTTTAAAAGACAGGCAAGCAGTCACTGATGTTGTGAAATTTCATTCCTTAAACACAGTAGGAGTGTAATACTCTAAGTGAAGCAAGAAATTGAAATTATTTAATTGTGGAGTTATGCCAAATTTCTTGTAGCTGCTTTTTCTTTGTACTACAAATGGTTATAAGGGTATTACTGGCTGTTTTTCAGGGTTTTAGCTGCAGTAAATCTGCTATTTCAGGTCTTTTTGTTCTTCTTTGAAGAAGGACACCTTCAGACAGCAAAGTGTTAAAAACTCATAGTAAGTTTTTTTGCAGGCAAAGCTAACTGTTGCCTCTGTGTCTGTCTGCTCCATTCTGAGCAAATCCCCAAGTTTCACCCTGTTGGGATTCACCAGGAGGCTGAAATACACTTGTTGAGGAAACTCCAGAACTGAACATGGTGGGGCAGGAAGAGCTTGGCTTGTGCAATAAATATGCAAAATTTGAATCATGGGACACACCAGACCTGCTCTTGAATCCTTGCCCTGCCAGCTGTGCAGGCATGACTAGTGCAATAATTTTATTTGACTCTTCAGAGATGGTGAGCTGATAAGAAGTGAAACTCGGGGAGAGATTGTGGCCATTGGTTGAGATGAGATCTTCTTCCACTGTCCTGTCACCAGGCAGTTCCTAAGGTCAGACTGCACGTGAGGTAATCCAGTGTGAGATGAAATCATTAGAAGCAGTCCCAGAGGAGGGGAGATAAATGTTCCTTCCCTCTCTGGGTGAGACCAAGCTCACTGTGAAATGGTTCATGAGGACCCTGCTGACTGCAGGAGCTGCTGCTGGCCAATGACCCTTCCATGTGGCAATAACTCCAGGGTTCTGCTTGTCTGCCTCCAGCCTGCATGGGGGCTGGACCTGAGTGATGCTTTTGAGTGGGAGTAAGTGGCATGGTGGCCTTGGAGTGCATAGGGGACAGTGCCATGGCATGTGTGACAGTGCTCACAGGGGTTTGTAGAGGATGGAAGAGTCAGGATCCTGATTCCATGATCAGAAGGCTTGATTTATTATATTATGATATTTATATAACATTATAACTATACTACATAGGAATAGAAAGGAAAGGAGCTTCTTCAGAAGCTGGCTATGCTCAGAATAGAATAGAAAGAATGAATAACCAAGGTCTGTGTCTGCAGAGAGCAAGAGCAGCTCCACTGTGAGTGGTCAGTAGATCCAAACATCCACAGGAGACCAACCACAGGTGGACCTGTTGCATTCTACAGCAGCAGATAATCATTGTTTACATTTGTTACTGAGCTCCTCAGCAGCAGATAATAATTGTTTACATTTGTTACTGAGCTTCTCAGCTCCAGCAGGAACAATCCCAAGAAAGGATTTTTCACAAAAGGTGTCAGTGACATTGCATGCTTTGGAAAGCTGTTTTTCTGATGCTCTGGATTCATTCTGTTTTGATTGCAGATTCCTCTGCTTTGTTGAACTAGCATGTCCTTTGGGCTGCATCAATGTAAAATCTTGGGATGTAAAGAAAAAGCATGTTTTTGTAGCATTTATTTGCTTAGGCACTAGAACTGAAATGCTTACCTTGCAGGAGTTTTCAATTTTGCTAGTAACTTGTCTTTGATGGGTTATGGAGTTTTATGCTGACCATAACATAAGTAGTTAAGGTAAAGTGGTCATAGAATTTGCAATTATGTGAATTAAAAAATTCTGTGATGAGATGATTATAGCGGTTGTTGCCTGCACATGGAAGTGTAGGCAGCTGTTTGGTGACACAGTTGAACTGTTCTTGCTATATACATGGAGCAATGAGAGAGGCTCTTTACAATAAAGAGAATTTATTCAGAAAGATAAATCCATTAGATCAGAGCTGTTTGGTGACACAGTTGAACTGTTCTTGTTATATACATGGAGCAATGAGAGAGGCTCTTTACAATAAAGAGAATTTATTCAGAAAGATAAATCCATTAGATCAGAGCTGTTTGGTGACACAGTTGAACTGCTCTTGTTATATACATGGAGCCATGAGAGAGGCTCTTTACAATAAAGAGAATTTATTCAGAAAGGCAAAGCCATTAGATCAGAGCTGTTTGGTGACACAGTTGAACTGCTCTTGTTATATACATGGAGCCATGAGAGAGGCTCTTTACAATAAAGAGAATTTATTCAGAAGGACAAATCCATTAGATCAGAGCTGTTTGGTGACACAGTTGAACTGGTCTTGTTATATACATGGAGCAATGAGAGGGGCTCTTTACAATAAAGAGAATTTATTCAGAAAGATAAATCCATTAGATCAGAGCTGCATTAGCTGAAGGTGCATTGATGGAATGGGAGGGAATTCTGCAAAACTGTGGGAACAGATTCCCAGCTTCCAATGGAGTTTACCCAGATGCCATGGAATACTGTAAGGAATTGTGTTTTACACTTGCTTGCTGCTCTCTTTTGGCTGTGGGAATTCAAAGTGGATAAGGAATTGTGTTTTACACTTGCTTGCTGCTCTCTTTTGGCTGTGGGAATTCAAAGTGGATAAGGAATTGTGTTTTACACTTGCTTGCTGCTCTCTTTTGGCTGTGGGAATTAAAAGTGGATAAGGAATTGTGTTTTACACCTGCTTGCTGCTCTCTTTTGGCTGTGGGAATTAAAAGTGGATAAGGAATTGTGTTTTACACTTGCTTGCTGCTCTCTTTTGGCTGTGGGAATTAAAAGTGGATAAGGAATTGTGTTTTACACTTGCTTGCTGCTCTCTTTTGGCTGTGGGAATTCAAAGTGGGCCCCTGGGTGCCATTTGAACTGGACATGGGAAAGTGGCTCCCTGCAGACTGGAAGCTCATGCAGAGATAGGCTTGCTCAAATTCACTCATTGAAGCTCAGATCTTGGAATGGAAACTTTTTATTTAGGCCAGCCAGTAAGACATCCTTTTGGATTTGACTGCTGTTTTTAATGAGGCTTGGGGGTTCCAGATGCATTTAAGACTTGCTGTATACCACTCCTAATGCAAGACTGTGTGGAAATCTGATTTTGAAACCTTATGGTAGTTGACTTTTTAAACTTTTTTTTTAAAAAAACCCAAACCTGAGGAAGACTTCTAAGAGCACAAGCAAAACGTCTTCTCTGAAGCAAGTTCATTTATTATGAAATGTTATTGTATTTTTATTATGGTGCTGCTTAGCACTGCACTCTATTGTCAGGTTTTGGAAGTGTTCTTTTAAAATTGAAGTTATTGCCAAAGGGAGTCTAAATTATGTAAATATTGTCAAAACCACTGTTCAAACCCTAGAGGAATTACTTCTTCCTTCCTGTTGATAAATATAATTTAAAATCTATGGCTTCAGAAAGAACAGAGGGACAACCTGCATAAGAACCTTTTTAATTTTTTTTTTTCTTTTAGGAAGACTCAACTCATACAGAGACAGAAATCATGTTAGACCAAGTTTCAATTCAGTTTTCTTTTTTGACTATTTTATGTTCTCTTTTAACCTATTTTTGATGCTTAAGAAATTCTCTTATTTTTCTGCTTAGGAAAATTCTTTTTTTCATCTTAGAGATGAACATTATTTTATTGGACTACATGAGGAAAATGAAGGGTATTTTGTATTTAATGGCTTTCTATAGAAATCTAATTGGATAATGATTTTGTATTCATGGGTAAAAGCTGGACAGCACAGCTCTCTCCTGGAAAGGACAGGTGAGGGGGCACATGGAGCTGCTTTACACAGGCTGCTCATGGCCATGGGGGGACAGGAACCAGAAACTGCTGTGGAAAATGCCAACAGCAAGGTGGACTGCATTTGATTCTGATGTTTTTGAGTTTTTGGGTTCAAACTGGCTGCTCAGCCCTGTGCAGCTGGGAAGGTTTGCTGTGCCTGGCTGGGCAGGGTGAGAGGAGCCCCACAATAAGGGGTGCATGGCACAGGCAGCTCACTGAGGGGAGGGCTTGGTTTTGATAGGGGTTCACATGGCCTGGGAAAAGCAAAACTGCAGAATTTGATTCAATCCTTAGAGGCTTTTATGCAACACAGTAGAAGCCTTTGGTAAAAATGGGACTCTAACACTTGTACAACTGAAAAGGAAGAAAATAGTTTTAGGTATTGTGAGGTGCAGAGTAGCTAACAGTATTGTAAATTACCTTTTCCTTCTGCCTCCATCCTACAAGAATTTTTACAGCAAAATGTGAATCTGTGTTGTATCAGTGGCTCTACTGAATGTGCAGAGTGTGGCTGCATCCAAACTTTGACCTGTGAAATGGAACTTGTCCTTGGTGTAATTCCTGAGTCACTGATGAATTGCAAGGGACACATTTGACCCACACAGGTGGAGCTGGCAGCTGGAAAACCTGGAATAAGCCATTGTATTTCTCAGTATACCTTAGGATTGTTTTACTTCTTAATTCATCCTCTTGGTGTTTGTTTTCTTTTGGTTGTTTTTGTTTTGTGAGTGGTTTTGATTGGTTGGGTTTTTTTTTTTTAATTTTTAAAGCATTTTCAAAGCTCAGTGTCAGTGCAGAATCCAGCCTAGTAGACAATGTTCCTCATGTCATCATTGGGTCACTGAGCAGTGTAACTCTCTATAAATACAATTTTTAATCAAAAGAGAAATAGTTCATATTCTCAAACAAATGTGGTCTAAAGACATATTTTGTAACAAGTCATTATGGAAGTTGTTGAAACTGATTTTCTTCTTTTGATTTTGCTTCTGTCTCTAAATGCTGCCTTCATAAAAAACATGAAAAGTGAATGCTTGGTTTGCTATTTTTAACTGCACCAGAGCTGGATGGGAGTGCAGTCAATGCATTTAAGCAAAGAAACAGGAAGGCTGATTTTCCAGAGTTAGAGGCATCTGGGAAGATTTGAAATCACCATTCTGAGCTTTCTTTCTTAGTTTGTTTCTCCAAGTAGCCTTGTAGCTTTTTGATGGGCTTCATTTCAGTTACATGAAATCCAAACTTGGGGCTGAGTCAAGAGATGCCATCTTAAAACGTGAAGATTTCTAGATTTGTTTATCTGCAGTCATGCCTCTTCAGCATCTGCAGCTTTCAAAGGTTTTAAGGTCTTTTATGTGATAAGTCTTACTTGAGTCTTAGTGAAAGTCTGGCTCTTGTATCACTGCAGCATTCACATGCTCTGAAAAAATCCCTGTGCCCAGGGTTTTCCTCCTGGGAAGCTGAAAGGCAATGAGAGAGGCCTCAGAGAAAAGGAAAAACAATTCTTGTTTCATTTGCTTCTCCTGTGCTGTGCTCGTGTGGAATGTGTTTGGAGATTGTTCACCACAGGTGATTGTTCCATTGGATGCCAGGAATTGTGTTGAGACTCTGGAAAGATATTATCCCTTTAGCCTTCAGGAATACATTCAGTATCTTCTCTGTATTCTTTACTATAGTATAGTATTCTTTAATATAATATAGTATAATACAATACTATAATAACAAATATATTAATATAATAATTATAGGAATAATAGTATAATATCATAACTAATATATATATAAGATAATTATAATTATATCACTAATATAATAATATAATAACTAATTTATTACTTTATTATAATAGTGTAATAAATGAGTCCTCTGATGAGATGGAGTCAGGCCCACCATTCTCTCCCACATTTACAATCTATTACCATGTGACAGCAGTGACATAGCACCAGCAATTTGAAGTTTTTGGAACTGTACCAGCTGCTGGAACAATCCCTCTCATCAATTAGTACTTTGCACAAGTCTTTTTTAAAATGAGAATTACCAAACTTGAGTCTTCCAGTCAAATACATTCTTTCCCTTTTAGCTTCTCGTTCTCAATATGTGGATTCTTCTGTGTGTGTGCTGAGCATGTTTTAGCACAAGTAATTTATGTTTCATGGAATTTTTTAAGAGTTCCATGCTGAGTACTCCAAAGGCTCTGATTATTTTCCAGTTTTGGAAGTGGGGTGCTGCTCACCCACAACTTAGGGCTGATTTTTCAATTATGACTTTAGAAACAGAAAAGAAATTAGTTTGGTGTGGCAAGAAATGCTTCATGATAATAAAGTGGAGACTTTAGTCCACGTTATAGTGCAGTGTAACTGCATTTCTAGTACCTTTCAGACTTATAGGTTTTTTTAAGTATAAAAAGATCATTAATGAGTAGCCTAAAATCCATCATGTAAGTGGTGAACATATTCTTAATCGAATTTAAAAGGCTGTCTGAAAAAGAATAAAAAAAAAAGTTTAAGTATACCTAAGGGTATTTTAGATGAAATTTTCAGGTAATTTCTATAGTTTTTCAATGCAAAGAACTTGACTATAATTGTAAGACTTTTTTTTTCCCCAAGGGAAAAAAATATGGTGATAAAGTTCAAGCAATTTACAAAGATTCTCACTTTTCTTTCAAATTGCTTGAATTAGGTTTTTTTGTCTGATTGTTGTCCTGTGAGTCGCTGGACAGTTCATTCAGGGATGTTCTATTTACTTCTCCTTTGTAGTTTCTCTCTCAGTGAGTGTCTTGATGATTTTCAGGGCAGTTCCCATCTCAGCTCTGATGGGTTGATGATCTTTTAGGAGAAAGGAAAGGACAGCATATTTTGGGACAGGAGAAGAGGGAGCTGAAGTGAAAAGATCCCTTTAGATAGTAGGAAAAACAGTAAAAGGAATAAAATGGAACACTACATGAATGGTCAGAAATTATTTTTCTGGGGCAGAGAGCTGCTTTAAGGGGCATGAAAGGAAAGTTTCACTACTGTTACAGCCCTGAAGTCAATATTTAATATGATAAATGTCCTGCTTACCTATCATCAACAACATCACACCAATCATTCAGCTTCCCTAATAGTGCAGCTCATTTAATACTTGTGTTTGAATTCTTGCCATTATTCATAATCCCTAAACAATAGTTCTTACCAAGCACATTTATATTTTATGCTCTATTCCCATTGCTGTGTTTTCCTGGTTGTACTCAAGCTGGATTTCATGTTATTTCTGGTCCACCCACCTTACCTCTTTAATTTCAGCTGAACTTTTTTCTCAGCCTCTTGTTTGTAAGTAGTGATCCCACTTTTATTCTGTATTAGCTCACTTATGGCTATGAAGGAAATAAATTTCTCCAACGTCTGTCACTTGCTTCATGTCAGAGATGAAAACTTTGCAAGTCTCACTGTTATCTTTGTATCCCAAGGTAAGGTCCTCTGTGAAGGTGGGATTTTATTCTGAAAGGATATAAAAATGTACCAGTGCCATATTGACAGCAGAGGAAAGCAAAGGGAGGTGGAGGTGGACTACAATAAAATGCTGAGTTGTGGTGGCAGAGTTGATGCTATGAACACGTTTTTGTTCATTAGGAGCAGGGTGGTGACCAGGGTGGCAGGAAAAGCCATTGGAGCTCTCAGTGTACATTTGTTAATGGCTTGGGGTGGCTCTTTTCACCAAATGGGGCCAGTGTACATTTGTTAATGGCTTGGGGTGTCTCTTTTCACCAAATGGGGCCAGCAGAGCATGAGGTGCCTCTGAGCAGGTCTCTGCCTGTACAGGCAGCAGCAGCCTGCTTGGGAAATCTGTGTGGTCCAGCACAGCATGTGAGAGCAGGGGCTGTGGGAGATGCTTTACACAGCTCCAGCACTAATAGGAATTATTTTTAGGAATTAACATTTTTAATTTTTAGGAATTATTATTAATTTTTAGGAATTATTATTAGGAATTAACACTTGGTAGGAATTGGATTGCCTGGTTCTCTGCCCCCCATGCAATGCAGTGATTCTGTCAAATTACACAGGGAGCTTGGAGCCACAGGTCACACCAGCCTAGGGGCACAATTAGGTGAAGTTTCAATGTTTGACTGTTTAGGAATTTTATAAATGTTGTCCAGGACTTGTGCAGCTGACTGTGCAGAAAGTGACAATTTTTAGTAACAAAACACCATTACAACAGATTGAGTCTTATTTTTTTTCCTTTTATTGTTTGGTTTTGAGATGAGCAGCAAGATGGTTTCACTGCTCACCTACTTCATGTGGGCACTCTTGTTCTGATTGAGGAAAAAGCCCCAGAACTTTATTTTAACTCTGTGCGTGTGTCTCACTTGTTTTCCTGTTCTATTTGAAAGAGAATTAATTGGTAGTCTATATTAATACTTGTTTGCATAAGGAATGCATGATTTTGATATGCTTCTACATGGATTTGCTAGCTATCTGTTGGATTAAATGTTTAATATGTTAATTTCTGGCTGCAGTTGGGTATTGTCCCAGATCAGCTTCTCTGAGTTGTAGGTCTGTCTGGAGATTATCCCTTTGTTAGAATTATTGATAGTATTTTAATGTCTGTTCTGGTCTTTGTGATATTCTTCTGCAAGAAGAGATTTGGCTGTGCATCACAGAAAGCTCTTTGTATCAAGTTATGTAAAAGTAGCTGAAGAGTTATTCTGTAGCCTAAGAAGTGCTACTGGGGAATTCAGTATTTTCAGCTGAAGAAGGATCTGGAAGTTGTTTACAACAGTGAGTGAATAGTTTTTCACACCAGTTTTTGCAGATGGAAGATCTACACTGGACTTCAAACTGGGGTGCCCAAGCCATGTAAACAGCATTTTTCCTGGTAAAGCTGCTGGCAAAAGACAAAACAAAACCTGAAACCCACACCATTAAAATGGCATTATGGGATAACTGAATTTATTCTTGGTAAGATATGAGGCTTACTAATTTGTGTTCTGGATACATGGATACACTTATCAATTGCTTTTTATTCTGATTAAAACTTCAATTACTTGAGTCCTGACTACTTCTGCTTGGTAATGTCTCTGAAGTCCTGCCTTGGAAACTGGAGTGTTCTAACACAAAATGCTGAAACAAATTGGCTGTACCTCTCCAAAAGATTATCAGGCAGAACAGACCTCAGGATTGAATGTCTATTGCTGTATGTTCACAGGCAGTATGAAGTTTGAATTGCAGGACTTGAGCATATTTGTCCTTTTTTTTTTTTCCCCAAATTTCAAATTAATTTAAAAATGTTATTCTATCTTCCTGGAAGATAGAATTCATTTAAAACTGTTGTGCTTCCTGGAGGATAGAATCCATATTGTCTGGCTCCACATGCTTTGCTCAGGATTACTGGATATACTTTAGAGAAGCCTCTTACTTTTGAGCTCAGTGCATATCAGCTATCTTCTGGAGTTGTTAAACTGGGCCACAGGGAAACACTGGATGCTTATTTACAAAAACAGGCCACAGTTTTCAGGCCCATTTTCAGGGCTGTTTTTTTAGTAGCATTATCACCATGTGCTACATGTTGGCTGAGGTCACACTGCAACTGGCAAAGGATTTTCTCTTTTTTATTGAACTTTTTAGTTGTTTTTTATTGCTCACATAAATATCGGTTTCAATTCATTTGAAAGACTGAGTTCAAATACAGGAAAGAAAAGCAGCAGTGTTTTTTCTCTTTTTTATTAAACTTTTTAGTTGTTTTTTATTGCTGACATAAATATTGGTTTCAATTCATTTGAAAGACTGAGCTCTAATACAGGAAAGAAAAGCAGCAGTGTTTTTTCTTTTTTTCCTGTGTGCTTACCAGAAGTTAAGGTGAGCTGTCATGTACCTGCTTCTTCAGAGGCATCCTCAGTTTTGTGTGGTTCCCTGCTTCAGGAGGGTGGGGATATTTCCAGTGGTGCTGAACTGAATTTATGAACTGATGAGACATTTGCAGATCATTCAGTTTTGCCTTCCTATGCACTTGTTGTGGGGTACTATTGCCAAATATTCTGTAATTTGGAGTGCCCTCTTTATAGGTGTGCTCCATCCATTTTTGAGACTTACAATGTTTGGAAAACTATAATCAAATTGTCATGCTAAACCTGGATAGATGATGTACAATTCACAGTGGCTTGTAGAGGCATAAGAGACTTCCCCATTTATGTGAAAACAGCCCAGTTTGTGAGAAGATTAGGCCTTGTTGCTTTGGGCTGAAAAGGAGCTATATCAGTTATCAATTGAAATGAAGTTTATTCTTTTGAAAGCATCAGCTGGATTTTTAAAATTATTCTTGGTTTTGAATTCTAAAAAGAGGTGCTGTTTTCCCAAATGCTGCTTTCTACTGTGGACTTGAGTTGTATATGAACATTTTTATCTTCTTGTGAGGAGAAAATGACTATTACCAAAATAGTAATTAAGAAGAAGAATGGAATGCCTCATCTCAACTTGTCAAACAACAGCTCCCACTCCATGGTTTTCCAATTCTTAAGTGTTTCAAAAACCTCCTCTAGATTTTAAATCCTTTGTTGGTCCAAATGTCTCTAGAAGGAGAGCTTCTCTTTAGGCTACTATGGTGTAGGGGATACACTATAAGGCTGTATAGAAAGTAATCTCACCCTTAAGGAGTTGCAGCTGTACCAATTACTAAAGATCAGGAGCAGGCCTGGTGTTAAGAAGCTGCACCTGCAGCCAATAAGAACAGTGGCATAAAAGAGTGGATTGGTGGGGTCTGAGATGAGATGGCTGCTGCAAGGACCAGGAACAGTCATGGCTGTGAAAAGAGTTGGAGTCTGTTGGCTGTGCTGTGAGGAAGGAGTCAGTGATGTGAAGAGCTGCTGGTGAGAAATCACTGAGAAGGTATGGGACCTTGCTAGGTGATAACAACAGGACCTTTGCTATTTGATAACAACACTATGGTACATCACTTGGATCCCTCTGCAGCAGTGGCAACAATTCTGCTTTGAGGTTTTGAGGAAGCTGAAGGACTCCTTTTCATTCCTGCCATCCTTAGACAGCAGTGGAAGTGTTTCATGCTGTAGATAAAGTTTTCTCAGGTGGAGGGGGGAAGGCAGCTGTTAGTCTAGATAGAAAAAGTGATTGGATTTTAGGATGCTGAAGGAAGGCAGATGTGTGAGCTCTCTGAGCTGTTGTATGGAGGAGTGGAGCAGAGCAGGGGGGTGTTGGTGCAGTCTCTGAGCTGGTGGCTTTGTGGAGCAGACCCTTGCAGACACGAGCTGCTGCTGTGCTTGCTGTTACACATTGGCAGCATTACAGCAGTGCATTTGCTGTTACACATTGGCAGCATTACAGCAGTGCATTTGCTGTTACACATGGGCAGCATTACAGCAGTGCATTTGCTGTTACACATGGGCAGCATGACAGCAGTGCATTTGCTGTTACACATGGGCAGCATTACAGCAGTGCATTTGCTGTTACACACTGGCAGCATGACAGCAGTGCATTTGCTGTTACACATTGGCAGCATGACAGCAGTGCATTTGCTGGGTGTGACACAGCACATGAAAAAGGGACCTCGTTGAAAATATCTGGAGACCTCTCTCCCTTTTCAGGCAGAGCTGGGTTCTGCTGCCCTTGCAGCTGAGCTTTTGTGTGTGTTTCACACCAGTGAGAAGCTGTTTGGGTGAGGTCTGACTCATCTTCTCACCAGTGGTCACTGGCCATGCATAACCTGAACTGTGGTGATTTATTGCCTGTAGTGATTGCTTTCTCAAGGACTGAAGTTGTCAAAGAGAATTAGCCAGCACCTCACACTGCTTCAGTGCAGCCTTGTTGCTGAAGTGGTTTGCTCAGAGCATTTACTTGACTCCTTCCTAGTGGTGAAAGTTGTTAGTAAAATCAGCTGCTGTCCTCATGCAATAACAGGATAACCAGAATTATTTTTCTACTGGCTTGAATAAGGACTCTGCTTCTCTTCTGTTTGCTGCATTTCTGCTATTTTAAGCTGTCTCTTCAGTTTTGGACATGATCAGTAGCACAGGCTCAAGTCCTGGAGGTTACAGTTGCCTTTGGGGCTGGGCTTGGTTTGGAGTGCTATCTATTGATTGCACCATTCAAAGTGTTGTGGATTTTTTTTTTTTTTCCATTGGAAGATGCTGGTTTTATTCTATCACCTAAAGATTTAGTGAAATAAAATATATCATGGGTTTTTCTCTAAGAATGACAGAACTCAGGTTTCTATACTGTGGGGAGTTTCTAAACATGAAAAAGCACAGTTAGTCTTGAAGGATTTGAACAGCTGTCATTCCAAATATTGCATGGAAAAGGATTTTTAATTTATTATAAAACCTAAACCTTTCACCATTGTAGGTGTTGTTTGAATGTACTATCTGGGATTTAGGTCCCCTATCAAGAATGATCTTTATCTTTAATCAGACTGTCTGTCTGTCCTGCAGTCTCAGCTATGCTGCCTGCAGCACAGGGGTACCCTGTCATTGGCAAGTTGAGCTCTGGCATGTGTTTTCTTGAAGTTAATTGTTGTTCCTTGCAAATGTTTTGGGAGTTCAGAATGTTAATGTGGTGATTGTTTCCTGATGGAAAACAGCTCAAGCCAAAAGCAGATTGCAAGCTCCCATCACCTTGCACCAGAATGAAACCCTGTGTGTGTTCAGCTGGCAGTGAGGCAGGTGTTCCTTGGATTTACAACTCCTCACAGCCATCTGGATTCAAAAGTACTTTTCTGCAAGGTCCAATGTCACTGAAACAGCTGCAACTGCACTGTATATTCAAAATATGCTGGCATCTGTGGTGAAATTAGAGATGGTGCTTATTCCAGCCAAGAGTAAAAGGTATTGGGCAAGGGGTTTTTTGTATTCATGGGCTTTTGTTTTGTTTACTTGGTGTTATTTGGGGTTTTTTTTAAGTTCTGTTTGCCCAGAAAAGTTTGCTCAAACTACATCAAGGTCATCAGTTAACTGATGATGATCTTTTAATAGAATATTTGGATATTTACTGAACTTGAAATACATAAATTTAAAGCCCATCATATCCAAGTTGAAAGGACATATTTAAATGGAATGCCAAATTGAAATTTTATTGGGAGAGGAGCCAGAAAATGAAGAATTATAGTTCTGATATGGACTAAATTGAAAATCCTGCTTGCTTTGTGTCTATACAGTGGTTTTGATTAAGGAATCAATTTCTTGTTTATTCGTGTTTTTTTCTGAAAAATTCATGGGCTTGAACTTATGCTTTTACTTAAAAAAAAAATAGACATTTCTAAGAGATGTGAGAACCAATAACATATGAACAGGGAGTATAAATAACATTTTTTCTAACCCTATGCTAAGCTTGAAATAATACTGATTTGAGTTATGAGTTCATTTTAGCTCGTGGTTTAAACCTGTGGGTGCAGCAGTGCAGTGAGCACATTGACATTTTGCTGCTGTTAAAGGAAAATAACTCAACCTGCTCCTTGAATTCACCCTTGGTCACAATGGAGTGGTTCTGTGCCCATTCCTGTGTTTCTCCTGATGGATTTTTCAATTGATTTGTTCACCAAGTTACCAGAAAAATCGTTGCATTACTGGGTTAGTTATCTTCAGGCTAATACTTGATAGAGCTTGTGGAGGGTCTGGCACTGAAGGGGGCAATGCAGGGGAGAACAGAAACCCTGGATCTTGTGGTGTGTCTGCACATGGATGGCAGTCAGACTGGCACAGCTGCCTTTGTTCCTTCACCCTGAATTTATGGGGTTTTTGAGAACAGAAACCCTGGATCTGGTGGTGTGTCTGCACATGGATGGCAGTCAGACTGGCACAGCTGCCTTTGTTCCTTCACCCTGAATTTATGGGGTTTTTGAGAACAGAAACCCTGGATCTGGTGGTGTGTCTGCACATGGATGGCAGTCAGACTGGCACAGCTGCCTTTGTTCCTTCACCCTGAATTTATGGGGTTTTTGAGAACAGAAACCCTGGATCTTGTGGTGTGTCTGCACATGGATGGCAGTCAGACTGGCACAGCTGCCTTTACTCCTTCACCCTGAATTTATGGGGTTTTTGAGAACAGAAACCCTGGATCTTGTGGTGTGTCTGCACATGGATGGCAGTCAGACTGGCACAGCTGCCTTTATTCCTTCACCCTGAATTTATGGGGTTTTGTGGCAGGCTGCTCCAAAATTCCTCACTCCAAATAAATCTCTGCCATGGCTAGTTTAAGAGCTTTGTAAGTCATTTTGAGGCCTCTTTTAGATGTTTAATACTGAGGGCTTTGAGGAAATGAAATCATGAAAGGGTAGAATGGTGGGTTGGAAAGGACCTCAAAGATCATTCCAATTCCATTTCAATCCCTCTGCCATGGGGGGACACAACTTCCCCAACAAAGCCCCACCTAACCTGGCCTTGAAAAATTACAGTGTGAACACAGACTGAGTAAAAGATAACAGACTGCACACTAGAGCAACTAAACTAGCTTGTAGCAGTGTTAAACACGATTTAACTGTGTTTGTTTGAATTTGAATGTGTTGCACGTTATGGTGCTTTTTTAGGTTGGGTGTCATTTTGGAGTTTGAAGCTGTGATGTTTGGCACTCTTACAGGTGGGAGCTGCAGTTTTGGCATTAGAAGAGTTATGTAGCAGCTGCTTTGGTGCTGTGGTAAAATAAGAACTAACAGAAATGCAAAAATAACTTGGTAGAAAATTTAACAGCTTAGGTAATGAAGGCCCTACAGGTTTTTGCCACTTTTTTCCAAAATGTTGTCCATTAATCATGGAAAAACAATCTGTAGTAAGTGTTGTAGTATTGCCAAGTATGTTCTTACAGAACTTGATGTGCTGTAGTTTGATTGATTTTTCTCCAAGTGTAATATACTAGACACCATGTCTCTGCTCTCTGCACCCAGCTTATTTTAATTCAGAGGGTTCTTCTGGAGATAAAAACAATTTTCTCATTTCATCATATACGATCCATCTTGATAGAAATCATGGCAAATAATAATGATGATGATAAAGTTCCCTGTGCAGTAGTTTTCATGAGGAATAATGCAGTTGAATTTCTTAGCTGCAGCCCAAATGGTGGACTTTGAAATGGTTTTTTTAAAGCTCAGATCATCCCATCTTCTGCAAATGGGAAGACTGAGAGCAAGGGATGGAGGGCTGTCCCTTTGCTCAGGCTTCATTCCTGCTCTCACCATTCAGGGGTCAGGACCTCAGAGTGTTGTGGCTCCAGCCTGGTGAGCAGTGAGTCTGCTCTGTGTGTTTGGGGAGCTGCTGTCAGACTGGCACTCCATTTGGGCTGGGCTGGGAAGGGCCCAGGTTTGGCCTCCTTGAGGCTGCAGCTCTTGGGTGTGTGTTGAACTGTCCCTGCACGAGGGCAGCATCTCTGGCAGATTGGCTCTGCAGCTCTTGGCTCCTGCTGCAGCCCATTGGCCCAGCACAGAGGAGCAGGAATGGGAATGAGAGACTTATCCCAGAATTGTCTGTCACCACATGGTCCTGAAATGTAGCCTGATTTCTCACTAATCTGAAAATGAGAGTGAGCTTAGTTGTTGACCTTATATGTGATAACTTAGGTTTTTTATGCAAAATAGGGTGTTTGGGGATTTGTATTTAATGAGGCCAGAACTGGGTCAAAATTAACACCTAGAATGGAGGGAGCCTAAAGGCTTAACAGGAGTTTGCATGTGGCAATGCAGAAGCAGAGTGATCTCAATGTGACAGAACTTTCTTCTACTTGCCAAGTCATATCCAGTGTGGAAATGCCAAGTGGGACCTTTTACTGATCTTTTCAGGTTTTGCCTAATATGGTCTTTGATAGCTGCTTAATGGCAAAAAACTGTCTTTGATCTAGGACACAGATGGTTTTATTCCTGGCAATATTTTATTAGTGAATGAAGATGCTAACACATAACTGTTGCTGTTTTCTTACTGCCTTCTTGTGCTATTGTTTAACCCATAATAAATAATCTTTCAGAACAAAACTGTCTTTGCAAACTAGCAAAACTGTTTTATGTATTGCAGCCATGACAGTGATGACAATTTTAGTAACTTAACTCTTGAGTTTTAGGCACAGTTTTTTTCAGTTTATGTACTGTAGAAAGGTGATTTCACAATGCAATTACTCTAAAACACACCACTTTTTCCTGGCAAAATGAATGTTGTGATTATATCTGTGTGTAGGGGGGATGTTGTTCCTTCTTACATAGAATGATTTCAGCAGCTGAAGGTCTGGAGTATGTGCTTTACCCTTCAGGACATGTCCATAATGGGCATTTCCAGCTTGCACTCTCTCATATTTGCACAAGATATGTTTTCATTTTAATTGTGGGTAGGTCTATGCTTTAATGATAAGCTTGTCACAGAAATCATATTTCACAACATCTGCTGTACTTTGAATAAAGATTAGCTTTTCAAGACATTTAGATGTCTTCAGAAATGGCAGGATGGTAAGATTTATGTTCTCCATTAAACACTTTACATCAAGGCTGAGTGGGGCAAGCAGTTATGTAATTATTATCTGTGCTTAATAAAGGGAGCCTGAACTAAATAGTTCATAAAGGAATGTGCAGGATTTATGGGTGTTTTCCCAGCTTGCTGCATTTGACATTTGTCAGGGCCAAATGCAAGTGGCATTGATGCTCAGACAGGCTGTGCAGCAGCTGCTGGGGAATGTGTGACCATGAGAGATGCTGCTGCTCTCTGGGGCTGTGAGTGAGCTGTGCTGGGTTCCAGGTGAGCTGTGCTGGGTTCCAGGTGAGCTGTGCTGGGTTCCAGGTGAGCTGTGCTGGGTTCCAGGTGAGCTGTGCTGGATTCCAAGTGAGCTGTGCTGGATTCCAGGTGAGCTGTGCTGGGTTCCAGGTGAGCTGTGCTGGGTTGCAGGTGAGCTGTGCTGGGCTCCAGGTGAGCTATGCTGGATTCCAGGTGAGCTGTGCTGGCCTACAGGTGAGCTGTGCTGGGTTGCAGGTGAGCTGTGCTGGGTTGCAGGTGAGCTGTGCTGGGTTGCAGGTGAGCTATGCTGGATTCCAGGTGAGCTGTGCTGGGTTCCAGGTGAGCTGTGCTGGATTCCAGGTGAGCTGTGCTGGGTTGCAGGTGAGCTGTGCTGGGTTGCAGGTGAGCTGTGCTGGGTTCCAGGTGAGCTGTGCTGGGTTCCAGGTGAGCTGTGCTGGGTTCCAGGTGAGCTGTGCTGGGTTGCAGGTGAGCTGTGCTGGGTTCCAGGTGAGCTGTGCTGGGTTCCAGGTGAGCAGTGCTGGGTTCCAGGTGAGCTGTGCTGGGTTGCAGGTGAGCTGTGCTGGATTCCAGGTGAGCTGTGCTGGGTTCCAGGTGAGCTGTGTTGGAATTATCCTCTCCTTGTGGCCTTCATGGCCTTCTTAGGAGCTGAAATTGTGATAAGAGTGGCAAATGTCTGGGAGACTTCCTGCTCCCCCTCCTGTGCTTTGTATGCTCCTGGGTATGTGGGAGTGGAAACCCTTCCATATTTTGGTTTACCACAGAGGAAAAACTGTTTTAATGATAGTGGCAATACGATTTCAATATATTCACTGATTAGTATATTGTGATTTTCAGAATATAAAAATAGGAAATTAAATAGACCCAGGCACATCAACCTTGAATCTAGCCTCTCTGTCTTCACCTAGCTTGGCATTGCATTAACAGTACTTGATGTCTGCAATTTGGGTTTGTAGAAATGTTTCAAACTTAGCAATTGTCAAAGATTTTTAGGCTTTTCTATTAACTTTGAGTTAAAGTGTGAGATTGTGTAATTATCTATTTAAGAACATATGGCTGGAGCATTTTATGGTGCAAAAACTCTATTAACATCACTGGCATTCTAGACTCAGTTTCACCTTTGCCATTGCTTCTTTTAGAGTTCAGCTGCTCTAAGGTGTAAAGACATGATGGATGGTGGTGCCTGAGGATAAACTATGTGAAACTTTTTTGGGATGCTATATTAAAAAAAACTAGTTTATTAAAAAAAAAAAATCCCTAAAAATAATGAGGTAGAATCAAAATATTGTATAAAGTTCAAATTCAGATAATGCATATTTAAAAGCTGTTACAAGAAGCTTGAAATTGACACAAGAAATGTAATAACTTGGGATTAAATTACCTGGGGTAGTTTTTATGACATAACCCAGAAGTACTGGAAAAAGATATTTTAAAAGGTTTGTATGGAAGAAAATTATTATTTTGGGTTTCCAAGTAAAAACAACACATCCTGCTATATTAATATGGCTATTGAAATGTTTATTTACATTTTACCCAGCTAAAAAATGAATATAAGAAATCTCTTAATGGGAAAAATTCTGGTCTTCTGTTCAAGGCTTTTCTGCTGTGTTCTTCCACAGTGCCTGTGTTCTGAACTCAAGAATGGTGATGAGAAGAACACATTGACCTAGGCATAAAAACATTGCTTTTTCTGCTAAAAGCAATTTTCCTGCTTAAGTGCTCATTAAAAAAACAACCAGAGGGGGTAAGGGGCCCTTTATGGCATGTGTGTTTCTTATGAGCACATGTTTCCAGTGGTTTCCCTTTTCAGAGCTGGGATGCCAACACTGTTGCTACTGATGAAAGAGCATCAAAGAGTCAGCCTTGAAAATTGAGATTGTGTGTGTGTAACCTTGTGGGTGTGAAACTGCTGCTTAACATTCCTAGCCAGTTTCTTGGATTAAATTCTAGCTGCATTTAAAGAAGTGCTCAGTGTCTTTCAATTTATTCACAGCAAAAGAGTTTAAATGGCACCTGTAGTCTCATGTTTAATACAGAAGATGTTCTGGAAAGTTGATTGTCTTACTTAAGGGCTTCCTGAAGTAAGGGGTTCCAGAGTTTTATTCTAAGGAGGGTCCTGGAACAGAAGACAGAAATTCAGGATGTTCAAGGGTTTTTTAAACAGGGGAGGTTCAAGGGGAGGGTACAAAAACTTCAGCCAGCAGGGGGAAACTGGGGAGGAACGTAAGGAGAGATTCACAATTTACAAACCAAGGGGAGGGAAACAGATCCAACAAACCAATGGGGCTTCCAAGGATTTAAAAAGGACAGGGAAGTCTCTGGAAATAGTGGTGGGTATGAGGAGGGATTGGCAGCTGTGGGGAGGAGGAATATCAGACATTCTGGACAAGGAGGCTTGTGACCATGGTCACAGGGGTTTGTAGAGGATGGAAGAGTCAGGATCTTGATTCCATGATCAGAAGGCTTGATTTATTCTATTATGATATATGTATAACATTATAACTATACTACATAGAAATAGAAAGGAAAGGAGCTTCTTCAGAAGCTGGCTAAGCTGAGAATAGAATAGAAAGAATGAATAACAAAGGTCTGTCTCTGCAGAGAGTGACAGCAGCTCCACTGTGAGTGGTCAGTAAATCCAAACATCCACATGAGACCAATCTCAGGTGGACCTGTTGCATTCCACAGCAGCAGATAATCATTGTTTACATTTGTTGCTGAAACTTCTCAGCTCTAGCAGGAACAATCCTAAGAAAGGATTTTTCACAAAAGGTGTCTGGGACAGAGGCTGGTTCAGGGTAAGATGGAGAGGGGAGGTGGGAGGATGCAACCTAAGGATAAACCATCTGTATCTGGGAAACAGATCAAGCTGTTTGGAGTAATGATACATAATAAAGCACACTGCAGCATTTACCAAATGTCAAATATAGTTATCTAATTTTGTTTTAGTTTGAAGTCCACAGCAGCGTGATAAGACAAGAATCAACTTAGTGGAAGTGATTGCTTTCTGTGAAGTTTTTTGAGTTGAGGACTAGATTGACAAAATCAACATTGCACAGCTTTATCCTCTGCTTTGCCCCAAACTCCAGAAAGATGAAGGCAGTAGAGGGTCCAGGACTTGAGCCCTGTGAAGACTTAGGGAAACAGGACTCCAAGCCTGATGTGTTCAGTGAGTAGAGAGAGGTGGTTCCTGCAAACTTCCCTAAAACAGGAATTTGGAAGAAGTCTTTAGAGCTACCAGAAAAAGGGAGAAAATACACCTTTTCCCTTAAAATCCTAGGGGAGAAGGAGATGGTGTTTATTCCCACTCTGAGTAGAAATGCAGGCCCAGTTGGGAATGGTTTTCCTTTGGACCCATTCATCTCTGGGTCCTGGCTGGTGGGCATTTAGTGGTGTTTGACCAAGAGAACTGAAAATGCAGCTGTAGGGATGTTACTGTGTCAACCACATGATTTTACCAGGTTGTCTGTAAGCTCACAATGTCCTAAAGTGTAGCTGGGGTGGATGTGACAAAACAAAATGGTTTCATTATTCATTGCTTTGAAATGTTCAGCTGGTGGGTTCTCCTCACACCTCATCAAATGTGATTGCACATTACAGCATCTCAGTATGATGAACATGCCCCTCTGTAACACTGAAAAGTCACTGTGAGCTGCTTTGACATATAAATTATTAGTCATGTGATGGATGTGGTGGGTATGGAAGTCAGTGTTGTAAGGAGCTTCACAGGGTTTCTATCCAACTGAGTATAAATATTGCACTAATTCTTTAATGTGTTGTTATTTTATTATACCCCAGATTGTTGGTTGCCCTTTATGCTGTGTCATTTTGATCAGTTTCCTGGGGAATATCCAATACTTCATTCAGTGTTTAGGGCACAGAACTTACAGTGAGATGGTGTATGAAGCAATAAATGCCTTTTTGAGGGTGGCTAAATGTCAGAGCAGTGATGAGGCTGCTAAATGAGAGAACTGTTAGTTGAAGAGGTTTTTTTTGGGGAAGCATTTTTCCGTTTTGCTCTAGATGGAAAATAAACTAGTAAATGGAAGCAGGAGAAATAATGTTCTGTTTATTTTAGATTGAGTATGTAAACTTTGCTGCTCACCAAGTGTCTCTGTGTGCAAACTGCTGGTAAAAGTCTGTCTGGAGGGATTTGGCAGCCTGGCACAGGAGAACTCATGAAAAGCACAAAGGAACAAATGTGTAACTCTGTGTTTCATTGTACAGGGCTGGATTTGCAGGGGATGTGTGCTTGTGTGCTTCCAGTGTTTGTGGGCAGAGATCCTTCTGTTCATGCACAATTGAAAGATGGGAGCAGATTTTGAAACAGGATTACTGTGTCTTTGGTGTCTATAAAGAAAAAAGGAGCTGCAGGTGGCTTTTTTGGGGAGTTGGTATTTGGTTCAGGGAGGGTGTACTATGGCTGAGGTTTTCCTTAGTCATTTATAATGTAGTCTGGAAAGTTTTTGATTTACTGTTTGAGAATAGTGCTAAAACTATGACTTCTAGGGCTTAGTTCTTTTCTTCTCTTTTTTTAGACCTATAATTACAGCTTCAAGTTGGAATATGAAGCCCCTGTGAAGGTTAGAGCTGGCTCTGTAAAGGGTTTCTAAGCAGTTATGTTGCAATAAACATTGACATTTCCAGAACACTGTACAGCTTCATCCTCTTTAATCCAGTGCTTTCAGCTGCACTCTTCTTTTAATAATAGTCATGAATGTGTTTTAGTTTTATGCTGAAAAATCTTTGGGGAAACTTAATTGCTGTTATCTCTACTTCAGCATTTCACTTAGTTGTTTCAGAAATTGTAAGCTGCCTTTTTATGGCTGAAGAAGGAGGAAAATGCAGAAGGGCTAGATAATGGCTATTTAACCTTTACTTGCTCATGGTCATGCAATAAAATCACTTTGTTGCCAGTGAGATTTTAGAGTATTTTATCAAAAGACCCTAAGTGCAGTATGAACCAACAACCTGACAAACCCCAAAACTGAATGCTAAAACGTTGACATTTTTGAAATTGTTGCTTTGTTTCTTTTTCTCGGGAAACAGATGTGTTTGTGATTTGTCACAGTCCACATTTATGGTGGGATAAGTTTCACCTAATTTTGCATAGTGTGCAATAAATGTGAACTCAGTGTTTGTTTATTTGTAGTTTTGTCAGCAGACTGTGACTCCTCACTTGGATTCCTCAAACATGGGCTCTTGTGGCTGTATCAGAACATTGTAATGAACTTTTCCTTGAGGATGAGCTCTTGTCATTAGGATGTATTCTTGCAACAGCTCAATTTGTGTTTTTTAGCCAAATTCAAATTCTCAGAGGGAAAATGATAGGCCTTGATGCAATTTTGCATGAACTCTGAAGTGATCCATATTGGCCTTTTGCTTGCCCTAAGCCTATCTGTGTGGTGTGCTTTCTGCATATTTCCAAGTGTTTTCAAATAATTTTTACTGGAGATTTTATTTTATTTTCTTTTGTTGTTGCTGTGGGAGTATAGCAAACGAGAGGAATGTCTTTTGTAGGAGGTTATTTAAATAAAGGCCAAGGTAATTTCAGGAAAAAATTGAGCAAGTTATAAAAAACTAGAAGAATTGAGTGCATTCACAAATGCATTATGCTGAAGGAATTGATAAAAATTCATTAAACACAATTGCTCATTTGTTCAAAAGAGCCCCTGAGCAGGCCTAGCAGAAGCTTGGAGGCATGATTATGAGTTTGCCCTGTTCTCAAAGAATTCCCTGCTTATTTTCCTTTGCTTGATGTCATGAATTCACACGGTGCTATCTTTGCATAGATGCAACAATAATCGTGTAGTTTATTTATTTAGACATTTAAAAATTTTAATTTTCTGGCTTCTGTTGTATTGTAAGTGTGGTTCTGTCAAAGTAGTCTGGTTAGGAAATGGAGAGTTTGAATTTTTGTAAGACATTGGCATGACTGGAGGGATAAGCCATGCTGTTTCTCTAGAAGATAGCAAAGATTTCAAAGAATTTTTATTCTTGCCTGCTTTCTTTATTGTGTAGAATTTTTTGAATAGTAGAATATTGGAACAAATTTCAAAGCAAATTGAGACATCTATCTTGGTGGTGGTAAAGTCTGATATTAATTTCATACACAGTAACCAAAGGTGGCCTGTGAAAGCCTAGTATTTGATGAAGGATATGTATTTTAAGGTATATTTTAGAGTTTTCACTTACCACTAATTTAACAATAAATTTTAAGATTGCTGTTTATAGCCAACATGTGCTACTTGAGACTTCAGTATCAGTCACCATATTTGAGACAAGTGAAATATATCAAAATAAAATTTAGATGTAAATGGAGAAATATTTAGGGCCTGTTGATGCTGTGATCAACAGTTTCTGGATTAATTGCATTTCAATAATCTAACTTTATAGAGGCTCTATTCACTTTGCTTGGAATGTAGAATGTGATATTTAGATATTTGAGAATCCAAAAGTCTGGTGATTTCTGCAGCTGGACACTTTTGTTCTTCATGCTCATGGCTTCAAATAGAGATTGCATACCCTGCAGTTTTCAGTTTGGGGCTGAATTTTGTGGTTTCCTTTCAAGTATACTTTGATTTTTGTAAAATGTAGAAAGAAAAGATTTACACAGAGAAGGTCTAAGTACAGATAAAAGTTTCCTTTTAATGTATTTACTCATTGTTATTTTAAGAAGTATTTCTGTTAAATAGATTAGAAACCTCAGTGCTACTGTTTGCTAGATACCTGTAAAAACTTTATTTGAACTGCATATTTAATTGCTAAATGTAGTTTGAATTGAAACATGCAGTGGTGTCCCCACTCAAACAAGTAGGTCCCTTCCTTGCTCACACACATTCACCTATTGATCTTTCTTTCCTAACTGCTAAATTGAAAAATTCCCTTTTTCTGTGGGCTCATTACTCTTCTGTCTTTTTGTATGTGTTACTGTGAACAGTGGTAATGGTCAGGATGGAAGAGAACAATCAGGATCAGTGGCTGGAGGCTTTGGGGAGAAGAGAACAATGGAAGAGAACAATCAGGATCAGTGGCTGGAGGCTTTGGGGAGAAGAGAACAATGGAAGAGAACAATCAGGATCAGTGGCTGGAGGCTTTGGGGAGAAGAGAACAATGGAAGAGAACAATCAGGATCAGTGGCTGGAGGCTTTGGGGAGAAGAGAACAATGGAAGAGAACAATCAGCATCAGTAGCTGGAGGCTTTGGGGTTTATTAGACCAGGGGATGCATTGTTGATCACAAATGCCTTTGGTAAGGAAATGCAAACATCAGTATTCAAAATCAAACAGGAGGTGCAGACTGGTTCTAGTGTTAAATAGGGATCAGGTTTGCCATCTCAGGAGCAGAAGGTGACTCCTGGCAGGGGAGCAGGAGGAAAGCAGGCAGAGTGCTCTGGGTGAGGAGATGTGAAAGCATTTCCTCCTGAGGGTCAGGCATTTACAGCTGGGGGAATTGTGAGGAGTTGGCTGTGGAGGGAAGAGATCCTGTGGGGCCCATGATTTTTATTTTAAGGCCCACTGGATGTATTTGGTGTCTAGCAGAGTTATGAATTTTTGCCTTTATGTCAGTTTAGTTCCTTGTAAAACTGCATCCTCCATTCCAAGCTTGGCTTTGAGAAATGCTGTGTAGGTTTCCCTTGATGGTGGTTGAGAGCTCAGAGATGAAACAACTCTTTTATGAGGAGTGTCCTGTCTGGCTGGTTTTGTCCCATATCAACTGTCTGCATGAGTGTGCTTATTTCTTAAATATTTGTTCATGCTCAGTTACAGTTGTTACAAATACTCCAAAATAGGAATGTATGATGTTTTAGTAAAGCAAAGCAGCAATTTTTCTGAGTTGAAGCTCTTGTTTTTCTGGAATCTCTATACAAATTTGCCTCTTAAGAATAAATTGGGGCAAGCTTATTATTTGTGAGATTTCACCATATCCTTTGATATTACCTTAATCTTAAACATCAGTCTTGCTGCTTACAACATTTTTCTCTGGATCCCCAAGCACCAATGTCCTGCAACCATGTGAATGCTTTAATTTGTGAGAGACTTGCTGAGCAGTAATCCTGAACAGCAGAAAGCCAGTGAGATGCCTGGAATAGTGCTGCTAATCAGTAGTGAAGGGAGATGTTTTTATTTTTTAAACTGAAATTGGTGAAGCTTAATTAGTCTCTCTCATGTCAAATAGTGTGATGTGAGCTTTCTAAATTGAGGGCTTATAGCCTAGATGGTTTTTCTCTGATTGCCCACACATGAATTGATCACTCTGCCTTTTATGCCCAGTGACTTAATGGCCACAAGGGAACATGAGCAGAAATTTCTCTGGGAGATACAATTGTCTTTATTTCTATGGCTGTGGTCTGAGTTTTTTGCTTTGTTTTCCCTCAAGTATGATATCCTCTGTATACCTCTGCTATATTTTAAGGGCCTAGTTCTGCTGCTCTCACCAAACACACAGATGTGCAGATTAAAGGCAGAGTGTACCTTGCTCTGACATGACCAAACACACAGATGTGCAGATTAAAGGCAGAGTGCACCTTGCTCTGACATGACCAAACACACAGATGTGCAGATTAAAGGCAGGGTGCACCTTGCTCTGACATGACCAAACACACAGATGTGCAGATTAAAGGCAGAGTGCACCTTGCTCTGACATGACCAAACACACAGATGTGCAGATTAAAGGCAGGGTGCACCTTGCTCTGACATATCTTCTTGCATTTGGAAGTGGCCTGCAGAGCTATCATTTCTTTTCCTCTCTTTTATGGAGCTAAAGAAAAGCAAGAACTGGAGAAGGAATGGTGAAGTTAACATGAAGAAGCCTAAGAGGAATTCAACTACTCCTCTTATTTGGTTCTCTGTTCAGAGTTGGTGTTTAGTGATGTTGGGGACAGTTTAAAGGTCTACTGGGATGGCTGCTGATGCTCCTGGGGAACACAGCTAATCACACATCCCTCTCTTAGCATGAGGAATCTTAAGCATCCTGAAAAATATTCTGTTTGCCCCTTCTGAAAGCTCTGTGCAGAAGATGAAAGCTTAGGGGCTGTGTGGGGGAGAATCATAGCCTGCCTTCAAATAAACATAACTCCTCCTGCTTCCTTGGGCTGCCCACAGTGATCTTTACAACAATACACTAGATACATTTGCAGTTTAGAATCAAAAATATTCAAACCACTTAATTTTTGCATTGTTTCTATTCCAATTTTTTTTATCCTAAGGTTGTGCAAAAAGTGGGTAGCATGTAGTAAATTTTGGGTTAATTTTTCACTTTGGGGGAAAATGCATGAATGGTTGAAAAGGGTATTTTGTTAGGAAGTGTTTCATCCTGAGGCTCTCTTTGCAGTTCTGTGTTTCATGAAGCTCAGTCCTGATTAAAGGTACAGCTCTCTGCAGAGGTAATTTGCACAACATGGGTGTAGACCAACGAGTAGAATGCAGTTTGCACCTGGTTTTCCCTGCTCTTGAAGTGTTTTTGGAATGACATATTTTGCTACAGTTTGTGTTGTCACTTGTGATGCTCATACTTTAAATGTATTAGACTAATTGCACGTGTAGTTTGTGCATCATTCAAATCAATGATCTCTGTGATTCCTGAAAACATCTTTCCCTTCCAGAAGTTTACAGGAAATTGTTCTACAAGCAACTATTTTCGTTCTCTTTACAGTCTTGCATTCTTCATTTGCCTTTCAATGTAGTTTTTCTCACCTAATGCTGATCACTACATTGCTAGACTTGCACTTCAATGGGTAACTAGCTGAATATAGTTTCTGGTCTAGGAACTGTGACAGCCTGGTGCTGTCACATCTGCACAAATGGTGAAAAGAAGGCAGGCAGTGAGGTGAGAAATTCTGTTACTTGCTGAATATTTAAGATGGGGTGCTAAGTATGAGTGGTCATAAAATGCCCTTACAAGTCTAAGCCATTAGCAATTAAGTGGCAGATAAAAGTCAACATCTGCAAATGTGAAGCTACACTTGTGAAAAAAGATTATAAAAGTTTCCCATCAAAATAATGGGCTTTGCATCAATTCCTGCCTTTCTGCCTCAGATTGAGATTTGTAGAGTTATATTTCTCTTAAAAGATGGATGATCAGTTGTGGTCAAAAAGTAAATTCAGTGTTAGGAGATGTTGGGAAAGGAGAGAGCAAAGCAGAGATCTCTGTCTGTGAAGATCCACTGCAGTTATTTTCCCCTCATTTTACAGGACCTAAAGGTGCTGGGAAAGTTTCAGAAAAGGGGCTGTTAGGGTCATCACAACACGAGTGAGAAGATAAAATTTTCAGCCTGGGTGATGACCCAGGTGGTCTCTGATAGTATTCTAAAAAAAAACAAACATTAAGAAGGATGCAGGGATTTATGGTTTATTGTCTCTTCCATTGTGGTGTTAAATGAACTGGATTGCAAACACACAAAAGGTGTTTTTTCATGGCATGGATAGTGGGAATACTGGAATTGCCTGCCATAATGCCCTGTAGATGCTAAAAGTGGACACACGTTGGAGAAAGTACGAGGTGCTCTCAAGGACCATTACTGAGAGCAAGTGAGTGGAGAAGGCATCTGAGGGAAAACTGCCCATGTGCAAACCAGGAGAGCTGAAGGAACACTGCCCTGGTGCCCTGCTCCTCCTCCTCCTGGGACACCCCATCTCTGTTCAGAGTTGGTGTTTAGTGATGTTGGTGACAGTTTCAAGGTCTACTAGGATGACTGCTGATGCTCTTGGGGAATACAGCTAATCACACATCCCTCTCTTAGCATGAGGAATCTTAAGCATCCTGAATCTTAAGCATCCTGAAAAATAAGGTCCCTAGCAGGCAGAACAAGGGGGCTCTGGTCCTGCAGTGTTCCTGGGAGCATTGTGTGTCAGTTCTATGTCAGGCATGCCCATGCTCAGATATAACAGATTGCCCAGGGTTACTGCAATCTGTGGGCAAAGCTGTGCTCAGGGCTTCTAAACATTTCTGATATGAAAAGGCAACATACAGGGAACAGAGCTGAGATCAATAGCACGTGTTTTATGTAACTGCCAGAAGTGTGGAACAAAGTGGGGGAATTTCTGCTAAAAAAATTAATTATCCAGGGTATGTGTTGGGATACATCACTGGAGTCTTACACTAGAATATAACTTTGAAAAATTTAAAATAAGAAGTATCTAAAATGCATATAACTAAATTCTGGTGGGAAGGGTAATTAAGTGATTGAATAATTTATTGAAATTATTCTTGAAATAATTCTTGAATTATTTCTTGAGATAATTAACCAATTTAATGTGGGGTGTGAATTAAGTGAACGTGTATTTGTGCATTATAATTATTACTAATACATTTTGAAACTGAAAGGGAAACTGCTTTTGGTTATGTATTCACTTTTATTAAAGGTACTGCTCTATTAAAGGTAGTTCAGTGTTCTGCAGAACTTACTCAGTGATGTAAGTCAACATTTTGCAGAGTGAAAGCAGATTAGTGGTATTGTATTGTCAGCTTGGAGCTGGGATCTCGTAGCATTGCACGATGGTGTGATCCCAGTGCTCTGAGAGGTGATTTGAGCATCTTTGAGCTGGCAGTTTGTAGAGGTGCCTGTAATGAGCTGCAGGGTTCCAGCTTGCCTGCAGTAATTGAAGCCCCTCATTGGATGCCAAGCACCTGCATTTTTCCTTATCACACAGCTTGGGTTGTAGAATTCACATTACTCAATAGACATAGGATGCAGCTATTAATACAGCAGAAGAATATAGAATATTGAAGGAGATTTTGGATTGTTGAATTCTGCTTGCTAGTGTTTACAGGGGTGTTTTTAATTCTGCAGATTATGTGTTTGTGATTGCTCTGAAGTAATTTGTTAATATCTCAAAATTAGGAAATTTTTAAAAATTCTCTTTGGCAATGGACATATTACTGTGGAAACATACTGAAATAAATTTAAGGCTGCTAACTTTTCTGTTTGTGAATGATATTACCCTATAATTCCTGTTCCTTTTTTTCTTGTTGATTCTATAATAAAGCCATACTTTATCTGTGGAGGGATGAACATCTGTGCTAATGCCCAAATATCTAATGTAGGTCATGTTTTTATGGTGTTGTCAAAAGTGTAACCCGTGTACACACCTGCATTATTGAGCTGCTATCAGTCTGATTTGCCAGTATCAGGGAAAATATCTGATGTGAAAGGACACCAGCAGCATCCCTAGTCTCCAGGGTTTTGATTTTATGTTTTCAATTTGTGAATATATGCTTTAAAAAGAAATCAACTGGGCAATTCACACACACACACCACCCAGCTGACTGGAGAGACTTTCAATAATGCCTTATTAGAAGAATTTTTACTTTCTGTTGTGTTCTTTCTACAGTGCTATAGCTTTACTTTTCTACTTGCTGTTTTAACACAAGGGAATAATCTGGAATGTCACTTCTGATTTTAACTGTCAGCTTATTCTTGGCTTGATGTACCCACAGTGGGTTCCCTGCCCTGCCTCCAGGAACTGTAAAATGGATTCACAATGGCACACTCCTTCCCCCTACAATGGTACATCAAATCAGACCTACAGGAATGCAAAAATAGCTCAAACGTGATGTTCTCTTTGCCAGGTTCAAAACTTTCTCAGTGGTTTCGTTTTCTAGATGTGGTGACTCTTCTGTAGCAGTTTCACTGACACATTTAATTCAGATTTAGAAGTAATTTGTCTCCTCAGATCCTTGTTTTAAAAGGATTTCCCTGTCTGGGATGGTGGTGGGGTGCCTGGTGAGTTTGTCAGTGTTTAGAGGAAGATGTAAGAGTTTGTCTGGTTGCTGTTTGGCATTTGGATTGACTCAGTCAGGTTTTTATAACAATTATTGAATAATACCAATGGCAGGAGCAAAACCCCCTGATATATTACTCCTTAACACAATGGTGCAGGTCTGATTTTGATCATATTTTCTATGCCTAAAGACCAGATCATTACAATGTGCTCTTTTAATAAATGAAAACCTAGAAGATAATAGCTAGTCCAGATGAGCTCATGTTATACATCTAAAATAAGGGAAATTTTGGATCTCTTCAGGTGTTGAAAAACAAAGCTCATAATTTATCAGATACACATAATGCTTTCCTTGATTACAATTTCATTATTTAATTTGTAAGAAAATTTCTTGTTAGCTTTTTTGTGTGACAGACCACAGCACACCACATCTAAAGGATGAAAGGTGTGCCATAATGGCAATTCTGAAGATTTTTTTATTCAGGTTTGTTTCAGGATGTGGGAAATGTTTTGTAGCCACAGGTGCTTTATTTTCAGGCAGCCTTATGCTCTTTCATCCCCTTTTCTTTTATCTGATGTACAGAAGAAGTAAATAGGCATCCTCTGCTCAGTGGACCTTGGAAGAGCATTCGCATGCATTTGAAGCTGCAGCATTGCTTCACTCCAGCTCCCACTGGTGCAGAGAGGGGAGTTCCTTGTCTCTAAAGAGGCTCTTGAGCTGCAGCATCCAGGGGCTTGAAATGCAGAGAGCTTGAAATCATCTTCTTCTCTCTTGTGTTTGCAATTGCTGTTGCATGTCAGCTGCATTGGGAGACAGGCTGCACTGAGACATCCTCTCCAGGATGGTTTCAAAGCTATTTTTGCTGCCTGCTTGCCAATTTATTTCTATTACACACTTGTCATTCATGTAGAAATCAAAACTCCACGTCCTTCAGTCTTGGCAACTGTAGAAAACTGCATGGAAGCTTTAATTGGTCATCCTTGGTCTGTCCAAACACCTGAAAACTGTGTCCCAGGGAGCTGCTTTTCTTTGCCTACTGACATGTATATCCACTTAGCACATGTTTTGGAGGGAGTGTTAAGTCTGGGGACTTCTCATGTTTCTGTCTTGGTCATATCTCCACTGAAAAATGGCCAGCTCTTGAGGGAATGAGCCTGCATTATCTGCTTTGCAAGGAAGGGTTATCTGGTTTCAAGGGAGACTCTACTGGGGCTCTGAAATGTAAAGAATTAAAATGGTTACCAGGATCACTGTAGTGGAAAACTCTTCCTAATTAGTCTGTTGGTTTTATTGGACTCTTATTGCCTGTTTTCCCAAAGTGACTTTAGCTCTTGCTCATAAAGGCCTGGTAGATCCTCAAGGAATGCCTCACTCAGCAGCACTTGAGAGGTGCTGCTGGGTTCCATGTGCTGCCACTGCTTTGCTGGATTCTGTCATTAAATTAAATTCTCAACATGGCACTTGGGTTACTATCAAAACTCACTGCTTTGTTTCACTACTTTCTCCTTTTCTCTCTATTTTTTTTTAAGTAATCAGATGGGCTGTTTTTCTGTCTGCATGACAATATGTTCCTTTTAGACCAGCCCAGTCTGAATAATTTTTCAAAGAAGTCAGTTTACAAGTAGTTTCTAGCTAAGACAGTTTTTTCTGAGTGTACTACAGCTTGTCTCTTGAATTCTGGTGTATTTCAATACAACATTGTGTGCTTTTTTCATTCTCTTCTGTTTCATTTTAATCTTTTGTTTCCTTTAGGTGTTGATTTGTGTTTAATAATTGGGTTTGGAGTATTCAGTTAGTAAGTGGTAAAAGGTTGGAGAGAATAAATATAGAGTTTTCAAGGAAATCCTTTTCACTTTCTGAAGTGTTCTGTTTCTAGTCAGCCTTTCAGTCTTCTTGTACTGAATTGTCACAGTTTTGCTCATGAAAGGCAGTGTATCACAATGTAAGTAAAAGGTCCTTTTGTGAGAAAAGCAGGATCAAGACATCCACTTGAAAATGAACCTGAAACCCTTGGCAAAAAGTTTGAGTCTTGTTCTGGTGGGCCAAATAAAGCAGCATAGAGACAGAGGAAGGGGCAGACCAGAAAACTTGTGCTTTTTAGGCAGGTGTTGTAAATATGAACTGTTTCATGAAGTCATTCAGTTTGTGGCAGAGATGTTGAATTAAAGTTCAGGCTTTTCTTTAAAATTGCTGCACAACATGAAAAATATTTTATCTTTAGGATCACTTGGAATAAAGCACTACCTGAGGAAGGAGTGCTGAAACAAGCATTTGCATTAATCCCTGCAGAATCTCACTGAAGGTGAGGATGAGCTCTGTGACATTCATGCTGGGAACCTGCTATGAAGGCTGTGTATGGGTGCATAGTCTAAGGGTTATTTGTTACCAGATGTTCAGGATAAAAAATGGATAATAAGAGTTTTAAGGGAAAAAATACTAATCCTGAGGGAATGATTGATAGCTTCACTCTACTGAAATATGAGTCACACTTATTAAATTGAAGAGTTTGCTTCTTGTCTGCAAAGCACTCACAAAAAGTTATAGTGGTAATTTGTGTCCTATTGCATTCAGCAATAGGTCCATATCATTTAATGTCATTTGAATTTCCTAGCCAGAAACCATATTCCAAATTTCAAGTGCTGATGAAGAAATCCCTTTCAAATAAAAATGGAGGAGAAATGCCTTCTGTAAAATCATGTGCTATTTTGTTCACTTGAAAATATCCTAGTCTTTGAATAGAATCTGACATTTGATTCAGCCTTGTTAGAAAATATGCAAGTTTGAATGAGCTGGGCTTGCCTGGCTTGCCTAGGAATGAGGTGCCATCTAAACTTTGGAATACCCAAAGTATGACACAAAACCTCTGACGTTACTTTTAAAGTTTCCTGCAGGGTCTTTCCTTGCAGTTTGCTCATTTTGTAACTCGTTGCTCTGAAGTGGGATGGCACACAGATCAGAAATTAAAGAATGCCTTTATCCATCTGCCATGTGACTTCTGTGCTTTGTTGTCTTTGCTGTCCATGTCACTTCAGGTGTGAACAGAAGGGCTCCCCAGGCAGGGTCCAAACCCTCATGTTTTGCCATCTCTGATTCACAGAGTTGTGGTGCCTCTGGAGTGGTAATCCTGGAGTGCTTCTGGGTAGTGGAATTCAGGAGTCAAACAGATGTTGCAATAGTTCTCAGTAATTAAGGCATATCTCAACGTGCTCAGTGTGACGCTTTTGTTTCTGCTGACAAAAATGGAAATAAAAAACCCCAGTCACCCAGGCACTGGAATTGTGCTAGAAATTTAATTAGAATATATCCTGCTGTCTGTTCCATACACTTAAATACTGGTGGTCTCTGAATTCATGCCTACAAAGAAAACCATAAAATCAAGTGAAAGCCATGCCATCATGTTTCTCTGACAATAAATAGAAGTTTGGGATTTTGTTTTGTCAGATATCTTGTACAAGATGGGGTTTATGTTGATGCATAGTCAATGCATCTTATTCTTCAATAACTAATCATTGCTAAACTCCCTATTAAATGACAAGTTTTTTGGTTTTCTTACCTCTTTCCAATTCTTCGTTCATAAAATTGTTGAAAACAGAAAACATAGCTGTCTCATATAAATCAGAATCCTTATTTAGGGGAAAGATTTTATTTGGAGAAAGTGCTGACAGTTTTCTCTGCAGGAGCCACTGAATTAGCCATCGTATTACAATTTTTTATGACATGAAGTCTTTCTGATACCTCTGCAGAGTTTTGAAGTCCTTAGAACAGTTTGCCATTTTCTGTTAGCTGTGATGGTCTAAGACCAGAGGTAAAAAAGTTAGGCTGCATTTGTGGGCTTGATGGATACATTTAAATTCAGTAGAAGCTCCTATCATCTTTTTATGTGCCAAAATCTCCAGCTCACTTCTAAGAAAGTGTTGCATTAATTATGCTGACTTTTTGTCCTCACCTGCTGAAGTGATTCATAGTGGTTGATCATGTTTGAGAAGGCAGTGACTTAAATTATATTCATTGTGGATTTTATCTTTATTGGGGCAGTTTTCTGGGCAGTAGCTCAAATCCTTTATCTTTTGTAGGGAACAAAGTCCTATATTGTGTACCTGGTGTTGAGGCACTGCATCAAAAAGTATTTCTGTCTGGGTTTGGAAGTACTGCTCTCCTTGACTGTGAGAGCTGAATGTTTCCCATTGACTCTCAAATGGAGACTTTCTAATGAGCCCAGTTCATTCACAGAATTCCCACTTGGAGGATGAGCACAGTGATGTCAGTTCCCTCCTGGCCCTTGAGTTACAGTGCTTGAGCACAGTGCTGCTGAGCTGGGTGCAGAGCAGAGCTGTGATTGCTGACTGCACTCTGGAGCTGCCAGCAGGGCAGTTCTGTGGCAGGGACACTGGCAGGCTTTAGACCAAGAGCTGGGGACAAAGACAACAAAGGATACTGAGTCAGCACTTCAGGCTGCCTGTGGAGAAAAAAGAGCCTTGTGAATATGTGTGGAGGAAGAAATAAGCTTGTACTTGCCAAAACCAAGTTTGCAAGGTGGATGGTGTTTCAGTAGGAGCCATGTGTAAGGGTGGCATGCTGTGCATCCTCTAAAAAACACATTAAAGGGGAACACAGGAGAGACAGTGTAGGAAACTGCAGGTAAAAAGAGCCAGTAAATGATGATGAATTCCTGGGGCATGACCAAACAAGATAGAGGAAAAGACAAGACAGGTAGAGGAGAAATGTATTTCAGACTTGGCAGTTTTCCTATGCTTGAGAGCAAGGATGACAACCTGGCTGATGATTTGTTGGATGGAAATAGAAAGCCAGACTATTATGAGGTATTAGAACAAAACTGAAGACAAATGAAGATGATATACAGTGTACAGAATGAGGATAAAATACTAAAAGAAGTGAAATAATAGTCCATGTACTGTAGGGTAGAATGAAATTCAGAAGACAAAAGAGGGGAGAAAAGCAAAACTCAGGAACTAGGAAGAGAGGCCTTTTATCAGTAGGGGCTTTGACCATGAAAAGCTACTTGGGTTGTCACAAGATTAGATCCATTGGCTATTGGGAGCCAGAAAAAGCTATAGAATGTTACTTTAAAGGGTTCAGATGAAATGCAGGATAGGAGGACATAGCTGCTCGCAATGTCGAATTTCTTGTGGAACTGATGGAGGACAGTTGTGCACAGCACAGCAGAAGCTCCAAGGAAGAGGCTGTGAGATTTAACTCGTGGTAAAAGGATTTTCTTCATCTTGCACGCTTCAGTTTGGAGCTATGAAGGGGGATTGGAGAGAGCCTTTGTGCAGTTGTCTCCGTGTGTCTCTGACTTGTGGATTGAATACTGGGAATTGTAAAAGTGAGCAAGGGAGACTGACTGGGATATTGAGGAACAGAACATAATGAAGGGCAGTGGAGTAAGCATGGAGGGAAAAATAAGGGCATGGTCCTGCAACCCGTGGTGATTCTGTGGAGCTGCTGATTTCCTCAGGGCACTGTGGGCCCTGACACAGGAGGGCTGGACAGGAGGAGTCAGGCAAAGCAGATAATCCTGTCAGGGCTCCAGGGAGAGTGCTCCTGAAGCAGCCTGACTCAGAAGGTTCACAAGTGGACCATGGAAGGAAAGAGAAGGATTTGTGAGGTGAGCTTTGACTCTGCATGTGGCTGATGGCTTTATGTGCCCTTCTACTGGGAACTGGTCACCATCAGCAAGGCAGGGTGGTCTTTGGGTCCCTGCTGTGTTTCCCTGAAATAGGGCAGCAGGAGCTCTGTGACTCGATGTAGGGGCCGTGGGATTATAGTATGTATTGTACAGCTGGCCTCTCAGTAAAAAATCTATGTATTATATAAGGGACCCTGTAAAAGATCTATGTATTATATAAGGGACCCTGTAAAAGATCTATGTATTGTATAAAAGATCTGTGTATTGTATAAAAGATCTATGTATTGTATAAAAGATCTGTGTATTGTATAAAAGATCTGTGTATTGTAGAAGTGACCCTGCTCCCATTCTCGTTACTGTAAATGGGCTGCAGCTGTGATGCCCTTAATTGGGTGGCAGCTGTAGCCACATGAGAAGGTTTGGGATAAAAGGGCTGGGCCAGTCAGAGAGAGCCTGAAGGAGCCCTGAAGAAGAAGCAGAGACATTTCCCCTGTGAAGAGCTGCCTACAAGAAAATCATCGAGAAGGTATGAGACTTTAGAACTATGATAACTACAACTGGATGTTCAAACTGACCCTGGGAGATCTGGAGTTGACCACTATGTTGCACAGAGCCTCGTGCATGTAAAACTCTGCTTCCCTTCCTCCACGTGATGGTGTCCAATGCAAAATTGGGAATGTCCCCTAGGAAAAACACAGGCACAGTGAAATGAAACCAGGTGTGAGAGACAGCGTGCAGGCACTGCCTTCTCTTGGTCTGTAAATCTCTTCTGTCATTCAGGAAGAGAGATCCCTTAAAGACTGCATTGCTTCACTGTGTGTGGTCCCTTAGGGAGAGTCAGGGAGGTAAGAGCTGGAACATCCAAGCAGGGCTGGTGAGGAGGGTGGGAGGGAGCAAAGGAAGAAAACAGAGATCTTCTTACAAGGTCAGTCATCTAAATGGTATTAGATGAATTTCATAAATCAGGAAAATGATAAAAAAGGGGCCTGTATGCAGGAATACCTGTAAGACAGCAAGCATTCCCTTTTGCCAGTTGTGGTATGCAAGCCACTTGAACTTGGAGACTTTGGTTTCAATTGTGGTGGCTTGGAAAGGCAGGTCAGGATCACTGCCTGTTTTAGGGATGCAATAAGTGCCTAGAAAGAGGATCTCTGAATCCTGCCTTTTTTAAGGCAGACTGATGGTCCAGCCAGAGATATGAACTGCTTCCATTCAGCCAAAGCAGCTCTGCAAAGGCCCCCCTTGGAACTTGCAGTGAATGCTGCAGTGTATTGTTCAGGGATCTTGAGATATCAGTGTGGTATTCCAATATTTGTGTGGTTTGCATTGCTTCCAGTACAGGTGTGGTGTTTGGTGAAAGGGTAGAAGCAGTGTGGCATGTGTGGAAGGTGACAGGTACGAGGAGAAACTGTGTACAGGTACAAGGAGAAACTGTGTACAGGTATGAGAAAAAACTGTGTACAGGTACAAGAAGAAACTGTGTTCTACTGCAGCAGCCAGCCTGGGGCATCATGCTGTATTAATTTCAAATACACTCTTAGTGAGACTCTGTAGGGACTTAAATGGAGCTTATAATAGTAACTTATGTAAGTTTATTCCAGCGCTGGAAAATTTAAAAAAAAATCACTGAAGATAAAAATTTTAATTAAATTCTTTATCTTTGATTGAAAATGTAACTTCCAAGGAAAGATTAACATACCATCATGAGTAACCATGGGATGATTTCATCACTACTAATTTGAACATGAAATGCATCAGCATATAGAATTCAGACAGCTTTGTGAATTAAAAGCCTCTGATGTCTGCATTAGAAATATCCTGTGGATATAATTTCTGTATCAAAGCTTTCATTCTGCTTTTGTTACAGCACATGGTGGTTAGCTGTGATGGTGCTTTATATTTTCCAGTGTCAGTGACTCACTGATATTCTTAACCCTTTTCCTCTGCTGAGTCAGCAGCTGAGCTGAGAATTACTTTTTTGCTGCTGTGTGTGAAAAGTGACAGACAACCTTTAACCTCTTTGAACTCTCTTACTTTGCATGTTAGCATGGGAGGAAAAATGGTGATCCTTTAAAAAAGTCAAAGCTGTCATTGTGGATATTGACCATGGGCTTTGTACATTTTATTAATTTGAATTATCCCAGTAATTTCTTCTTTGTCTTGTTCAACATTTGTTATGCTTAAACTCTCATGAAGGAAAGTATGGCAAGCCAAAGAACATCAGTCTTCCTGTCACCTTTAACTGTTTAGTAAAATAAACCAATAACAACTTCTTAAAAAAAAGGTTAATAACAAGTGTATAAGATGTAAAACCAAAGTGGAAATGTATTTGTTTTATTTTATTATGTTTTTATTTTTAAAACCTTTCCATTAAACTGCAGTCTTTTGAAAGACAAGAATCAGGTCCATGAACTGCCTAAAGATTTTTGGTGAATTTACAGAATCCAAAGTTTCTGTGTAAAAGATTGTGATTAAAATTGCCATAAAATAAAGTCTCATTGAGGCTGTGCTTAAGCAAAGAGTTGTTGGTGACCAGAGCATATCCTCAGGTCTTGCCTTTGCTGGGTCTCTGATACTGAAATGAGGAGGAGCAGTGAGACACAGAGATACAGTGATCTATGACTTTCCTTTCAATTTAGTACTGTGGGTATTTTGGAGGAATTTTTAATGAATTGGAGATGGGACCTCTGAGCTGCTTTTGATGGTGTGATTTATTTTTCTTATTTTCTACATAGGCAGGATGGGTGAGTTTGGCTCACATCTTCACTGCATGGCTCAGATGGTCACAAGACCTCTAGTTACAAGACCCTTTAAGGATTTATAAACCAATAAACCACTGCTAACAAGGATATTTAGGTTTTTGACTCCACTATGGTGGTTGTTCAGTTTTTAAAGTTTTGTTTGGTTGGTTTTTGTTTTATGTTTTTTTTTTTTAATTAAAGTTAATTATTGCTTTTGATCTTGATGCTGGTTTATTAGATACCTTTCCTTTCAATTTTCCATTAGTAACTCCAAAATATTGTGAAATATGACTGACTTCAGACTCCTTGGTGTCAATGACAGGAGGAAGTGGAGCACTCTGCTGGTGTAGACCTTAGCAGAGCAACAGAAAAGTCAGCAGCTCTTCTAAACACTGTCTTTCTGGAGGTCACTTCATGAAAGTATGGCTCACATGGAGTACAGATCCCAGGAGGGCTTACAGATAAATCTTCTGTCTCTTCAGTCCTCTTGGACAAACAGCAGAGCTCAGCTTGGTGAGGTTTGGTCGCTCACAAAAAGATTTTATCTGAAAAAGGGATCTAATGGACATCCAAAGCTCTCCAAGATTTTGAGTGTTCTTCTCCCAAGAATTGAATATGTGTTTTTTCTGACTGAGACAGGGTTCAAGGCAAGCATTGGAATCCTTATTAGCTTTTGATCTGCCCCTGAAGCAGATGTTTCCACTTTCTCTTTCCAGTCTTCCCTCATGAAATCTGTGCTCCAGCTGGTACATGAAATGTTACCCAGCATTTTCAGCAGCATCTGCAGCCACACACTTGGATTTCCTTAGATCCAGCCCAGACTAAAAACTTGTCTGACCTCCACAGGGATTTGTATACAGTTTTCAGAGCCTTCCAGACTTGAGGTTTCATCTTTTATCCCCTCCATAACCATAAAAGCAGAGGTTATTGTAACTGGCAGATGCTCAGTTTATGAAGTGCAAACAGGTTTAGAGTAGCATGTGTGCAAGTGCCCAAGGTTAGATACTCAAGGTAATAAAATAAAATTAAGTTCACATTGTATGGAAAATAACTTTCCTATGTTGTTTGGATTTTCAAACTAAGTATGAAAACCTTTCAGTGTTCTGTTTTGTCCAGTGATATGATATATGGCTGATTTAGCTCAGAATGATTTTCAGGCCCAATGAAATACTTCAATCCTTGTTAATACAATAGCACAGGTGTTTTATAGAGTTTTATGTTTCTAAATTAGTTAGTAACTTGTTTAAGAAACATTGATTTTCTTTCTTTCCCAGTTTGCTCTTCTCACTGTGTGTTGTCCTAAATGCCACATTGAATTTGGGACTCTGTGAAGCTTTCTATTCTACAGAATTTTAAATGTCTGCAAGGTGTTTTTTCTTCCTGTTCTAATCTTAATCAAATGACCAGCCCTTGCTACTTAGCTGGATTCCTTGGGAGCTTCAGCTTCCTCCCTGCCCCGTTCTTCTTCTGTTCTCAGAAAATTTGATCATTAGACAATTAGGCTCCAGGCAGAGCAGCAAATGACACAGGATAATGATGAGGTCTGAAGCTCCCACATGTAACCTGTTGAGTCCTCATAGAGGAGTTATGTCGTGCTAAATTATCTGCATGTGTTCCTGATTGTGTTCTGGCAAGGATGAATGAGAGGCTGAGCATAATGGAGATCTTTAATAGAGGAGATGATGGACACATTAATTCTGGTGAATCCCACTCTGACAGAACCATGTGTGCTGCCCTTGCTGAATCAAATTCTTTGTCAAATCAGCAGCTCAGAGAGCTGCCTGGTAGGCTGCAGAATCTGTGCTGGAAAAGGATTTCCCATTTGAGTTTGATTCTGCCACCTTATTTATCCATCTGTTAACTACTCCTGGAACTACCCTGTGGAAATGCTCAGTGCTGCACCAGGTCTGAAGGAGCTGGGGTTGGACTCCAGAGGTCGATGGGGCTGCAGGTTCTGTGACCATGAACACGAGTGTGTGTGTGTAGTGGTTTTGTTTGTGAAATCAGTATTTGCATCATCCCCCTTTGCAGTCACAGTCCCTGAGAGCTGCTTTCCTGCTTTCTGAGTGCAGAGCTGCATCTGTGCCTCGGGGCTGCCTCAAAGCCAGACTGGGAACCTGTGCCACGGGGAGAGCTGAACTCGGAAGATTTGCAGAATAAAATTCAGCAGCTCCAGAGGCTGATCATGGAAATCAAAGAGGAGAGACCATCAGAGGAGGCACGGCAGCCTTTCCCTTCATCCCAGTTAGACAGCCTAGGACAGCCCCAGCTCACGAGTAAGTGCTTGTGCTCATTTTATGGGATGGTACAGTAGAAGTCTCTGTGGCAGTTCAGAGAGTGAACAAGCAGGGTATGGAGTCTGTTCAACTTCTTGCCTGTCAAAGTGCAGTTTAGAGGAAATAAACTGATGAAAATTGTCTTTAAATTTTTCCCCGCTATGTTTTGGTTTATGCACACAACCTTCAGGGGAACAAATGTGTGATTTCTGCGTTTCTGAGCTTTTCTCTCTAACCTATTTTCTTGTAATAAGAATTAAAGCATTTTTTCCTCTTTTATGTCCTATATGGATTGCTGTTTAAAATATAGTCTGATAATGTAATGAATGTGTAAATCTTTAGTGACACTTACACTGCTGTCACAGGTTTGTTCTGTGTGATGGAAGAGCAGTCTGGGGATTTGAGTGCAAGTACCTGGATGTTGGGTTGGATTTGCTGGTGCACTGTATTTCACTTGCCCAGTCACTTAATGCTAGAGCCAACATTCATGAAGGTGTTTCAGGCCAATATGCCACTGGAAGAGTTCAACTCAGAAACTTATTAAAGCTCCATTAAAAAAAAAAAAAAAAAAAAAATTTTTTCTTTTTGACCTATCTAAGCTTTGCAGCTGTAATTTTCCTCCCACAGGAATGTGAATGAACAGCTACACTAATGAGAACAGTGTGAATCTTGACTTAGCAGCATAATGTTTTTATGGAGCAGACACAGCTGTAAGTTTGGGGTGATTCTTTTGTTTGTAGGTTTTTAAATTTTTTTCTTAACAAAAATCTTACTCCAGTTCATAGACTAACTCAGTCCTTCCCATCTGACCAATTTCTTCAATACTGACCGATAATTAATAATGCTCACTAGAGAATGCAAAATGTCAAAAAGAGTTTAACTTCTACAAATTCATTGAAACTGTAGTTGTGATCCAATTAGTTTGTGCATCAGGTAAACACCAAGTGTTATTCACCTCTCCCTCCTTGCTTGCTGCTTTTCTCTTGTTGCATCTCTGTGATTCACTCCTTTATTTTAGCATAAGAAAATATTGCCCTTGCAATAGAACATAATTCCACAGTGGGTTAAACTGTTCCTGTTCCAGTTTTGTAAGAAGAGGAATTAATGTGTTTAATCTCCAGCAAAAAGGAGTTGGGCTCATTGCTATGCAGTTCGTTTGTGGATCAATAATGTGTTTGTATTTGACTCTATTAGCCTGATCTACCTGCTTTGACTAAACATGGAGTTTGTTTTTAATGTGATGACACACCTACTTAAAAATTACATATGAGACTTAACATTTTCCCAACACATATATAGTCAGTTGCTGTGGCTGGAAATCTTACACAGCCATGAAAACCTGGGGGTTTTTTCCTAATTTCCTTTCTGAGCAGCAGAAAGTTTCTATTAAGAAGGAAATCTTCTTCAAAAGTAGCCTTTTTCAGGCAAGTATTTCATCCAAGTTTGTGGCAATGGCTGTAGTTATAGGAATGTGAAAGTTGTACTGTGTATTAATTTGATTTCCCTGTCTTGCTTTTTATCTCTAATATTTTCTTTCTTGACCTTTTAAGGTATTCAGAGAATTGCAAATGAGCCAAAGCTGGAGTTCAGTCTTGGTAAGATACAATTTTGAATTTTTGAAATGATAATGGCCTGTGTGTGAAGAGTTTTTATATATATAGTGTTATACAGTGTAGCATGTGACTTTTTAAAAAAAATTGAAGGTCTAGGTGGGAGAAGTGCCTGTGTGTGCCTTTTGAAATACTGATTTTAGTTTCTTAATTGGTTGGAATGGCTAAAGGTTGATTGAATTCTTGAGTGCTATGCTGCTCTGCCAGGGTGAAAATCTACCCAACAGCTTTGTGAATGTATTTTTTGAAATGCTGCTTATTTGGAAAAAGACATTTAATTTGAAGTTTTTGAAACAATATTCAGATAAAAGGACTGCTGCTTTAGAACAAACTTTAATCTAAATGTGGTGTTACCTGGTAGTGTGGAGCCAATGTAAATATTTACCTGACTTTGCCATTTCATACTTAGTAATACTTAGTGTACTTAATAATTGGTGTATGAGAGTTATATATTGTTATAGTATGGAGCAGAATTGTTTGTGGAGGGATTCTGCCAGCTCAAGCTTCCCCTTCCACTTAGAAGCACAGGATAATTCAGATTGCTCAGTAAATCAAGCAATCTAATTGAATAATGGTGTATTTATAATACAAGGCCAAGGAGCACAATATGTCAGCTCAAACTGTGCAAAGCAAGCTTGGCTGCTTCTCTCTATTCTTTCAGTGCAAAAGCTTGAAAGCCTTTGAAATAGTAAGTGAGATAATTATTTGCTGTGGAAGCACTAGACACAATAATTCTGTGTGGGAAATAAGAATGTTGATGGTGGCTCCACTCTCTTCAGGGTCTTTGCCAACTGAAATGATCCTGGGATTGCTCCCTGCTCCTGTGCATGGTAAAAGAATACAGTCAAAAAGAATTACTTATCAAATATTTGATTCTGCGTGCTGTCTGTGTTCTGAGCTAAAACTTGTCACATTTGTTATGATGTTTACATCCAAATGACCTGTGAATATGTGTCTGATGTTGTGTAGCAGCATACTAAGAAATTTTACTCAGTGTTATTCAGTATCTGTCAAAATTCACTCTGGTATAAAAACTTTTATAACATCTGCAGCAAAAAAAGGTTTAAGAGGGAAATACAGATAACTGTGAGCAGAATATGATATAAATATCATTTAGACTGCTCTATTTGGAGAATTTAAACAAATGTCCTTCAGAAATTCCAAACACAGGGTGGCATGAGTGATGTGGCTTCTGTGGCTCTGGTTTTGCTCCTTGCATTTGGGGGCTCCTTGCCTGGCCTTGTCCTTGGACCTGGGCTGCACTCAGCTTGTGTGCTGCTGCACTGCACTGATTGAAAAGCTGACACCTTCACACTGTGCCCTTTGAGACAGGCACAGCTCTATTTGATACAGCTGGTTTTAGAATACCTTACATTTTATCTGTGTATTTTATCTGTATGTCTTTTAAAAATTAGGTAGTTATGGCATTACAAAAAATTTTGTGGAGTAGGTTATGGGATTTTTCTGTATAGACAATTTCAGCAGAAATTGTTAAATGTTGGCATGGAACAAAGGCCTCATTCTCTGTGGGTGGGAAACCACCACGTTATATAATCATTGAGAGCAGATTGAACTTTTCTGTGCATTTCTGTTTACATTTTGTAGGTGATGTGACTGTAATATTTGGGCAGAGCCAGTAATTGCAGCATTCCAGCAATAACAAACTCTCACAATGACTCAGGTGTAGTGTGGAGAGGGAGGAAGGTGCTCCAGGCACTGGCTGCAAATTAGATGAGCAGTGCTTCAGGAAAAGGTGCTTTCAGTGGTAAATGTGCCCCAGCAGGCAGAGGTGTAAAAACAAACTAAAGCCATTTCCAGACTTGTTTGGGCCTGTGCTGGATGGGTCTCTGCTCACTCAATATCAGTGTTTGTGTTCTGCATGGGGCTGTTTCCAGCTGGCATTTCTGTCCTGTGGTTTGTTCTGCAGCAGTATTGGTGGAGTCAGGGTTTTATACACTGGGTCCTGCTGCTGCTCAGGTAACAATCAGGAGTAGCAGTGTAAAACCTCCTGATTTTGGCTGATAGTCCTGTCCAGAGTCCCAAGTCAGGAATATCTGGCAACACAGGCAGTTGTATAAAGGTGATTCTTAGTGTCTTGAACCTTAAATAGTAGGAAATATTTAAGCATTGGGGGAATCCACCTTTAGTGGCTGAACAGTCAATGAAATTCCTAGCAGTTATCCTCCTTACTGGAACATCAACCCTCCCATGCCAACACTTCCCAGCTCCAGCCACCCCAGTCACCATCCTTTGAGGGATTGATCTAATTAAAGATGGGACACTCACTTCAGCTAATCAGGGGCTTCCAGGATCTCTCTCTGAGATGAACCAGAGCAGGGTTGAGAGAGGAATTTGCTGCAAGCAGCACAGGGTGTGATGTGCACCTGGCTTGGGTAACCAAATCTTAGGGCTCTGTAGAGTTTTTCAGCTTGATTAGGCTGGTATTTGTAGGCTGGTATTTGGTATTTGGAATTTGGAAGGCAAATCTAACAGTAAGATTTACAAAGCTGGTCTCTAGCCTGAAAGAATGGCTTATGCCTGTAATTATGCTCATATTTGTTATGTAATCAATATTATTATATTAGTTAAGTGGCATACTTACACATATATATGCAAATAGATATTTGCTTCTATCATTTGATATACAAATGTGTTTAAATATATTAAAAAAATTGTAACATCTCGTAATTGTAGTTTGGGTCTCTTGTTGCTTGTTGGTCAATAAATAACATTCAGAAGTGGAACTCCAGTAACTAAAACAAAATATAGCTTTTAAATAATATTTGAGTGCTGCCAAATACATGAGTTTTATTTGGGGACATTATAACTAAGTGCTGCTGTTCAGTGTTTGAAGTTCTGATAACTACATTTTGAAATATTGATATTAAAATTCTTCCTAGAGTTTTGTATTTTGTTGCAGTAGTTACCTTGCAACACCCTATGTCCATAATACTCTGGAAAGCATTCCCTTCATAAAATGTCTAAATATTGCCTTCTCTTATTTTATTTTAAAGTGCAATAGAGTGGTATCATTTTTCTTTTTCCCTGAGGTTAAAGGAAAGAATAAAGCACTTTGGAGTCAGAGCATCCTTTAGACAAAAATCCATTGTGGATTCCTGAGTTCAGAGCAGCTGTGCTGTATCAGTGTGAGGGATGTGAGCCCAGCTGATGTGTGAGGTTACAGTTATGGGAGATAAATGACATTGTGCATTTTGAACACTGCTGTGGAGTTTTCAAGAACTTGTGCTTTTAAGGGTGTTTGGTGGTGAATGGCAAAGCAGCACAGGAAAATTGCAGCAATCAGGAAATGAGGGAATGGGGTAGAATGCAGAGTTAGTGGTCAAGGTGCTCAAACACAAGCTAGGTAATGAACATGGTGTTAATAGGAGAAATAAATCAGAGGAAAAGAGGAAATAAATTTGTTAGTTACTCTCTCAAGAACCAACACAATTTTAGTGGTTTTGCATTTGTCTAATTGCTTAGATTTGTGAAGATAGTGCAAGGGATACAGCATACTATGACTGTAGTATGGTAATAGTAACCAAAATAGCTGTATAGAAAAAATGTCTCTGCACATATTGTAGCATATTCAGGTGGTAATTTTTATGACAGCACCTGTCTGACATTTCTTTTTTTTTCTTTTTGCAAATACATTAGATCCATGAATTTTGATGGGCTGTTCTATTGTTGAATAACCTCCAGGTACTTTTCAAAGTGTAGAGTAATGTAAATCTTATGACTGTGTTTTTACAAAATCTCATTAAATAGTGCAGAAATCACAGAAAACTTGAGCAAGTACTTGAAAGAATTAAAATTAAAAATTTCTAGGTGATTTGTTGATTCTTTTCACCAAACTGATACAAAAGCAGTCTACCTGCAAATGCTGAAGTTTTTATTCTCCACAATCTTATTTTTCCCAAGTGATACTGTCATGCCATCCCTTTGGAAAAGGTCTTGAAGCAGATTTAACTCTGCCTACTGAAAATAAATGGTACATTGGTGCTGCTCAAAGAGCATGGCTAAATGATTTTTCCAATTCTGAAACATAATCTGGAGCTTTTTTGGCAGCAGCTGTTCCTGGAAGAGTGATAAGCAGGAAGACTGGTTTTATCCTTACCACAAACTTGCAGCCAGTCCTGATCCCAGTAGAATTTGCCCATTTGGTTGTCCTTCTGCTTCATCCAGTTGTGAGCTGGTGAATAAATGGTGCTTTGTTGTGTTAGCCAAATAAAATTGTAAAAAAGTCATCATTGCACTTTTGAGTAAATTAAAAAGTGATCATCTCCCTGTGAATCACACTCACAGTGTCACACACTGCTCAGGGAGATTTCCCCTTCAAGAAAAGTTGTGTTTGCCATGTTAGATACAGTAACAGCAAAAATATAAAAATTAAGGCTGGGTTTGTGAGTTTTAAATTTTATTTGTTCATTTTGCTCTTTTTGTTATAACAGTTTTCTGAAATTTACTTGAGTTTGTTCTGGTCCCACAGAAATTCCATCTTCCACCAAACCAGCTAGTCAGGTTTGGCTTTTTACCCCCTCTTAGTTTTACTGATGTATCTTAGACACTGTTACATCACAATAACAAACAGTAAAGAAAAAGACAATTTAAATTGATCAGGAAAGATTCAGGATGTAGAAATCTACCACATGACTGGAAAGAATGCTCTGTTCTCCTCTGGGAGTTACTCTTTTACTTCTGTCTGTTTTGAGACCTTTGCACTGCAGCATAAACTGCAGTTTATTCTGAGTAACTCAGTGTGGCTGGGCTGAGCCCTTTTCTGACTGAGGGAATCCAAGAGAGCAATTCCAGCCCAGTCTGAGGCTGTGTTGGCCTGTTTTGGCTTAGCACTTGTCATGTTTTTGCAGTAGCTCCTGCAGGAATTTCTTCTTTCTCCTCTTCTGCAGGAGGAGCTTGCAGTTGGTTCCAGTGCAGGTAAAGCAGGGAGTGAAACCTTCCAGAAGGTTCTAAGGTAGTGCATGCCTCCCATCCTGGCATCCTGCTGTCACTCTCCTGGCAGTGCTGGGTGGTGGATACTGCCCATCCAGCAGGTGGGTGAGGGATGCTGAGTTGGTGCCCCTGAGGAGAGGCAGCTTTCCTTGCTGCATTCTGCATTCTCCTGCACTCCCAGGCTGCTCCCCTGGTTCCATGCTGGGTTGTGTGAACATTGCTGGAAAGTGATTTGAGGGTGGATTTGCCAAGATCCCACAGATGTTTTTATCCACCTCTCCTCCCAAAGTACTCTGCTTGCTTTGAAGAAGGCCTGTGGGGCTCTGTGATACCCTTGGCACACTGAGCCTGGCAGTTTGGGGTTTTTAAACAGGCAGCTCTGAGCCACTGCTCCTCCTCACTGTGTACCCCTTTAAAGCATCATTTGAGTGTTGTGTACTCTGTCAGAAAACCAAGACCAAAACTGTCTGTATACTACCATTAACTGTCTGTGTGCTACCATTAACTGTCTGTGTACCACCATTAACTGTCTGTGTACCACCATTAAGACTTGGTAATGTTGGAAAAACTCATCCAGGAAAAGGAGTTTGTGGGGTGGGATGTGGGTGTTGCATGGACACGTATCCCCAAAAGCTCAAAACCAGAATCCTCTCAAAAGCTCTTATACTTGTTTGGTTTTTTGCCAGCTTAAGTGGGTTTGAGTCCTAGAGAATTAGGCTGGATTTTTAAATTTGTACCTGTAGGCGCTGTAATTCTAGAAATCCATCCCTCAGCCCCTCTTAGGGCAGGGATTGTCTTCATTTGCTCTGCAGCTAGAGAAGCAGGATGCTGTCACAGTCCTTAAATATTAATCTGTACTAATTGTAGGGCTTACTATGCAAGGACTCAAAAATTCCAAACATGAAACTTGGGAAGATATGTGAACAGTTAGTGTTCTCTGTGCTTTTTGCATATTAAGAGAAACTGAAAATTCTGTTTATAATAATATGTACTTTACAGTTAAATAGAGTTCCTAATGAATTTATCTGTATAGATAGTTATATGTATATATATAGCTATTCTATGTAGTCCATAAATATGATTTTTTTTGGTTGCTGAAAACCCATTACATCTTGTGTAGCATTACTCATTTTTGTTATCTTTTTTCTGTGTCAGCAAGCAGCAATTCCTAAGAGCAGCAGTCACAGAAATATTTCCAACCTGTCAGCATCCATTGATACTTAATGATTTTCATTAAGCAGCTTTGACTTGTGTAAATTCAATTTCTGTGTAGGTGTTGGAGATGAACATTGCACATTAGAGGTGAATGCAGCAGTCAGTCCCCATGGTGGGCTGGTAAAGGCAGGGATGTGTCAGTGTCAAACCATGACAGGGATGTTTCTGTGCTCTGAAGTCAAGGCAGGGATGTTTCTGTGCTCAGGATGTTTCTGTGCTCTGGAGTGGGTCAGAGCAGAGCATGGGCCAGCATGAGGGAGCAAATCATTGCTGATTTGTAATGAGCATTTTCTGGCTGAGCATATTCCAGGGTGATGGGTTTACAGCAATCTGCTGAGGTGCTGATGCAAGAAGTCAGAAACATGAGGATGTTTTGAGTATCAATATTAAACCCAAGTGCAAACTGAGTTTCAGGCAGTTTTCTTCCATTCTGCTCCATGAAATTGGAGTATTTTCTGTTTCCAGAAGCTTTTGTGAAAAAAACATTGTATTTGAGCTACTGAGGAAAGTGGTTGACGACCTGGTGAATATAAATATGGATAAATAAGGGCTGTGACTAAGGGAAACTTTTAAATCTAATAGCCTGAAGATTCTCACAGTGACTCTCACATGTTTTGATATAAACACTTATCAAGAGATAAATTTTGAATAGCTGTGGCTAATCTGTTTAGAGAGGAGTTTGTACATGCCTGAATTTTAAAAGCTGTTTAACAGTTGAAAGGGTTTTTTGGAATTTAGCCATTCTGAGAGACAGGGGTTTATCATCTTAGCTCTTGAGTGATGCAGCAGATAATAGGATTAAATTCTGTCAGAAATGTACAAATGCTGAAATCTTGTCAGTTATAAAACTGCTGGATTCATAAGTCCTTGGGAAAAAAAAAAGAAGGATAAGACTAGGCAGGGCATTTCTTTTTCAAACCTTAAATAAATAAAACTGGTAGACTTCTTAGTAAAATCAGGTATTTTTTTTGATATTGAAAATGCTGCTTTTGTGTCTATGGCATGTTTTTCTTATAGACTTTGCAGTTGCCATCTCATGCTTGCAAAATTCCTTTTCTCCAAAATTTCAGAGGCAAGGCTGTGTCTGTGCTGGAAATAGTAATGTTTTCTGTGAAGAGGGGTTCCAGTTCAGTATCCCAGTGAGGCAGAGTGCTAGAAACAGATTAATGACAGGAGCTCAGTCTTAGCATGGCTTCATCTGCCTCTTTCCATGCTGCTTTGCCTGAACTATTTCTGGTTTCTGATGTAAAACATTCATAGCTATCACTAATATAATGGTAATTTTGTAAGGCTGATTGAAAGTTATATATGGAAAAGGGCTCCAAAATTACTAAAGAATTTATAGATAGAGGTAGAGATTTAATCCAATTCTCTCAGAAGTGAGATTTTGTAAATTTTTTCTCACTTAGGTATTAAAAAAACAGCAAAAAAGAACTAGTGGATACCTTAATTTGTCCTTTAGTATTTTCACAAGTATCGTGCTTGACTTCTGAATTATTAGGTGTTCTGGGGAATGTGGCATTCATTTTTCACTTATTCTGATGAAATGGAAAACTTGTGTTTTGAAATATGAGGGTATTTTTAAACTAGTTCATAGGAAAGTAGGATTAAAGATCATTGCATTGGAGAGAAGTTATTTCTGGCACGTGCTGCTGCTGTTTTCTCATCATTATTTTTCTCTTCCTGCTTTTGCCCAAAAATATACCTCCTACTGTTCATACTTTCTCCTCTTTGCCTTGCCTGTCTATTGCTGTTTCCAGTTCAGTATTTGAACCTGGTTTTCTCAGATGAGGCTGTTCAGATGCCCTGGGATGCTCCCACGTGGCCGTGCTGGATCCCAGCAGGAGATTTGGCTCTGCTTGTGCATTCCCAAACATTCCCAAACGTGTGTGCATCATTTACCCCTTCAGGATCCTGGAGTGCCTGAAGAGGGTGAGTGGCAGAGGGCAGTTCCATGGCCTGCCTGGCAGTTTTCTGCCATGGAGGGAGATTTTCTTGCCAGCATCTTCTCAGTGAGAGTGGCCCTGAAGCTCTGTCCCAGAGCGCACCCACGGGGACAGCCCCGGAGGGACTGGCTGGCTTTGTGCTTACCTGGGACATCATAAATCCAGCACTGGTTTCTCTGGGGGTCCAGGAAACCTTTAGATCCTTATTGAGAATATTGCATTGATGCTTATTGAGATGTTTGTGCTCAGAGAGAAAATAAGGATGAGGTGTTCCTTTGTTAGAGAGAGATCTCTGAGGCTTCCTCACCCACAGCTGTGGTTTGGATGGCAGTCCTGGCCCTGCTGCCTTCTCCCAGCCTTTCTCTGCCTCCCAGGAGCTGACATTTTGACTTTGCAGAATGCAACAGATTTTTTTTTTCCTAACTCCTTAATTGTGCTGTTGTCAGGGGAGCAGAAAAGGTGTAGTGCAGTGTTTGCACAATGTTTTCAGCCATAGACGTTGGTCTTCTCTGCAGCTTCATAAATCTTTTAAAACTACACTGTTTCTTCTAGAAACAGTGCTTTTTTCATCAAAACACAGAGTCTGGTAGCATTAAAGTTTTAAATTTTATATCTACTTAAAAAAGAAATGGTGTGTACCACTAAGTTTGCTAAGTAAGCCATTTTCAGTATCCCTGCTTGTGTGCTTCAGTGCCTGACATCTTCCTTTTCTCTGCTGCTGCCTAATTGGGCCTCACAGTCCTGGGATTTTTTTTCTAGGCTTAAATGAAAAATAAATTTTATTTGGAATTACTGGACAGGGATAGTTGGGATTTTTTTTTTTGGGGGGGGGGTCAACCACTGGCACAGTGCTTGGAGGAGGTTCTGAAGTCTTTGTCCTTGGATGTTGTACCACCCAAATGGATGCAGCCTGCTGTGGTTGGTCCTGCTTGGACTTGTTAAACTTGAGGCTGATTCCAAAATCTCTGTGCCTGGAATTTGTCCTGAAACTTTCCAGAAAGAGTTTGGAGGCCTCTCATAGCTGGTTGTGTTTGGTTTGATGTGAACTCCAACATTCTGTGCTGTGTATGGACAGTCAGGTGTCTGTTGGTCCTTGCAGTTGTTGGTACCTAGCTTGTGCTCTAAAAACTCTTCAAGTTCTCTGAATAATCATTTTAGTTATGTTGAAATTAGACTATTTACAATGGTTGCTCTCTGTGTGGACTCAAGCTGTTCTAGGGAACTTTCCCCCTTGCACCATAATTAAACTTTATGTGGGGCACACTGCAGACACCATGAAGGATTTAAGAGCAGCCTGAGTAGCTTTTCTTTTTGGGCAAAAAGAGTCAGGACTGGATACAGTCAGCAATTGTTAAAATAGTTTTGTGGATGCTCTTGGCCTGGGTAATATGTTACAGTGCTCATTTTTATGAGTTTTTGTGTATGTGCAAAAATTCATAAAAATGAATTTTCTGCTGACATGAAAATCTCCCTTATTTTGCAGTCAAGGTGAGACAGCTTTGAGTAGATACAAAATCTTTTTTTTTGTGTGTGTGTGTATTCTTTCAAGGAACAGTTATTAATGGAATGTCTGCAAGATGAAAGCTTGAAGTAAAAAATGTATAGTAAACTTGTATTTGCAGAAGTGGTGTTGGCCAGGAATGAAATTGCAATGGAGTTTTACCCTGAGTTGAAACTCTCAGCCTTTTCTCTGCAAAGAGAAGAATTTGGGTCAAAGACAAAATAAACTGATGATGACTATTAAGTGATTAGTGCCCTTTCTCCAGTGGGGTGGGCCTCAGTTCTGGAGTGATAATGGACAGCAACCTGAGTTCAGTGGTACTGGAATGTAAAAATATCTGTAAAATACCAAATTACAATTGTCCTTTGTGCCCTCTGTGCCTGCTGACATGAAAATCTCCCTTGTTTTGCAGTCAAGGTGAGACAGCTTTGAGTGGATGCAAGCAGACTCTCATGTTAGGCCAGTAATATATTAACTGAAAACATTTTAAATAACTCAAAGCATGATAGCTCTTGACTTTTTTGAATCTTTGCTGCATTAGCTGGAGCTTTGTGTTTCAAGTAGCAGTTGTTAAATACATCTCTGAATGTGCCTGTAGAAATAATTGTGGTGATACTTTCATGTTGTAAAACATTTCCCAGTGGACTTGTTCTTAATCCTCATATGTGGAAACAGAAGTTACATAAATAGAAAAACGTTGAATTAATAGAAGACTAAAGTCATCCTCTCCTTTTGAACACATTAGTTATAAATGCACTTATTTTTGGAAACTTTGAAATGCATAATCTGTGGTGAGATTTGACTCAAGAATCAGGTTCTTCTGCAGGCCCTGAGAAAACTGAAATTCTCCTAAATGCACAAAATCCCACACAACACAGCCTGACTGGCAGCCTGACCTGAGGGGCTTTGCTGAAAACAAACAAAATGTTTCAGAATGCTTTTCTTCATTGTTTTACCCTTACCTGCTGTGGCAAAGAAATTTTCTAGTCCAGTAATGGACACTTCAATTATTATTATCAGCCATATTTTTAGAGTGGTTTTTGCCTATTATGTGGAATATAAAACTGCATTGTTATAAAGAAGCATTTAAAAAATTTACTTCAGTCTTGTTCCAATGTTCAAAGCAAGCTAAAACTTCAGTCTGGAATTCTCTTTTAAGATTGGTTTCTGAGAGACTTTCATTATGATTGAGTTTGATTATGATGAGTTAAGAAGAATTTGGTCTTAGCATTTCTTAAAGATGAGAATCCTTCATGCCTGAGAAGCTGAGGGTTGTTTGTAGGATTGTGAATTATCTGCTTTAAAAACTGAAGTGGGCTGGCACTGTTTGCAGCTCTGAGATGAGGAGCTGCAATGCCTGGGTAATTCAAGATTCAGATCTCTAATCTACCAAGGGGTATCTCTGAAGAGACAAATAAAAGTTTTTGGGTTTTTTTTTTTGTTGTTGTTGTTGGTTTGGGTGATTGTTGTTGTTTTTAATCAATTTTTTGTGTCCTCTTAATCCTAAACTATTATTTCTTTTTACAAATGAGTGAAAATATTTAAAATTTTATCTCTGAAGAAGTTGGCTATGTCTTTATATGTGTCAAGATATCAAAATCAAGGCAGTTTCAAACACATTATTGTTGCATGTAAATAGCCATTGTTCACCCTTGGAGAAACTTCTGCTGGAAATTAGAGTGCATTTATGGTATAAGGACTAAATCTTCTGGTTTGGGTCTTACTCCTTTGTAAAAATCATTAATGTCTCCCCTTTAAAATCTTCCAAATACAAACAACAGAGGTGAAAATTTAGAGTAATAATTATGAGCCAGTGTCTTGGGTGGGGGGGAAATGATCTTGGTTTTGATATTGAAGAAACTACACAGACAAATGCATTGGCTGCTCTAAAAATGTTACTTTGAAATAACATCTGGGCAATGACAACAGCTGCAGTCACTGTGGTGGTTTTCACCCTGCACTTTTTGGAAGGCTGTTTGTGTGTCCCACCAGAGTTCTCATGGCTGAGGTTCATTTTTTGGAGGAGTTCAGGAGTCAAGGTTATTCCTTCAAAATGCACAAGTAAACAAATGCAGGGTGCTCATGGGAGATGCACTCCTTGGAGCTCCTGCTCTGACATGATCCTTGACCTCTGAGGTCTTGATATTTCTGGACTCTGCCATTTATGGGAAAAAACCCCACATTACATTTTCTGAAATTCCTGGTGAAGGAGTTCTGCTTTATCTTGTGCAGGTCCCATGCTATCAAAACATAAATGATTGGTCAGAATGACTGCAGCAAAATCCTCTGAGGAGTTAATCATTGTCTTTTATTTGGACTTCTAATTTAGGTATTAGTCCAGAATTGCCATATTTTCAAGCAAGTCTTCCTTGTGTTAGAACATCTCCTTTTAACTACAGCTTGAATGCAGATTATTTAACATTTATCAAGCATTTTCCTACCAGCAAATTTAATCATTACTGCACTAAAAGTGATTGTTCCAGATTGCAGAAATCTATTTTCTCCTTTGATTTAAAGCATGTCTTACTCTTCTTTGCCTTGTCTTTGAAGTGCATTTTAGTCTGCTTTCCTTTGAGATGGGTTTTGTTTTGCTGAAGGTCACCTCTGGCACGTTGGAGAGATCAGTCAGGGGTTTCATTGTGATTTCTGTAGCAGCCCATCCTCTCAGGCTCTCACTGCTCATTGTCAACATCAGACACCGTGCAGTGAGAACCAGCTGTGAATCAGCCTGACATTTAACAGTCCAGCAGAGTGGGGGTTAAAGTGAAAAAATAAATTACAAACATACAGGTAAATAATACACTACCCACTTTTTTTAAAGGCCACGTTTTACCTCTTTTGAGCACTGCACATGGAGAATACCACAGGGCTCAAGCATTCCTGCTGTCCTCCCTTAGGGTATGATAAGGAGGTGGTTTTGGTGGGGGTTTTTAATTATTTTATTTTTGGGGGTTTTGTTTGAATCTTATCAAGTTGAAAGGACATCACTTTCTGGTCCCCTTACCTGGCACAATGGAAGGAAGGAGCACAGCTCTTCTCACACAGGTGAATTCTGTTCAGTAAGACAGTAGACCTATGGTTTGCTTTTATTATTGTGTGAGGGGGAATTGTGTATTATTTTATTTCCAAAGAGATGTCAAATGTTAGGAAACAGAAGAATATACATTTTTGAATAAAATCTGAAATAAACTGTTATAGGTTCTTTTGATTTTTGTTGAGATGCCAGCTGTACTCACCATCTTACTTCAGATGAAGTGATTACCAGTATAAGCTTATGGTATAAAGAAGGTAATAGTTCACAGAAAAATGGAATTCTGCTTACCATATCCAGATCTTCTGATTCTTCATTTGGTACTTTAACTTGTAACCACTCTATTTTTTGGATACCTGGAAATCTGTGAGAGAAATTACAGCAAGATTACTTTGTCATTAGATACTTGATATGACAATATTAGGAGAAGGTGAAGGAGAAAATGGTACTTAGCTCTGTTTCCATGAAGATTCAAACCCTTTTGTGGTGCTCTGAAATACCAACACCACCAAAATAAATTGCAGCCTTGGAATAGCAGTACCAAAATTTGTTCTGATATGGATGTATTTTGGAGTAGTAATGTATAGCAAGTTTTTGTAAGGCTTCAAACCCCTGCCCCCTTTTTTCTTAATTTCTCTCACTAGAAAGCTGAAGAGCCTAAATATCATTAGGAGGGGGTGCCTCGAGTAGAATAGTTTTGAACAGAAGGAAAGAGGGTAATTGATAATCTAAAGCAAACAGCAGGAGATCTGCCTTGCTGTCACAAGTCTGCTGCATCTCTGAGAAAGCTTGCTGTGCTTTAGAGTCCCAGTGTGCTTAGTAAGGAAATACATTTTTTTGGGAAAAAATATATTTTTGCAATTACTTGAAAGCGATAAACAGACATATGTGTTCTCAGACACATTTTCAAAAATTACAGAAGTTTAAAAATCTTGATCAAAACCAGTTTGTTTCATTACTTGAGGAGCTCTTCTAAGCCGAGCTCTAAGTTCTCTTCACGTTGCTGTTGTGTAGCTGAAGCCTAGAGCAGGAAGGTGATGGAATTCTGTTCTCCTCAACTGCAAATGAAGCTGGAGGAAGATTGTGGATGTGCTGGAACAGATCAATGCACAGCAAATGTAAATAGCCCTGGATGGGTACTTAACACGTGCAGCCACACCTTGGATGCTGTGGTGCAGCTGTGATGCCTGAGAGCTGTGCTGATCCAGCCAGCCTGTTTCCTGAGCCTCTTGCCTCTATCACACTCAAACCCTGAGTGTAGGGGCTGTCCAGGCTAAATAGCAAAGCTGTAAGAGGAAACAGGCCAGTCCTGGCATGTCAGAAGGATTGAAGCCCTATTGCTGGCATTGGCAATGAAAAGTTGCACATTAAACCTTTGCATTGCTCAGGAAACTTCTCTGAGCATCCAAGCCCAGTCTGGCAGTCAGACTGCCCCACCTGAGCTGGGGTCAAACCTCCTTTGCAGCTGCACTCCCCAGGCTCACACAGGCCTTAGTCTGAAACAGGTCACCTCTGATGGCACAGTGCTAATTTAACCAGATTATTCTCCCCACGCTCACACAGGCTTAGTCTGAAACAGGTCACCTCTGATGGCACAGTGTAATTTAACCAGATTATTCTCCCCACACTCACACAGGCCTTGGTCTGAAACAGATCACCTCTGATGGCACAGTGCTAATTTAACCAGATTATTCACTTGGTCTGCAGATGAGATGGTGAGTGCAGCTGGCATCTCAGCTCATGGGCATGATCACTTATCAGTGTACAGCATTGCTCCCCAGCAGCATTCATGTGTATCTTACTTCAATGACTCATAAATAATCATGTTCTTTTAGCTGCTAATTAAGTGGCTAATGACTGATGTTTTTCTGGGCAGCACACTGACAGATTATTTATGGTTAGTGCTGTTAATATTGTTTTGTGTTTGTGGGGCTTTATTCCCCCAAAACCTGTACTTGTAGAGATGTCTTAGAGATTTTTTTTTTCATTATTAATTTGGTAAGACTTCCCTGTCATCTTTCTCCTAGAAATTTCCTTCCTGCTGTTTATTACAGACATCCCTGAAGGATACTAATTGTTTTATGTGTGTACGTTTCCTTGAAATATAACTAGGTTACTTTGGCAACCAGCTGTATGTTCTAGAGAACAGATAATTATTTTTATAGAAGCCTCTCACCCCCAGAGACAGAAACAGTGTTCTTGAATGTCTCCATAGGTAAAAATCAATGGATCTTTACTTATTTGTATATATGGTTTTCTGTTGCACTGAGTTTCTTTCCATTATCGAATTCACTTGAGCCTGAGCATCTGTTTTGGTCACTACAATCAAAAAGTGTCCCTCCCAATGCATACCTGTTGCATGGCTGTGTAACTGTGCTCTCATTTTGTGACAACATGGACATTATCATTTTTGTGGCCACATCCATTTAGTCTTGCATGGTGAATTATTCTGGGAGTCCACACTGGAAATTCTGGGAGCAACTTCTCTGTTCCTTCTTTCCCCATCAGCAAATGGAAGCTTTCCTGCTGGTGCAGGAATGGGACAGCCAGTTAGTAGTGTTATTTATGATAAACCAGTTAGTGAGGTTTATTATGGAGCACTAGCAGGAGTGCTCATGAACTCCACTCTGTGCTAATGCCCATCCTCAAATGTTCATTTCATTTGTTTCAGGCATGGTTTGCCAAACAGAGAGCACATTGCTGCTCAGTTCTCAGCCCTCTTGCAGTTGCATTTGCACTCTTAATTCAGAAGCATGGCCAAAGCTTTCCTGTGTGTTCCAAAATTTGATTGTTCCCAAGCTTTTGCATGTGCCTGACTGAAGGCACTCCTTTCTAGCAGAGGCAGAAACAGTGGGGATGTGCCCTTCCTTCTCTCACACTTTCTTACCATCCTCATCCTCTTCAGGGTGGAAGAAGTGAACTGAATGCTGTTCAGTGTTCTGCTTGTAGCACAGGTCCAAATCTGGCATTCCCTTCTTTCACTGGTCCTTTTGCCCACTAAGGAATAGCTGCACCTTACTTATTGTTTATTAGACAGACTGCACATTATTATTTGTAAACTGAGTTGCTTTGGGATAATAATGCTTCTGCATTGTCAATGAATGAGTTAAAATTTGAACCTTACCTTCCCATATATATGTGCATGTAGACACAGGCTTTTTCCATGCCCCTTGCCATCAGGTGCTGCTCATTTTCTGTTGTTTTGACAGAATAGCATACCCTGGAGACAGCAGGGCTGTGTTGTTAATTCCTGTTCCTAGCCAGCCCCCTGGAGTCTGTTTTGGTTTGGAATATGGGAAGAGATGAATCTGTGGGAAGCAGTGCTTGTCACTGGTCACAGAAAGAGCTGCCTTGCACACTGTCATATAGACTGATACACACACTGTGGGAATCCAGACTGTGAGAAGACATTGACCAATGTTCTGTATTTTTCCTCACTAGCAAAAATAAACTCTTCAGTTTCAGTGCCATTTCCCAATTTTTGATATCCCTCTTGGCTCATTTCCCAAACAGCTCTGAGCTGGGAATGTCTTTCATTCCCACTGCCCGTGTTGTTTGTTCTAGCTACTGGATCTTTTCCATTTCTGGGAGATGCTGCATCTCTCTGTTTCTCTGCCAGACTAATTTTTTTTTGCTCCAGTGGGCTTTGTGCTTGGAGCAGAGAGTGTGAAATGCCTGGTCAGAAGTTACAGTTTCAGGGAAGGTAGATGAATTTCCAGGCTATTTCTATTTTGGGTTTTGTTTCTTTCCTTTCTTCTTACTGTTATATAGTAATAGGGTTTTCTTTTTTCGTTTTTCTCTGTATACTTTCTTCCAATACAGAAGTAACATTTTTTTAAAATCCTCCAAGGTCCCATGAGGAAATAGTAACCTGTCTTTCTCTTCTTTATGTAGGCACACACACAGAAGGGCAGAGAGCACAGCCATCATGTCAGTGCAGCACAGAGAGCAGTGAAATATCAGTGGAAGATTTGTTTCTTCCTGCTATCTTAACTTTTTTCTCTGTTGATATTAAAGCATAAATTATTCTCAGTACAGTTCTTCCTTAAGCATTTGTTGCAGGCTGATAGGCTCAGCAGAGGTTTGGTCACCAGGGGAATGGATGACTCAGGCTTTTACACACTGAGTCAACAGTCACAAAGAGTAGATTCATATACTTTTGGCATGTAAGTACAAGCTGGTGCTTCATTTCACTGTGTTTTGTTGGTGAATTTTTCCAGAATTAATTCAGATGTTCTGAAGTATTGAGAAATAACATAACCTGTGCTCTGCTTGGGTGTAGTTATGGGTGAGAGTGAGTTGATGTTATGTTTGCAGTTAAGGAAACAGCCTCAGGATGCCTTTCATGCTTGTGTTTTCTTCAGTTTCTGTTTGAGGGGCATGCTAATAATCCCTAACAAATTGTTTAGATGTATAGCATGCTTTCCTGACTGTGTAATGTTTCACTTTGTCCGTTTTGTTTCTTTGAAGACCTAAGGTTTTTGGAAGTGCTGATGGTAAAATTGTTCAAAGGGCAATAATGCAGCACGGGGCTGTGGAGCCTGCCAGGCTGTGAACAGGATATAACAAGCTTTTATTCTTTGGCATCAGCTTAAAAGTAGTCCTTTTGTTTTGTTGCACTTTTAATTTGGGCTGTTTTGAAGGGAAGTGATGTGCTGTGGCTCAAACTGGCAACTTCTGTGTTCTTTACTGGGATAACTTTATTGGATATCCTCTCTGACTGAAAGGACACTGGTGAACAACAGTAGTCCAGTGTCACAGTAGAGATAAATAACACTGTCATCAAAGTAGATGCAGGTTTCATTTAATTTCATTTATTCTTTTGCACCAGTGTTTCCTGAAGAGTTCTGATGCTTTATGCTGATCCTCCCTACTGGAGATATGCAGATGAGTTATTTTCTGTCAGCTCTATCCAATGAAATTCAAGATCATGCTGCTAAGCCACCTTTTTACAGGAAAAATAATCTAATGACTGGATTGCAGTACTGTCACAGCAATAAATTGCCTCCTATGTTCAGATAGCAGCAAGGTGGTGACCACTTAGTGCAAATCTTCTTCCCATTGTTAATGGTTTCTCAGTAGGATAAAAGCCTGTGCTCTTGGCAGCTGGAAGATTTAGTCACATCTAGATAATGTATTTGAGACAAGACACAACTAGATCAAACTATTATTTGTGAGGGTTTTGCCTCTGTTCATCATGCTGTAGTATTTTCCCCAAGAGTTCAGCTGCAGAGCTCCTTACCAGAGTCACTGATAAGGTTTTTTGGGGGTCTGATTTTGTTTTTCCCAAGTGTCTACGTGTCTTTGTTTTCCTCACTTTTGTTGCATTCTGGTGAACTGTGAGCTGGCTAGCCTTCCTGTGTGCTAGGTGTAAAAGATTTGACTGTCTCTGTTTGTGAACATGAGCTCTCTTGCCACTCCTCTGAAACGGTGCTACCTTCTAAAAAGACAATTCTAGAGTGCAATATTTAAGGGTTGTATGGTGGCACGAGACCAGGTTCTGTGGGGGGAGCTGGCTCTATTTGGGATCTCAGTGATCTGCTGCTACTTATGTGATCAGCTTCAGAGAGCACAAAGTCAAATGGTGTCACAAGGTGTCTGCTGAACCTTTTGTGCTTTGACAACTGCTTTTCACCAAGTCTACTGTAATTTTTAAGGTGATGTCAAGTAGTGCTAGTATTGAGGCATTTTAATAAGGCAGTGAGTCTTAGCAGCACAGACTTGCTGCCAGCTCACTGTTTGAGCCTGGTACTGTTACATCAGCTGTTTGTAAAGACTTCATCATGCACAAACTTCTATGCTTACCCCACTTTTTCCACCAAATTATAATAGGGGTCAGTTTGAAGCTATATACCTGGAGATTTCATTGGCAATTTGGGCTAAAGCAAAAACTTTAATCTCTGAAGGTCAGATTTAATTGTCTCCCTGCCTCCTTTAACTGTAATAAAAGAGTGGTAAAAAAGCTTCAGCTAGTTTTCCTTTTATTTACTCCAGCAGCAGGTTCAAGCCCAAAGGGAAAAAAAAAAAAGGTTTAAAACAAGCTGAGCTGGCCTTTTGTATGTATCAGAGCTTTTCTAGCATTGGTTTCTGATCAGACCAAGCTTGCTGGCTGTGAAGATAATCTGACTCACCTTTTGAAAAGTTAAAGGTCAGCTGCACTTGAGGAAGCCCCAGGTAGGCAATGTAGGCTCATGGAAAATACCCTCAGCTCTTTGTTGACAATTGCCCTCTCTGAAGCCATGGTCTTGTCTTTGCTTGCCCCAGGCTTCTGAGACCCAGGGTGGTTTATTGTCCTGCAGGAAGCCCTGGTAGATCCCACCACGGTGTTCACTGCTGTACATTCCTTGGGGGAGAAGGGAAGGTGGGTGGGTTTTGCTGTTGAGCCAATGCATGGCTCATTACTCTGTGTCCCTTCTGTGGAGCAGCTGATTTATTTCTTTATGTATTTATTTTTATTTATTTAGCATTTATATATTTCTTCCTTCCTTCTTTTTCTTCAGTGCTCTCACCCTTTCATTTTGAAGGCATAAGGTGTGTTAGTGTAAAGAATGATCTCATGGTAAGGGACTCTGAGTCCAGGATAAAAGCAAATTATTAAAACAGAACAGAATTTCTCTCTTAGGCAGAATGAGCTTTAAGAATGATGCTATATAGGCAGAATGCAATTCTCATTTATATACCAGTCACTGACAAAAGAATTGATTATGTTGCTGCTTGCTTTTAGGTATGTAGATTTATACCTGACAACTAGCTCTAAGTTCACAAGTAGTAAAAAATGTTATAAAGCAGCTTAACCACTGATAGCAATTGGTTGTTTTAGGATGTGTTTGCAAAGGCTGTGTAACTGGGGATATTGTCTGACAAGAGAGGATCCAGTAAGGCTGCTGAAAGAGATTTTGTGGGCAAATTAAACGAGTACTTATGTAAAATTACTATTGCAGCGTGTGCGCATGCACACTTGTGGGCTGGGGCTGATGAGCCTCTGGCAGGGAGCTTTGCAGAAGCTGCAAATATTTTTAGTGGAAACAAGATCTCAGCTCAGTTCTATGGCATGTGACTTCCTATTTCTGTAGGTTACTTCCACAGGACTTCCTCTGTTAAACTGAGATTTAATCTGGAGCTGGAGCGTGGTCTGCTTTGTGCTGTGCCTGTGACAGCCTTTTCCTGGAGTTTGCTTTTGAGTGTTTTGTTTTTATTTCGCACTGTCTCCAGCATGCAAGGATCTAGTGGCTGCCAGCCGTGAGCAGAAGCTGAGCACGTTTGTCCAGGTGTCAGTGGGGCACCCAGCAGAGCGCGCCGTGACGCGGCACTCGAGCACGGAGATCGTGGAGGTGAGAGCCCTTCTTGTTCCATTCTCATCTGCTTGTGGGATTGCTCATTTCTGCCTTAGAAAGCACTGAGATCGTGGAGGTGAGAGCCCTTCTTGTTCCATTCTCATGCTGCTTGTGGGATTGCTCATTTCTGCCTTAGAAAGCTCTGAGATCGTGGAGGTGAGAGCCCTTCTTGTTCCATTCTCATGCTGCTTGTGGGATTGCTCATTTCTGCCTTAGAAAGCTCTGAGATCGTGGAGGTGAGAGCCCTTCCTGTTCCATTCTCATGCTGCTTGTGGGATTGCTCATTTCTGCCTTGGAAAGTGAATTAGGAATAAAACAAGTTAGTGCACAGTCTTAGGTAAGGCAAGCACACCCTGGCAGTCAGCAAGGCATACTGAAGTGTGCTGTAGTTCTTGGCATTTAACCAGGATAAACAGAAATGAACTTGGCTTCTCATGAAAGCTCTGTTGTTCCAAGCAGAGGCATGGAGAATATTCCAACTCTCCAGACACAGGTTTAGAATGGAACAGGGAATAGTTGCTCTCATGAAGGGACAAAGCAATCCAAAATAAAAGTTAATTAAGAGTACAGTGAGTTTGGAAAGTATTTTTAAATGCAGAAAAGCATAGGTGTATTATGTGGTCTGTTATCCTATTTGGTTTTTGTTCTGTTTTTTCCATTAAAGAGCTGACACTTTTGCAAATAGATCTATAATTTGAGAAAGAAACGTGTGTATGTGACGTCTGTGACTTTACATAAAGAATTAGTAATTTGCAGCATACATTAAAACAAAACTTGTCTGAGGCTGCTTTGCTAGTCCTCACTTTGCCCTGTGAGCACTGGTGTCAGGAACAGCAAAAATGCTTCAGAGAAAATGAAGGGTGAGCAGTGTAGATGTGACTTGCTTAACTTACTGGGGAGATTCATTAAGAGCAGGGAAGTCTCATTGTAAACACACACATGTTTCACCAGAGGCTCGTTTTAACTGTTAAATGCAACGAGAATATTTCATGAGGTCTTTGTGTGATTACTTCCAACCAACTACTAATTAAATTATTATGGTTTCAGCCCTCAACCATCCTGAAACTGCTTCATTCAAATATCTTGCATCTGATCAGGATGTCTCATTGCAGACTGTCTGGGATGATGTTGTGCAAAAGATGAATAGATAACTTTGTATTTTTTTAAATAGAAGTTGATGCATTTCCTAATACAATGTCCTAGAGCTCAATAAATTCCTGAATTTGTTTTATCAAGGCTTTGTAGTCGAGCTTTGGTGGAGGGGAAGGCAGGGTCCCAGAAAGTTAATCCATAGGATAAATTACCTTTGTTGTGCACAATCCTTTTTTTGTTTTTGTTTTTTTTTTTTTTTTTAATTACTTAATGGAAAATTTAAGGATACACGCCTGGTAATCTTTGGAAATTAGGTGTAATTAAACATTAAGAAATTATAAACATCATTTTGTATTATTCATTTAATTGTACATCTTTAACTATGATATAGTTACTTCTGTGTATAGCTTTTAAGTGTAATCATAATGTTTCAAAGCACAGGAATTTTATTTTATAGCAGTACTGCCTAGAGAGGAGTATTTCAATCCCCTGTCCACAAAATCAGTGTCCTTAATGTAATACTGAGAGTCTCTGTAGCATTTCTATACCCTTAGTATTGTGGCTTAATGAAGACTGCTCTTTTTTCTGTGGGTGTGCATGTTAGATCCTTAGTTCATTTAAATTAAGATGAAATTTTGGTACTTTCAAAAACTGTTGTGGGAGTAAGAAAGGGGTTTTTGGTTATTATAGGTTGTATTCCAGAACCTGGTACTGGCTGGGCTGTTTACAAATGTGATACCAGGCTCAGCCTCTGAAGCCCTTCATATCCTTTCCAGTTAAAAAAAACTTTCCAGGAAGCTGTTGTAGCTTTGTTTGGGTTCTGCTTGTTTGTTTTTAGTTTTCCTGATAAAGCTTTAAGGCTGTTTGTTTTTTCTCCTGGATTGGGTAATAAAACTGAGCTGTTCCCATCCCTCTGCTGTAGACAGCTGACACCCCTTGGGTTTCTGTACCTCCATGGTGACATCCTGGCATTGCTCAGCTGTTCCCTCACTGGGTGTTTGCTCATTGCACAGGGTACAAAAGATCCACTGTTCCTGACTGGTGTGACCTTCCCCCCGGAGTACCCCATCTATGAGGAAACTAAAATAAAACTGACAGTCTATGATGTCAAAGACAAATCCCAGGACACGGTAAGTGCCTTGCTTCAGTCCTTGCACAGATCTTGCTGAGGAATGAGTTTCTTGCTCTGTTGTTCTTTGGCTCTCATTGGCAAATTGGGGAAATGGTTTGATGTAAAATTGGTTTTGTTGTTCTCTTGTGCCTAAAATCTGCTTTATCTGTTGTTGATATATTAGAGACTGGAGAAAGAGAACCATGCACTTAGGACAGGCATTTTGCTATTGGCTTTTTAACTGGTTGATGAGTCAGCACAGGTATTGCTGGCAATCAAAGATTGCTCTGGTGTGCTTTGAGGGCAGAGAACACGTGGAGCAGGCTGTGATAGCGCCGCTGTGAATAAATTTTCAGAAATACATTTCTGATAATATTTTACTTATATCCATAAACCAGAATGACAGTAGAGCCTGTAACCTGGGAGAGAGCTACTCTTGTTGAATCTCTTGGCTGGTGATACCTGCAGCTTTCTGTTGCTGCTTTTGTTATTGATTTGTAGCAGCCCAAACTCTACAGTGTCACAGTTGGGTTCCAGGGTTGTTCATTCTTGAATACAGAGTCAGCTTTTTATTCCTGGGAGTTACTCACTTGAGCTGATATATGGAGGTCAGTGGGACAATCTGAGTAATTCATCTGCCAAATAAAGAGCTTGAGTACCATTTTCTGTGTTCCAGATAATCTAAGACAGCCTTAGACACAGGCTAAGCCTTTGTCTGGGCCTAGGACAGAGCTGGATGTCAGAACAGGACCTATGGGAGATGTGTTTTAATTCTGCAGCAGCCTGAGTCCAGCTGACAGTTTGCTCTTGGACATCAAGAATGGCTGCATTGACACCTGTGTTTAATTAACTGAATTGCTCTGTAGTTGGCACCCAGCATGATTAAAGCAAGTGCAAGCTTATGTCCTGACTGTATATATGTTCATGATCTATAAGAAGGAAATCAAAGGCACAATTTGAAGCTTGAGACTGTCTTTGAACTGCTTACAAAAGTAAAGTTCTATGTTTTGAGAACTTGTAATTTTTTCAGGTAGAAAATTATTGATCTATTTGTTCAAATTTTCAGCCTTTGTGAGCCAGCAGGTTGGTTCTGTCCCCTCACTGTGCTCTTTCATGGGAATGTGTGGAGTGTTTTAAGCATCAAATCTGAAGTTCTTCCCTGTTTAAGAAGGGAAGGGACATGTATGTGCATTTTATAATGTATATATTTTAAATTTGGTATTGGATTCAACTACAGGGACTTAAAATGGGCTCTGCTGTTTATTCAATAGAGTTGTCACCTGTGGACAGGTAACAGGCATTGAGTTAATGGAGTTGGACTTTATCCTTCCCTTCCAGTTTCATTTTGACTGACAGATGCTGGAAAATAATATCCTATCTGTAAGTGATAAAAGTGAACTGGCTTGGCAGTTCTTTTCCCTGTGTCACTGCTTTTCTAGCTCCAGGCTCCTCCACTGCCACTTGTGAGAGAGAGGATTACCCTAGATAACTAATATCATTTGATAAGCTTTTTGCAAACCTGTAAGGACTTTCTGTACCTGTTCCTTACAATTGTAGTTCAGGACTAGAGTCTCTGCCAGGGAATCCCACTGATGCAGCTTGTGAATCATGAGAGAATTCCTTTCTCTTTTGTCATAGCATTTATATTGTTCCTATGTGAAACATTCTAGATCTGTGCTGTAGTATCTTTTTGTGGGGGAAAGTATTAATCTCATTTCTGATTTACATACATTTAGCATTTTTACTACTCAACCATTCTAAGCTGGATGTAGGCAAAAAAAAAATAAATAAGATGTAAGATTAAAATCAAGATGAGCTGCAGCATATGTGAATGACCCCAGGCTACCCTAGTTGCAACTTCATCTGTGGCAATATTTGGACTTCTTTTTACATCCTAAATCTCAGTCATGATATAACTTGACTTTCTTACCTGTAATTAATTAGAAACCATCATGCTTTCTATTAGTTTGGGTGATTTTTTTTCGAGTCTGGATGTTTATGTAGGCTCATAAAAGTCAGGTTAAAACGAGCTATAATTTGCTATCATTACCAGCATAGCTGCAACAGCACAGCTCTCCATGCTTGGAGATCAAACCAGACCAGTTGGACGTGTCCCTTTGGCAGTGAAACTGCTCCCAGTGCTGTGGTGCCACAGCTCTGGTTCTCCTACAGCAGAGCTGGGCAGTGAAACTGCTCCCAGGGCTGTGGTGCCACAGCTCTGATTCTCCATTCTGCAGCAGAGCTGGGCAGTGAAACTGCTCCCAGGGCTGTGGTGCCACAGCTCTGGTTCTCCATTCTACAGCAGAGCTGGGCAGTGAAACTGCTCCCAGGGCTGAGGTGCCACAGCTCTGATTCTCCATTCTACAGCAGAGCTGGGCAGTGAAACTGCTCCCAGGGCTGTGGTGCCACAGCTCTGATTCTCCTACAGCAGAGCTGGGCAGTGAAACTGCTCCCAGTGCTGTGGTGCCACAGCTCTGGTTCTCCTACAGCAGAGCTGGGCAGTGAAACTGCTCCCAGGGCTGTGGTGCCACAGCTCTGATTCTCCAGTCTGCAGCAGAGCTGGGCAGTGAAACTGCTCCCAGGGCTGTGGTGCCACAGCTCTGGTTCTCCTACAGCAGGTCTGGCCTTCCTGCTCCTCAAACAGTGCTGCCACATGTCACAGCTGCCAAATGCAGTCCCACCATTCCTCCAAACTGACAGGTGATCCAGCTCTGGGTGCAGGGGAATCCTGCTGGGCATGCCCTGCTCTTCCAGGCTGTGCTCCAGAGCAGATGGCAGCTCAAATAATTGGGCATTTGTAGCAGAAATTAACCTTGGGTTTGACTGTGAGCTGTTTTGCAGAAGCTGTGTTACAGTGATAATTCCCACAGCTTCAGGGCTGTACTACTGCTTGCCTCAGTCAAGAAGCTCAAAGTAGTTCATATCACAAATGTCACAAATATGTACTTTACCTTTTCCTATTTATTTTGATGCAACTATAAGAAGTGAATTCTGTGCATTAAACTCAGCAGGATTTTACTACCACAAATAGGAAGACTGTAGAGAAGGTGGGGAGAGGACAGTGAGTACATCACTGGGTAAAGCATTTTCTTGGGTTTTCTTAAACCTGACTCTGACTATACAAGAGAATTTCCTCTCATTTTCAAATCCACTGGAATTTTACTGTAATACAAAACTAACTAAATACTTCTTGAGTTGTGCACACAAGTGATAATATTAAAATGAGAGAGGATGCTCCTCATTGAGAAACAACCAGAATCTATTTTTGCCCTGCTCTTTAAAAAAAAAGAATCTTGAAAATTCCCTTTCAACGCTAGTATTCCTGTACCAGAAAGCTTTTAGTTACTTCCCTCTTGACTGTCCCTTAACTTACATTATGTAAAAGTATGGTTTAATTATATTGAAATACTGTGCAGCTGGGATCACATTCACTCTGCTTGACACACTGAATGTTCTGACTGCACTTTTCACTTTTTATGCTTCTCTGTCTGATGTTGATCATAATTATGTTTTGGCTGTGTCAGATTTTCTGTTATTGTGGCTTTTTAGTTTAATGAAATGGGAGGTTTGTTTGTTTGAACTAGTCTTTCTAAGTGATTAGTTACTGTAAGTTTTCATGTAAATAGAAACTTTTAAGAAAGACTGTGGTGTTCCCAGTTCACTTAGATGTACTTAGAACAAAGTAGTTGAAATGCTTATGAAATATCCTTTAAATCTATCCAGCAAATCCACACATACAGATCCGTGGGTATTGCCATATTATGAGAAATGTATGGTGACATCTGTTTCTACATCACAAAGATTTTTCTTCTCATATTGCCATGAGCAAATTTATGTTTTTCTGGCTTGAGCTACACTGTCTTTAGGATTTTATAAAGTTGGGTTTTGTTGTGATGCTGGGGCTGTACCTGTTCTCTGTCGTTGTCAAATAAGATCAGCATTATAGGCTTATAAATTGTTGAAAAATTACCTCTGTCCCACTTTTGCACAAGCATGCTGCACTTACCTTTTTATAGGCTTGCAGGTTGGCCCAGTTTGGTCTGGCAGGTTTTAGAGCTGCAGCCAGGTTCATTCTGTGGGACAACACTGCACAGCACAGGTCAGGTACCTCTGCTGCCTGCCAGGGCCACAGAGAATTCAGAGCTGATGATTTTGGGTTACTCTGAGAGAAGTCTGCTGCCCAATCTGGGAGGCAGCAGTGGTTGTTCTTTGTTTGGAATGTGTGTATCCAATACATATTGAATGCATTTTGTGCAGCAAAATTAACCTCATACCCAGTGAGCTGGGCCACTTCTTTTTCATCCACACGTGGCCAAGTGCTGGGAACAGATTAGGAGCAACTTTCTGTACCTGCTGGGAACTTTCTGTATCTGATCTTTGCATCATCCCTTCAAAGGTGATCTCCTTTGGATGGATGTTACTCTTGGAATTCATGTGTGATACTGGAAGTTACACACAGCCACTCCAGTGTTATCTCCTGAGAGCAAGGAGAAACTGCATGTATGAAATGTTGTTAAAATATTACATTTGACAGTCTGGTCTTCCTTTTTTTACTTCCCAGATTTCATCTTAATCACTCAGAATAAAATTAGATTAATTTGATCATTTTAGAAGTACTGGGGCTAGAAGTTCTGTTTTTGATATGGGAACATATGTTGTAAAGTGGCAGTTTAAGATTACTTAGGCTTTAAATAACATGTCTTTTAACTCTTGGGGTTTAAATCTTCTATTAAAACTGTTCACTAGGAATGAAATTTTGCAAAAATATATATTGGATGATAGATTTCGTTTTCCTTTTGCATCAGGCTAGATGTTCTTACTAAATATCATTATTAGGAGGAGGAGAGGAATGTTTTTTTGATTCTTCAAGGCACCTACATGTTGAATCCACCTAAAGTATTATTGTCAGTCGTTTCTGTATTTTTAAAAAGTCTTGGATGCAAAAAGGGAAAGTCAAACTACTGACTTTTCTTTGGGTTCATATTTATATAAATTCTTTCTTTGAAGTGGCTGAGGTACAAATAGGTTTCATATATCGTAGTCTATCTGTAAGAGAATTGAGGATAAGTGTCAAGACTGGTAAAGTTACAGTTATAGGCTTAAAGTCCATTTGTAGCCTTCCTGCTCTTTGCACCTCACCTTTGAAAATTTAGTGGGAGGATTTGGTTTTGTGAAAATCTTTCTCCCTTTGAAACTATCTACTACTTTTTCTCCTACCCTTTTATTACCTTTTTTTCTTTTCCTATTGAATAAAACTCTTCCCTATTGCTGTATCTTCAGGGAAAATTGTCACCTATTGTTCATTAATTTTCTGTTTTCTTTTCCTTTTCCACCTACTCTGCCAATCAAATGCTTTTGCTACCTCACATCAGGCAAAGGTTTGTTCTAAGAGCTGACATTTGGAAAAAGATTTGTAGAAGTACCTGGCAATGAGAATAGTGGTATTCTCTAAGAGTTTAAAGGGTTGCCTTGAAAATTGCTTAGAAAGAAAGGAACAAATTAGTAAATGATAACATTTTCCTGTAAATTTTATTTTAATCAGCTAGGGATTTCAGTAACATAGGCATGATTGCTGCAGTCTCTGTAGCACTACCTAAAAACCTTGCAAATATGTCATTCCTGTATGTCCTTCATTGCTCTGCTCCTCACTAGGCCAGCACAGAGCACATCACAACAGTCAAACAAACCCAAGGTGGCTTTTGCACTGCCCTGTCATTTCTTATGATGACTTTTAGTGTCCAAGGGGCAAGTGCCTGTATGGAAGGCTGGGATGTTCTCCTCTGAAATATGTGTGCAAATAGAGGGAACAGGCCATGGCACAGCGTTTGTGTGGTCAGTGTGGAGCAGCCTGGCTGTGAGCACATGCCCTCAGGATGCAGAACATGCTTCTGTCCTTTCAGAGGGTGGAACTGCTTTCCCTCTGAGTGCCTCTGATGCTGACACCCCCTGGACACGGTGCTGGAGGAGCTGCTCATCCCTCAGGAGGGATGGCTGGTGCTGCCAGCAGGCTGAATACTGGAGCCCTTATAGGGAGCCCAGGCACTGCAGAGGTGGAGCATTTCCTTGAGCTAAATGCAGCAACATGGCAATGTTAGAGTCACTTCAGGGATAAGCTTTGTTTGTTCTCATTGGTAGTTTTTTATTTATTGTCAAGTTTTTATTTATTGATCAGTTCTTCCAGCTCAGATGCGTGGGTACCCAGACAACAGCTGGCCTTGCTATTAAAGTCTGCAGCAAAGAAGGCATTTTAAGTACCTCAGCCTTTCCCTCATCTTTTGTCCCTGTGTGTCTCTGCATCCATTAAAGATGAGGTTCTCCTCAGCCCTCCTTTCGTGGCTAACGTATTTATAGAAACATTTGTTACTGTCTTTTATGGCAGACGCCAAATGAAATTTCAGATAGCTTTTGGTCTTTCTAATTTTCTCCCTGTATAAGCTAATGGAATCCTTGTAGTCCTCCTGCATTGCTTTCCCTTTCTTCCAAGGGCCACAACCTCTCTTTTTCTCCTTGAGTTCCAGCCAGAGCTCTTTGCTCATCCAGCCCAGTGTTTTCCCCACCAGCAGGTCTTTTGGCATGGGAGCAGGCTGCTCCTGTGTTTTTAGGGTTTTGTGAGCAGTGTCCATCCTTCCTGGACCTCTTTGCTTCTCAGGACTGCTACCCAAGGGACTCTGCCAACCACATTGCTAAACGGGCCAAACCTTGCCCTCTGAAAGTCCAGGCTGGCTGTTGTGCTGCCTCCCTTTCCTTTTCAAGATTGAAAACACTGTTTTGTGATCACCGTGCACGAGGCAGGCCCCAGCCAAAACATCACCTGCTGGTTCTGCTCTGTTCACAAAAAGCAGGTCCAGCGAGGGGCCCTCCCTGGCTGGGTCACTCACCAGTGTGTCAGGAAAGCCTCTTTCCCCCATCCCAGAAATCTCCTGGTCCCTTTCCTCTCTGCTGGGGCCAATTTCTTGCAGATATCTGCTAAGGTGAAGTCCCGCCATGAGAACGAGGCCCACTGACTTCTCCCAACATTTGTCCACCTCTTCACCGGGGTTGGGTGCTCTGTCTGTCTTGTTGCCCTTCCCCCTGATCCTTTCCTGTAAACATTTGAGCCTGCAGTAACCATCAGTAAGCTATAGACAATCAGAGCCCTTCCTAAGACCCAGGGCTACCCCACCACTGATCTCCTTCCTTGCTTATTCCTTCTGGAGGGTTTGTAGACACTGGCAGATACTGCACCCTTTGTAGAGATTGATGTAAAGCAGAGCAAAGTATCCCATCAGGATTGAAGACATGGAAAGGAAGGTGTATGGAGCAGTGCTAAGTCTGCTCTTGCTTTTGTGCTATGAGAGCAGGTACTCAGAGGTTGGAAACAGATTTTTCTTTTGAGGTTTTGGAGTGTGTGTTCTGTGAAATTGAAAACGGCAAATTCAATCTGTTGGAACAGATTTTGCTTCCTCCACCATGTGCCTCACGAAAATGTCTTTTACAGTTACAGCCATGCTTGTACCAGTAAATGTTTACATTTGAAACTTTGTACTTAAAAACTAAAGCTGAGCAAATAATTCTACGAAATAATAACATTAGAAACATATGCACTGGATGTAATGTGAGACTTTATCTTCTAAAGCAAATTTTTGCTAGAAGAGCATGGTAAATTGCTCTCAAAGCAAACTAGTTAAATGTTTTGTATTATGCTGTATTTTAAATATTGGATGAATAAACATGAAAGGCTTGTGTAATCATTTAGGATTTCCAATGCTGTTAGAAGTGCACGTATCATTGAATTTTACAGTAATCAAAGCCTCTTTATGTAATCATTATGCAGTATTTTACAGAACTAAATTCCCATGTGGCTGAAATTCTCCACGCTTGGCTTTCTTCATGCCAAAAATGAGGATTTTGTTTTGATCTGTTCTTTGTTTTGTCCTGTTCATCACAGATTGTGTGATCACAAAGAGAGGGCAAACATCCCTGCCTTCTAGAATACATTTTTTTAAAATGATCTGTTTGCAGCTTGCGTAGTGATGACCAGAAAGCCAGGAGAACAAATGAGAAATGCAGTCTTGTAGCGTGGTCAGAATTTAGTGCATGTGGCCCTCTGAAAATCTCAGCATCCTGAGTGTGAATGAGCAGTGTGAGCAGCAGCAGTTGTGCAGCCAAGGTTGCACTGTGAGCAGCAGCAGTTGTGCAGCAAAGGTTTGTTGTGAGCAGCAGCAGTTGTGCAGCCAAGGTTGCAGTGTGAGCAGCAGCAGTTGTGCAGCCAAGGTTGCACTGTGAGCAGCAGCAGTTGTGCAGCCAAGGTTTGTTGTGAGCAGCAGCAGTTGTGCAGCCAAGGTTGCAGTGTGAGCAGCAGCAGTTGTGGAGCCAAGGTTGCACTGTGAGCAGCAGCAGTTGTGCAGCCAAGGTTGCACTGTGAGCAGCAGCAGTTGTGCAGCCAAGGTCTCAGAGCACAAAGCAGTTCCTGCATTCAGCAGTGTCAGTGCTGTGTAGTGCTCTGGCAATTTGTGGTGTCTGAGATGTCCTTTCACTAAGGAGTCAACTGACTTCCCTCACCTTGAATTTATTGCTTTTAGATGAGATTTGGATTATAACCAAGGATTCACTGGCACAGGGACATTAGTTATGTTTCTATTTATTCTTTTTTTGGTGTCTGTTTTTTTTTCACCATTCTTCAGTGATCAGAATTTAGTGCATTTTGTTCCCCATCCCCTCTGTTCTCCCTCCCCACCTCACCCTCCACCACCCTTCTGAGTTCTTCTCATTGCAATCATGGTATTTTTAAAGCAAGAATAGTTGAATACTTTTATAGTACCATGCAGCTGTTGATGTTTATTCTTGCAGTCTTATCATCCTTAAATCCTTTGCTGTATACACAGTCTCACTAATGTCTAATGCAAAAGCTGGGAGTGACAACTATCCAAACTACTTTAATAAGATTTCATTTTTCTTTTTTTTTTCCCAGCTTCAGTTTAGAGTAGGGAACAGTATGATACTGGGTTTTTCTGCCCCAGCTTTCCCTGCAGGCTTCAGCATATTTCAGTAAGGCACAGCACTTAGGGCATGACCGGTGTAATGGCTCATAGACCCATCAAGGTAACTCAGAGCAGAAAACAAAGATGACAATTAATAAAGACTGTTGTATCAACTTTGACTGTAAACCACCTGAGCCACCTCCTAGTGAAATTGAGAGGTCTCTCACTGGAGTGGAAATGGAGAAATGTATTTCATCTGCAAGTTGCTAGAGACATGTTGTCATACACATCAGGAATAGGAAATAAGCAGAACATTTGTACCATTTCTAGCATATGTATTCTTCTGAGATAAAATGAAGGTTTTGAGTGTGTGTATGTTATATGTTAGTCTGACTTGATATCTGGCTTGACAACCCTTTCTGGTAGAATCTGAGTCTTTTCACATCATGTGTCTCACTGTTACATATGGTTGTCTACCTTGCTCAGGTTTTTGGTTCTGAGGTAAGACCGTGGGCATTTATTACTGTATTTTTAGTGAAAGAAAGAAAATTACTAGATCTCTGTGGAGTAGAAGTCTGGGTCTTTTAGCAAAAAAAATTGTGCAGGTGTAACTGTCTTAAAAATTTGTCTCTACTATTTCCATCCAAATCTGGCAGCAGCAGTTGGAGCAGCATTGGATCACAGCACTTCAGATGTTTTTTCCCCCTACTTTACAGCAGTTTCACTGAGTGTATTACAAGTGCATTCAGAGTCACAAGCTATTTCCTTTCATTGCAACAGCATCTGCACTGTGAGTAGTTGTATGTAGGTATGTTTTGTCTTAAAATGCAGATCCATAAGTTTGTGTTGGAAAAAATAATTTCTCTGTTGAGAACCCTTCAGACAGGTTTGTTTGCTTCTGAACAGAAAATCTGTGTCATGAGGGACAGATGTGATTTTTTTTCCTGTAGAAGGCAGGGGTCAGTATGTTTTTGAGATCCTTGGAAGGCTTGGCTTTGGACACACAGCTGCCTCAGTGAAATCAAACACTGAGCTCTTTGGTTTGTTACAGCTGTAGATTCTCATTGCCTCTGTTCCTGTGGAATAACTTGGCAGCTTTTCAAAAAGAAGTAATTGCTAGACTCTTGCTAAAGAAATAACCTCTGAATGTGGAAGCTCTGGACGGTTGCTGCCCAATTATTGCTGCCCTGTTCTGAAATAACATCACCCCTGTGAGACAAGGAAGTTTCTGAATAATTAGCTGGGTCCAGATGGCTTCCAGGCTTGGGTAGGACAGAAGACTGTCCTTGCAGTATAAATCAAAGTATAGGCACCCAATTTCATTGAGAGGCTTCCTGAGAGACTTGTTTCTGTGTACACAAAATACTCTGTAAGAGTCATGGCCAAAGTTCCATTGCCCATTAAGATGACCTTGGCATTATCAGCTTGCAGTCCTCTCCTGGTGAATAACTCTGTCTGGACTTGGAATTAGCCCTGGACAGAGTATTTGATAGCAGGGCAGGGGTGTGTTCCTTTCTTCTACTGCTTTCTAATGCTCCTTGGGCAGTAGCTCAGGGGCCCCTGGAAAAGGCTCCTGTAGGAGGGACCACAGGGCCTGGGGTTTCCATGTCTGTTTTCAGGCAGGTGAATCTCATAATGAGCAGTGTGTTCAGGAGGAAGACAAAAATCTGTTGGCTCCAGTTGCATTAAACTCCACAGGAGTAGGATACTGGCATCATTCTTAACATCTGAAATATTGTTCCTCAAAACCCATGAGCTACCTATTGAAGGAGTTGAAGAGACAGTAACAAGAAGTGAAGGGGTGTTATGCAGTTTGGAAAAGCAAAGCATTATTTGCCCTGGGTTTGGTTTGTTTCCCCCCTTTTCCTGCCAGTTCATTTTTTTTCCAGATTTGCAGTTTGGTTTCCCTGCTAGGTGTGCAGCCTGTTCTGTATGCTCAGCATGGACCATGCTGTTTATTTGATGGTTCTGAAACTCTTAGATGAAGCTGCTTTTAGAGTTACCTGATTTTTTTTTTTCTCTTTTATTTTAAGACAAATTGGATTTAATCATTGACTACAGGTGACTGTAGGTCCTTTACATAGGAAAAGGCTGGAAATTCAGCTTATTTAGACAGAGTAATTAATTCCTCTGATGATCTGAACACCCATCTCAAGTAACATAAAATATGCTGGATTATCAATCTCCTCTTTAAGAGAAATTTTCAAGAAATTTGTATTTACTATATTTGCATCTGTGATATAATCACAGTGAATCTTGTGAGGCCGCATGGCTTGGACGTTTCTTTTGATTAGGTCATAATTATTGATGTCTTTTAATTTTTAAAAATTGAATGGGCAATAAATTGTTTGCTTCCTTATTGAGTGGCTGTCATCCATAACAGTTTATTGAGATGCTGTGAGTTAACCTGCACAGCAATCTGCTTCACAGTCAGTTAAGATGGGAGTGATTGGTCTTGGCTTTGGGAATTCAGTTCTGTAGACCCTGTCTGTTTAGGACTGGGTTTTTTCTATCCTGGTTGCTGGATACTTTCCATAATTGAGATTGCACTGTCTGAAACCAGATATAATAAGTATTTTTATATAATGATGGCAACTTGTTTAATATAGGAATGCGAAAAAATTTTCGATTTTCAACAAGGTGCATAGCTTTATTACAGACAAAAAGTAAAGTTTTATTCCATAGTCTATAGTCTATTTTCTTTATTCTGTAAAGAAAAGGAAACATGTATTTGCAGGTGGTTTTAACATTTGTTATGACTCCTAAATTAGAGATAATAAAAGTAAGTGCATGTGGTTTGGAAGTGTGCTGGTGTTTTCCTTCACCTTTTTCCCCACCAAGTGATGAGACGACAAGGATTTAACCTGGAATTAAGCAAAATTTATGCTGAAAATGAGCTTCGATGTCTCACCACACTAAAATTCTTTTTTGACTGTTCTGTTGATATTTGATTTTGTCACATGATGAGTGAGGGATGGGGGAGCAGCTGGCCAAATGGAATAATTAGTAGGGATGTGATAGGAAGAAAGTCCTAGAGAAATTTATATTCAGAGAGAAAGAGGTTGAATTAGAAGATTTGGTCCAACTTTATGTTGAGTTAAATAGCCCACACCATTCTGTCTCAGGTGTGCATTCAGTTGGAGCTGGGTTTGGCTACCAATAGAGCTGGATCTCTGAAATGGGCTTCAAGTCCCAATTCCTCTGAAATTTGCCATTGGAAAGAGTGATGGTACAGGTGAGGCATTGGAAGGACTTACTGAAGAGAGAACCATCAACATTGTGGAGCCTTAGGATCACACATCTTTGCCTTTGTGTTTATAGTGAAAAATACAGAATTTGCTAAAATATTAATATTGCAAAGACTCAGGTGTTATGTAAGGTGAGCAATCTCAAAGCTCAGGTAAAATGAACGAGGCCACAGGTTCCCCTGCAGCTGCTTTGCTAATCCAGAATTGGTGTGATCACATTTATACCTGCCTGTGATTGCAGTGTGTGCCTTTGCTAATCCAGAATTGGTGTGGTCACATTTATACCTGCCTGTGATTGTAGTGTGTGCCTTTGCTAATCCAGAGTTGGTGTGGTCACATTTATACCTGCCTGTGATTGCAGTGTGTGCCTTTGCTAATCCAGAGTTGGTGTGATCACATTTATACCTGTGATTGCAGTGTGTGCCTTTGCTAATCCAGAGTTGGTGTGATCACATTTATACCTGTGATTGTAGTGTGTGCCTTTGCTAATCCAGAGTTGGTGTGATCACATTTATACCTGTGATTGCAGTGTGTGCCTTTGCTAATCCAGAGTTGGTGTGATCACATTTATACCTGTGATTGCAGTGTGTGCCTTTGCTAATCCAGAGTTGGTGTGATCACATTTATACCTGCCTGTGATTGTAGTGTGTGCCTTTGCTAATCCAGGGTTGGTGTGATCCCATTTATACCTGCCTGTGATTGCAGTGTGTGCCTTTGCTAATCCAGAGTTGGTGTGATCACATTTATACCTGCCTGTGATTGCAGTGTGTGCCTTTGCTAATCCAGAGTTGGTGTGATCCCATTTATACCTGTGATTGCAGTGTGTGCCTTTGCTAATCCAGAGTTGGTGTGATCACATTTATACCTGTGATTGCAGTGTGTGCCTTTGCTAATCCAAGGTTGGTGTGGTCACATTTATGCCTGTGATTGCAGTGTGTGCCTTTGCTAATCCAGAGCTGGTGTGATCACATTTATACCTGCCTGTGATTGTAGTGTGTGCCTTTGCTAATCCAGAGTTGGTGTGATCACATTTATACCTGCCTGTGATTGTAGTGTGTGCCTTTGCTAATCCAGAGTTGGTGTGATCACATTTATACCTGTGATTGCAGCATGTGCCTTTGCTAATCCAGAGTTGGTGTGATCACATTTATACCTGTGATTGCAGTGTGTGCCTTTGCTAATCCAGAGTTGGTGTGGTCACATTTATACCTGTGATTGCAGTGTGTGCCTTTGCTAATCCAGAGTTGGTGTGATCACATTTATACCTGCCTGTGATTGCAGTGTGTGCCTTTGCTAATCCAAGGTTGGTGTGATCACATTTATACCTGCCTGTGATTGCAGTGTGTGCCTTTGCTAATCCAGAGTTGGTGTGATCACATTTATACCTGTGATTGCAGTGTGTGCCTTTGCTAATCCAGAGTTGGTGTGGTCACATTTATACCTGCCTGTGATTGCAGTGTGTGCCTGCTGACTCCTGTTCTCTGGGCCCGAGGCACAGCAGGGTCAGTGAAGCTGTAATTTTCGTTTATTTCCACAGTTTCAATATTGTAACACTGCCTGTAACCAATTCCTTGTGATGTTGGGGTTAGGGAAAAAATTCAGTTTCAAACTCTATAAGCATAGAACTTAATTAGTAACTAAAACAACTGTAAGTCAAATGAAACTGTGTTTCATTATCCTTGAAAATGCAAACAATGTGTTACTATTACATTACTAGCAAGTGCAATATGATGAGTTTTGCTGGTATTTTTCTTAATATCCTAAAAACGTGTTCAGAGAATATCAAATTGTCTAGTGTGCTTGCCTACACCAAAATAGTAATTCAAGTACTTGATTTCATTTTATTTGTTGTTGCTCATTTTATGTGATGTATTCATGTCTTGTTCAGGATTAACCCTGCAAAATATGAGAAAAAACCTTCAATACTTTATTAAAGTAATTTAATTTTTCAATGAAATATTTAAGTTGGCTTTTCCAAAGAAGGAAACATTGTCATTACCATTAAACTAATGTAATAATATTGCATTATTATTAGCAGTTATTTTAAGCAGATAATCACTTTATCTTAAATTAGCCTCTCCTGTTACTGTAAGGCCATTCACTTCTAATAACACCTCACCTTCCTAAAGAACACAGGGGTTAATGGGGACATTTGGTTTGGCTCATATTTCCAAAATGCTTTCATTTTCTTGTCTTCCATGAAATTTAAGGTTTTAAAAGGCAGTATTAGACAAAGTACCCTTTAAACGTTTGAAATAAAATTCCAAGAATGTTCACCTGGTGTGTTTGATTTCCCTTGAATTGGGTTTTGTTTGGTTTGATTGGGAGATGCTTTTAGGGGGGAAAGGGACTGTTTCTAGTAAGATCCTTGGCCTGATAGAGCTTTGAAGGTTTTAAGCCTAGCTGGCTGGATGAGTCAAAATTTCCACGTGGCAATAATTGCTGCAGCTCGAGCTGGCACGGGGTGTGTGGGCAGGTGCTGCTTGCAGCCTGGAATATGGAATATGGGTCTGTGTCTCAGCCACAACAGCAGGAGACAGGGCTAACATTCTAAAAGGTGCATGTATTTACAGGAAGGTCTCTACATCCATTTCTGGAAGGCAGCTTAAGTTGTTTCTTTTAATCTCTTCCTCCTCCTCCTGGTTTTCAGATCAGTAAGGAGATGACATAAGGGTGGATTATTTTCTGGGCTAGGTGTAAAGATTGGAGTTTGTACCCAGGAGCTGTGTGTGCTGTTTAGTGCTCTTTTTTCTGTGTGCTGCCTCTAGAGTCAATATGAACAAAGTCCTACAAAAGATGAGAACAGACTATGCTAAAACAAAGAATGGCATTGAAGGCCTGCTGCATGTTAATAGAGCAGCTCCTGTTCATGCAGGAGGAATTTGTACACCTCTATTTAGAGTCATGCACTCTTAGAAAAGGTGCTGTTTTTTGAGGTATAATTTCTTCAAGATGTTTAAAGGAAAAAGCTGGAATGTAGGCTACAATATCAGGTATCTTTATTTACCTTTTTTTGTTTGTTTGTGTTTTTCACTTTCTAAATTTGTATAGTCCTTGTTAGTGCTGGTCAAGTTCACTGTCTCTCCTTAACCTTTCAATTTTTAGGCAAGGGAGTTGAAGTAGTTCTTGTATAGTTACATTTGGTTAGCTTCAGACCCAGAGCTGGAAATGCACAAGTTCTGTTAATAAATCCTTTTCTGTGGTGTCTGTCTGGAAGTGATGTGTGACTGCAGGATTTCCCTGGTGGCATCACTTCAAACACAGAGTTTGCAACATGTGCTCAGTGCTCCCACTGCTTTCTTCTGAGGGTTCTGTACAAGTGTCACTGTTCACAATATTTTGATACTTAATAGTAAGTCACAGAAATTTATTTCCTGAAAAAATAGTTGTGCAGATAAGGATAGTGAGTGCCCTGATAATCTGGAAAAAACCTGCATGTGTATTTTTAAAATAAAAAACAGTATTATGCCAGGGAAACAGAGCTTCTCGTCCTGTGGGATATAATTTCTTTATGGAAAGAGAGAGAGACTTAAAATTAAATTAAATGTACTCATTTCAGGAGTTAGCAATGTTTTGACTAAGACCCAGCAGCACCACACTGCTGGAAGATGAGAGCTGAAGTCCCACCTTACTGCAGTTCTGGGGGGCTTCAGACAGGTGGCTTTGAATAAGAGCAGGGCTGGGGCACAAGAATCCAGAACCTCATTTCAGGACTAAACCTCACCATGAACAAGGAAGGGTTGAAATAAAATGCTGCAAGAATAAGCAATGACATTGTGTTTAACTGAATTCCCCTAGCAGTCTTACAGATAATAATAATTGCAGAAGATTTGTGGCTGAAAATGATGTTTGCAGTGTGTTGTACAAGTTGCATTTCCTTCCCAGGTGCTGTTAGTATTTTTACAATGTTTGAATTGAACCTTGGATGTATTTAATTTATTAAATTTAACTCTGAAATTTTCTTGCTAATGAAAATTTTCTTTGCAGTAAATGTACATGAAAATTTACCTACTTTCATCTCCAGAACTTATATTTGAGTCCAGTCTTTTCAGATATAATGGGATTCTTAATCAGTCTGTCCTTATTTGGAAGTGAAAGGAAATTGGTTGAAAAAAGCAAAGAGAAAAAGGAAGAGTAGATTCCTCCTCACTGATCTCCATGGAAATTGTTAAATTTGCTATGAACTTTTGAGGTTAAATTTCACTGAATATTTTTCATTCAGTTGGCAGCTGCAAAGGCAGTTGACTCTTATATAATTTTCATTCACCTGTAGAATTAGATTTATGTAATTTGTGATGGGCTCTGTTGCATGTCACTATTTGTTAGTTTTTTACCTTTTAGCATAGATTTAGCACAGCAGTGCAAAGGGAAAAGGCAATTTATCCTGCATGACAGAGTTACTCCCTGAACACAGAGATTGCACTTAACCTCCTCAGACTGTGGGTGTTCCTATTTATGTGCTGCTGTGGCCTTTGGGGAAATCACAGCTCATACCCTGGGCTGGAAAAAACCTGCAAGGTCTGGAATGGTACTGCATTGTCTAAGGTGCTTTTTAAGAATGAAATGTGAGTTTTTAATGTTCATTTTTTTTCTTCATGTTAGAATTGCTGTAGCTGAAGAGTATGTTAAGTCTTATGGGTAGATTTTATAAAAGTATTCTGATGGGAGATATTTATACACCTGAAGATGGCAGTGGGCTGCTCAATGGATTTGAATCAAATTAGACATCCAATTTCCCATTTTTTAGATATTTGAGGTACTTTTGTTTTTAGCCCCATGTATCTTCTCAGGCACTTGTAAGAAATCTGTCAGCACCTTTTTCAGGCTCCATGTACATTTGAAAAATGTGACCCTAACTTCTCCAGAGTGGTGCTCACCAGAGCATCCCTGCCAGAATACAGAGTTCAGCCTACACAAAGCAATATAAACCTTAGAGAGGAAGAGCAAGTACTTTTCCAAGAGTTAATTAATCAGAGGTCTGGATACAACACATTCCTGGCCTTCAGTCACTCTTCAGAGCTGGTCCCAACACTTGTGTTCAGTGGGAAAATGGAGAGCTCTCTCCTACAATCAGACAGAATTAGGAAATATTTGGAGGAGGAATATTTGTAGGAGCTCTCTCCTACAATCACATAGAATTAGGAAATATTTGCCTTTTTTCAGGGATCCTTTGGGCAGACTGGGGAAGAGATGTGTCTGTGTCCAGTCCTTGTCTTGGTGATTATTATGCTCAACTGAGTTTAAGAAATTCAGTTGTATGGTTGCAATGCTCTAAAAAAAAAGGGAGGGAAGGAGCCCAGATTTTAGTGCAGTTGCAGCAGGTATCTGTAGAATGAGACAAATGTTCTGGGGAGTGAAAATCAAGTAGGAGCAGTAGAGCCTTTGGAATGTAGAACCTGGAAACCCATGTCTGGCAGGTTTATAGACAATCAGCAACATGGCACTGAGATAAATGTTTTTTCAGAAGAAAAGATGTCATAACTGTAATGAAGTGGTAATTCAGCAGAACAGCTTCCACTGAAACAGTTTGGACTTAATTCCAAAATATTACTTATGCAGTTTCCCTTACATTTCTTTTGGGAAGCTGAATAAGCCTGGTCTCAGTTGTAAAATTTTGTTTACCTTCCTTTGTACTCAAATAAAGAGTACAAAGTTACTATAACAAAATTTTGTCTTGTATATAACAAAATGGGATTTTACTAAAGAGAGGGGGTCAAAAAATGAAGACATTTTGCTTCAGTCTCCATCCTTTTTCACTAAAAAACTTAGCAGTAAAACTCTTCAACTGAAATATGAATATGTGTTTATTACTCCTGTTCTTACAGTTACAGGAAGGTCTGTGAAGGCTGTGATGCCCCTTCTTTCTAAATCTTTGTTATAAAGGAACACTGGAAAGGAAAGTAAGTGTTTAATACAGCAACAAGAATGCATTTAGGAAATTTCAGCTCTGTTGGCAAGTCCTTTCTAAAATTCCTATTCTCTTGTGGGGATTTTTGTCAAAGACATTTGCTTTAGGCTAAATACATAACAATTTAAGGCTGAAGTGTATGAAGATTTTGATACAGGCACCTCCTATTCTGACAGTGTGAATATATGTAATGCTTATTATTTTTTAAATTAATTTTAAAAGTAATTGGTTTTAGGTGCTTGAGTGTGATGGTTTTATTTGGAAGAGGTTCTTCAGCTGGGTTGGTTTTGAGGGTGGGTTTGTTATTGGTTTGAGAGTTATTTGGGTTTTTTTATTGTTCATTTTAAGTAATTAGTGAGAATAGGGTAAGGAGGAATGAGGAAGGTTGTGTTGGGGGCTGCAGTACTGATCCTGTGCTTATATGGATGTATGCAATCAGCACAACAATTCTGTAACTATTTCAAGCAAGGCAATGTTCATTCTCTTTTATGCACCTGAGGACAAAACAGGAATTTGGGTTCTTTGACCCTGTGCCACTGAGTGCAGGCCAGGTGGTTAAAAACCCTGCCAGCCTCATGGCTGAGTGTGCCAGCTGTGACATACTGTGTGGTGCAGAACAGCAGCCACAGCCCCAGGGCAGTGCCAGCCTGGGAGCAGCCATGCAGTGCCCAAAGGAGTTCAAGAGGAATACAGCCCAAAGGGAATTTGCAGTTTTTCAATTACATTTGAAGATACGGTCATTTAGAAGATAGGATTCAGTTAAGTTGAAAATTAATCTTTTTCTGAAAGAAAAATAATTATGCTGAGTCACAAGGGGATCTATTGTTTCAATTATTTTGGTATTATTCAGTCTTTAAACAGTGACTTTAATATGTTTGGTTGGTGTGTGCTAAGAATGTCTTTTTTGTGCAGCTGGATCAGGACAATCCCAAGCAGAAATAGGGGCAGGGTGGTGAAAGGATTGAGAACAGCCCTGCCCAGGGGGACTGGGGGTGCTGGTGGGGGAGAGGCTGGGCATGACCCAGCCAGGGCACTCTCAGCCCAGAGAGCCAAACCCACCACAGACCTGCACAGAGACTTGTTACAAGGTCAAGGAATGACAGGACAGGGAGGAAAGGTTTCACACTGAAAGAGCAGGTTTAGATCAGATATTAGGAATAAATTCTTCCTCCTGAGGGTGGTGACACACTGACACAGGCTGCCTAGAGCAGTTGTGGCTGTCCTGTCTCTGGAAGTGTTCAGGTTGGATGGGTTTGTGCCACCTGGACTTGTGGAAAGTGTCCATTTCTGGAAGTGTTCAGGTTGGATGGGTTTGTGCCACCTGGACTTGTGGAAAGTGTCCCCACCCATGGCAGGGAGGGTTTGAATGAGATATTTTTCAGGTGCCTTTCAACTCAAACCACTCCATGTTTCTGTGAAATATCAGTGAGAACATTAAAGGAAGGCCTGCTGTCCTCCTCCAATTTCCAGCAGCCCTGGTTTTAAAGTCTGGGAAACACTGATTTAATGGCTCCCTTTCCTTTGATGCTAACATGCCATCACATCTATTTAAATAGTCATACTTCCTTTCAGCTGTTGTGTTCTGATGCTAAATAAATTTCCACTACTCCAATTTTCTTGCCTAAATTTCATTCTCCATTCTTACCAGCATCCTTAGTCCTGTTTCTGGAATGTGAATGGCAAGTGTTCCCAGTATTGGTGACAAGCAGGAAATAGATTTCCTGTTGTATCTGAAAAGAATAATTGTATTTTTATTCAAAGTTGTTGATTTCTGATACTGAGCCTGCTTACTCCTGATATGCTGAATTCTTTCTGCCAGTGTGTTTTCTGAACTAACAGGCTTCCAGCACATAGAGGAAGTGCTGGTTTTAATTATTGAATGCATTGCCTTGTACTTAATATGTTTATATTTCTGTTATTCATATCTTCATGGGTAATTCCTTCTGTAGCCCATTGCAGTTTTATTTGTTACAGATTCTGCCTTTTATATTTCATTATAAAGCTTCTGTAACTTTTACTGTAGCATTCAGTGAAAACCTGAGATAAAATTATCCCTGCCACTGAATCTCAAGGAAATCTCCTTACTGTTTCAGCTCTACATTTCCTGATTAGCCAGTCTGTTAATCTCTCTAATTCCTTTCCAAGTCAGTTTTTTTTCCAACAATTTTTTGAAAAGCACTGTATCAAATGCTTTGTTGAAGTTCGGAAGGTAAAAACTACTGCATTTCCTTTGTCCAAACAAGCAGTTATCTTATTGAAGGAAAATAAATGAGTCTGCTTGATCTCCTCTTTATGAACACACGTATTTATAATGAGAATATATACTGTATGTGTGTATATATATTGTGAAAGCCATCAGAAACAGTCACCCAGTCAGTGAATGCAAAATCGTGACTAAAACTTCAATTGCAGGCAGTATCTAGAGTAACTGTCAGTTTACAGTGAGATACACTGCAGGCAGTATCTAGAGTAACTGTCAGTTTACAGTGAGATACACTGCAGGCAGTATCTAGAGTAACTGTCAGTTTACAGTGAGATACACTGCAGGCAGTATCTAGAGTAACTGTCAGTTTACAGTGAGATACATTGCAGGCAGTATCTAGAGTAACTCTCAGTTTATAGTGAGATACATTGCAGGCAGTATCTAGAGTAACTCTCAGTTTATAGTGAGATACACTGCAGGCAGTATCTAGAGTAACTCTCAGTTTACAGTGAGATACACTGCAGGCAGTATCTAGAGTAACTCTCAGTTTATAGTGAGATACATTGCAGGCAGTATCTAGAGTAACTGTCAGTTTATAGTGAGATACACTGCAGGCAGTATCTAGAGTAACTGTCAGTTTATAGTGAGATACATTGCAGGCAGTATCTAGAGTAACTGTCAGTTTATAGTGAGATACATTGCAGGCAGTATCTAGAGTAACTGTCAGTTTACAGTGAGATACATTGCAGGCAGTATCTAGAGTAATTTGCAGTTTACAGTGAGATACATTGCAGGCAGTATCTAGAGTAACTCTCAGTTTATAGTGAGATACATTGCAGGCAGTATCTAGAGTAACTGTCAGTTTATAGTGAGATACATTGCAGGCAGTATCTAGAGTAACTGTCAGTTTATAGTGAGATACACTGCAGGCAGTATCTAGAGTAACTGTCAGTTTATAGTGAGATACATTGCAGGCAGTATCTAGAGTAACTGTCAGTTTATAGTGAGATAGCAGCTCGATGATGCTCTATCCCTGTAATGCTGTGAATGCTCCACTGTTAAACTGGAAAGGGCCTGAACCACTCTGAACTGCTGGGGCTTGAGGAAAAGGAAGATGCAGAAATGCATTAATAAACATCTGAGTTGTCACTGGTGGGGTTCTGCAGTGGTGGGTGTTTTTTTGGTTTTAGTTCTTTACATCTTTGAGGGGCTTGCTATCTGTGAGATCTTTCTGAGGGTTTGTTTTTAGTCTTAAGAGTCTAAAATGCAGGATTAATTCTGGGGTTTTTATTTTATATTAAATGATTTATATTCCTAAATACTTTCCCCATCACTCACTGCTTTGGTTTTTGTTTTACCCTGGGCCAGTACCCACCATAGTTTATTTGCAAAGTGTTTCTGACTGCAACTTGAATTCTATTTGGATCTCAGCCTCTTGGTGTGTTCCAGATGGCAGCAGGTGAGCTGAACAAACCCAAAACTGCTTCATGTCACAGTGGATCTGCCTTAACTTTTTCCCCTTCTCAGTTTTAGATTATTTATTCAGCTCTAGTTTTAGCATTGAGCTAGAGTAACATGTCAGAAATAATGCAGATTTCTTTGCAACACAGGGTTGCCTTGATTGTTGGAAGCCAAGTGATGTCTCCTTCAGTCAGTCTTAAGTTATTGTCCTGAAATAATAGAACTATTAAGATCACATTTGGTTCATGTACATTTGAAATACTGCTAGCATGAGCATTTTAAACTCTCATGACAAGAAATTTTTTAATAAGCTCAGAAAGTACCTCAGTATCTGCAGAAAAATGCATTCTTATAGGGTCTTAATTAATTGCATCATTTTCTTGCCTTTAGCAAGTCACTGTTTCTCTATGGAGAACATCAGCTTTAGGTAAGCTTTATTCTGGTGTGAAGCATTTTTCATTTGCCATTTTGGAATTTGCAAAAGGAAGATTCTGCTCTTGTGTTTAAAGGCAAGAATGTGTCAATTTTATTCAGAGGTAAACTCAGCTGCTTAGGAAATGCACTCCTGAATTTTCAACATGAGCCAAGAGAATGCATCTTCCCCTTTGCCCTCTTAGTGAGAGAATCTTTCCATGGAGGAAGCAGCTCTGAAGTAACAAAACTCTTTGAGATCATTTTGAAAGCACAGATCAACAATTCATTGTGTTAATTTATATTATGATTTGACATAATATAAGTTAAATAATATAAATAGTGCACCTAATCTGAACTAGGTGTACTAGATACTGAATTCCATCCCATCCCATCCTGTGTCCCCCCCAGTTTTGTTAAGCTATTTTAAGCCATGTAAATACCACTTTTTTTCTGTCTGTTAAAGTAAAAATTTATCATTTGGTTTAATTTCAAATGAGTACTTTTTTTCCTCCCTAGATTATCCTTTATAGGCCCAAAGCCCCTGGTTTTGCAGTGGTGTTACTTCAGTGACCTGGGTTTGCTTTTAATTCACATTTACACAGCTAGGAGCAGCTCTTAAGTGTTTTAAGCTGTATCTGGCTTGCAAAAAGTATGAAATATTTATATTCATGTTTGTAAAATATCTGTTTAACTGTGCATTTTTCATTGCACTTATTGACTCTTTCCCTGTTAAGAATTTTTTTTTTTGGTTCCAATTGTGCTTTCCTTACAAAATGACTGCCATGCAGCATCTGGCTGGATCCATTTCCCCATGAGGTATTTTGTGAAAGGGCTTTGCAGATGAACTATTTCACAGTTCATTAAAATGATACTGTCATTTTGTCCTTCCTGTTATGGTCTAGAAATTCTGAACTTTTGACAATTTTTTGTCTCCTTCTAAGCTTCTTCCTTTCTTTTGCTGACTTTGAAGATGATCACCAGTAGCCTTAGACACTGTTGGGGCAGAAATTCCTGATATTCTGGAGTGGAAACCACTCCAGAAATGCTGTGTGGTACCTTGGCAGCAAAGTGATGGCAAATATTATTGTGATGTTTGTATGACTTAAGGGAAGGGGCAGGGGGAAGTGAAACTAAAGAGTTAAGATGCTCAATTTAGTTATGGATGTGCCAAAGAATTGTTATAAAAGAAACCTCAAAAAGAAACTTGCTAATGCAAGGAAATAAGACAGGTTTCACTCTTTAGGTGTTGACCTGGTGTTTCCTCCTTTTACTGGGGAAAAGAAAGAAAGTTCTGCAGTGCAAAATTTTCAGTGACACTAATTGCCATGGGAACCTGCTTCCAAATCCCAAAGTTTTGAACTGGGAGTGACAAATATTATGTTTATCTTCCTTGAAAGTGCTGCCACTGTCCAACCGGAATGGGAAAGATTTCAAAAAATGATGTAGAAAATCAAAGTTTACTTCATCACATCCTACATCAACCATTTATTTTTTGGAATAATTTTAAATTTGTCATTAAAAACCCACCCCTAAGGTACTGGTCAAGTAGTAAAACCAGTTATGTAGCTGTAACTGCTTTTACTGCATTCAGATGATCTGAGGCTGTAAAATGTGGTTAAGCAGCCAGGGCTCTTGCAATGATTTCATATTGGTCTGTCCTCTGTCCTTAGCACCCAAACTGTTCTTCAGAACAAGAAGGTGCTGATAGCTGTGAGAGGCCCCTTGTGCTTTGGTGAGAGTGTTTATAAATGGTCTGGGGAGATGAATAAATCCCTTCAGTGGGTGGTGGGTGGGAGGTCCCTGAGCAGCCTGGCTGTTAATGCAGCTCTGCCCAGCTGGCCTGGGTGCCTGGCACACCTGGCTTTTTGGGGTGGTTTCAATTAGTTTTGGACTTTGAAGAGGTATTAACACAGTGCAGTGGCTAGAACAGATAAATGGATTGGGGGATACCCCAGCTGTGCAGGGAGAAAGGAAGCTGACTAATCCTGTGTTATGTGGAATGGCAGCCAAATGATTGTGCTCTTAATTTTTGCCCCAGGCTTACTATGTTATCACAGGCAAGTCACAAATATTTTATTTCTATTCTGCAGAGGATATTTTCTTTTGCAAAATTCTCCTCAGTGCATGAGTTTAAATATATTTGGATACATTGCTAGGAGCAGTGAGCCAGGTAACCAGCAAGCACCACTATAGTGGCTGGGTAAAGAGGAGCTTCTGCCTCAATAAAGTGGTGAAAATACCTCAGTATTTTACAGAGAAGTGCCTGGCATGTTATCCAGTGTCAAGGTTTGACTGTGGTGCAATTCCAGTGCCCCCATGAAAATACATTATACATTCTCCCTGGTGTCTGCTGTGGGATGGGACCAGGAAGAGAGCAAAGCAGGCTCCAACTCAGGAATAAAGATGAAAAACTTTATTAACCTACAACTGTATATAAAAAAGAAACTCACACAGTACTCAGAATGAAAACCTTCCAGAAACATTTCCTCCTCCCCCACCAAATTCCCAATACATCCACCCCTCAGATCATCAACTCTCGTTCCATCACCATCCTTTAGATAATCAAATCTCAGCTCAGGAGTAGAAAACAGAACAGTCACTTGGTGCAGTCTGATGTGTGTGTGTCTCCTCATGGAAAGTGGTGTATATTAAAGTACAGAAAATATTTGCCCAAGAAAAGATTTCTGTGAAATCCTACTATAAATGCCAGTATATAATGCCCAGGAATATACTTGCCAATGTTATGGTGACTATTAAAAGAAAGTTAAAAGACATATATGTGGAAGTTAAAAGATGTATATATGTGAACTTTGATAATTTTGAGTTTGAAATTTTGCAGATGGAGTTTGTTAAGGCCTTCATATAGAAAGGCTGTGAATGTGGGAGTTTAGAACAGCAGAGATGACTTTCCTTTGTGATTGAACTTGGTGACCAATGAGCTGGTTGCTCTAAGTCAAGCACAGAGCCTAGTTTGATTCTGGTTACTAAAAAAAGAAAAAGATCTATCCAGAAAAGAGTAAAGCCTGGGTTTTTCTGCGTTCAGTGTGACCAGGCTGACTCCTGGTGTCTCCACCAAGTGAATGTGCTGTGCTGGCCCAGTGCCACAGGGCAGCCTTTATCTGTGCCCTGCAGGCAGCAGGAATTATTGTGCCAGATGATTCATGGGCTGCCAACAGAGCAGGATTTATACAGAATGTATTGGGACTGTTTATTATCAGCACAGGATGTGGGAAATTTAGGGGAGAAAAAAAAGGGAGAGGAAAAAATACTGCTGTTAATACAATTGAAGTGCATAACTGGAAGTGGCTTTTGTTACTGCTTTTCTGTAAGAAGGCAGAGCTGGAAGCAAACTGACATCTGCTCAGGAAGTTGGGTTTTCTTGAATGATGTTCACCAGGCACTGGTGCTTATCTTTACCAAGAAATGTGCAGGAGCAAATGGCAGCCAGCCTCAGATTGTCTGTCTTGGAAAGTGCACATTGCTGAGATGGCACTGTGCTTGTGTCTTTGGGGAAATGGAGCAAGAGTAGAAGAGCAAGAATGGAGCAAGAATAGAATCTCTCTGCCTTTGAGAGATCTTCAGCATCCACAACACAGCAGGTGAACAAAAAGTTAAAACCATGAATAATTCTTTGTCATTTCCAAGATCACTTTTTAGCAGGGAAAAAAAAATCTTCCAGACTTCACTTGGATTTGTGGCATTTTGATTTTGGGGTTTTTTTTGGTGTGGTTTTTTTTTTCCTGGGGTGGGGGTTTGTATGTGTTTTTTGGAGTGCCTTTTTTTGTTTGATTTTTTCTTTTTTTTTTTGGTTTTTTTTTTCTGAAGTTAATAATTTTTATTGTGGATGGTAGCTATAGTACTGGCAGAAGCTCCCTTGTGTGTAGGCAAGTGAAGTGCATGATTGTAAAATGATCTTCAATCTACATGGCAAACCAGAAGAATTACCAGGAATTTTTTGGCCATGAGACTAATGACACTTCCCATGATGCTGACATTTCCAGCTGCTGCTTCTTAATGTTGTCTTTGGAAGAACCAAGTTTCTGTGAACATATGTTATGGATAACTGGTATGGTATTTTTAAGTAGAAACTGAAGTTAGAAATAAAATAGGTTCTGTCATTTGGAAAAGCTTGGAAGAGACATGTACCAAAAAGAATTCCTTCAGCAGCAGTGTGCCTTTTCCCAAGGCTTCTACCAGCTGTGTCCACAAATAAAACTTAAAAAGAGGGAATGGTAATTTTTTTAAATGAAGGTATTTATTTGCACGAGTTTCCTTTTTATGTCTGTAAAATAAAAAAGAGTAATTAAGTTTTGTTTCATACACCAGTGATAAAACTTCATATTGACTTATATGAGAAGGAAACTTCTGCAGCAAACTTTATTATTAAATTCTTGGTAGTGAAGAATGGAAAAGAGTAGAAGTTTGGCTTACCAGCAAAGAAAATTTCTGATCATGGGAGTCCAGAAATCCTGGAAAAATGCTTTTGACATGTGATCCATACTGGTGTGTCCAGGCTGAGATGTTCAATACCAGCTTCCCTCAGCAGGGCCTTGTAGATCACTGTGTTCAGCTCTTTGTTAGGCAGGAAAAACAATTCTCTCTTAAGGAGAAAAATATCTCAGGAGGAGATATACACCTCTGTTGGCACATGGCTTTGGGAGAAAAGAGGGCTCTGGATGCTGAGTGTTGTGGAGTGTGAGCTCTCTCTGCCCCAGGCTGGAAATGCCATTCTCTCTGCCCCAGGCTGGAAATGCCATTCTCTCTGCCCCAGGCTGGAAATGCCATTCTCTCTGCCCCAGGCTGGAAATGCCATTCTCTGTCTCTGGTGAGGAATCAAGGCAAGTGCTGCCTCAGGAATGATGTGTGTCACTGTGGCACCATGGCAGGAATTGCTGGGTGCTAAGGACAAAGGTGCTAGGGAGGAAAATAAATTAACAGTTGAATTAAATTGTGGTGGGGGAAACAAAAATTATCGTGGCAGAAATGAAAGGATGTGTGGAGCAGAGAATTGGTGTCTGGGCTCCAGCTCTTAGGTCCTCCATTCTGCAGGACAAAGGGATTTAGTTTTACACAGACATGGATGGCTTTTATGAGATGAATATTGATCAGAAAACAACTTCCAGAAATGTCCAGCTTTTGAGCTTGCCATTGCACACAGCTGACCTTCCTGCAGAGCTCTGGCAGTCTGTCACTCCTGTGTTGGCAAAGCTTTCTTATGGCTTTCATTCAAGGGCTCTTGGCTTGTTCTTGCACACAAGGGAAAGGGGAAGTGTTGTTACCACAGATCAACCTTGAGAATTCCTGGGATTTTTGGGGACCTGAAACTGTCCCTCTGAAGGTATTTGCAGTTGTGGATTGCTCAAAGGTTTGTGGAGAAATTGTGGTGGTAGAGAGTGGTGCATAAATCACTGCCTGTGTGTGCCATGAGGTTTGTGTGGCAGGAGGAGAATTTTCAGCTGCAGTTTTTAAATCATGCCTGTCATGCACACTCTGTTAATCCTAACGTTGTCTTGAGCTGAAGCCTCACATGAAATTTAGATCAGTGCTGGGCCTTCCTTTCATAAGAATGCTCAGCCATTATTTTTAAATGTGCACTTTCAAGTCCAAGCATGTTTTAGTTTTTGCAGGGAGTGATTACTGAAGATCATTATTGTGGGTTTTATTCCACTCTGATCTTTTCAAAACCAAAAGATACAGACTTCAATAAAGAGCATTTTATCAATGGCTCTCTGATGAGGTCTGTGCTGACAACTGTGGAGTTAAGGTTCTTGCAGCAGTATTAAATTAGATATTATTTCAAGATCTTTAGTGCTTAAAGCTGAGCAGAGTGACTTAATGAAATCACAGACTGCAACAGAAAGAAATTATTCTCCTTTAGGCCATGTCTATTGAAGGTGTATAAATAAACAATTGGTATACTTTGGTTTAACTGCTCATTTTCATTCTTGTACATCTGAATAAAGAAGGTTTTTAATGGTGCTAATATTTATGTGCAAATAGAGGAAATTGTAGCAAATTCTAGGAAATGTGTATGGGAATACTTACTTTGATTTTGCTGGTGTTTGGTTCTTTTAAAATTATTAGCCTCTTAGATTTTAAAAATATTTTTTCGATTTGCTAGTCCAAATATTGAAAAGCATTTTGACCCTTTTTATTCTTTCTTTTGTGAAATGAGCTAGAAATGACCAAATTAATTTTGGCCAACTTTATGGAAGTTTTAAAGATGGAGAAAAGACTCAGGATTAATTTCAAAATTATTCTGATTATACTGGTACTGTACGAAATAATCACTAAGTTGGGGAATATATGTGAGAATGGGATTTTTTTGTCTTCAGAAAGATGTGATAAACTTTTATATAGATGTTTCAAATGATGTGTGTGAAACAGAATCTGTCTCCCTTTGAGGTTCCACTCTTTACCCATCTGCAGTGTTCATTGACCTCCTTACATCCTCAGATTTTGTTTGTCATTTTCCAGTGTGGCTGTTACTGTTGTAGATGAGGACTTGGACTCTTTTATCTGTGGTATAAGAAATAAAAAGTCATAAATCTGTGTGTAGGGGTGGTTTTGGGTTGGGTTTTTGGGATTTGATTCTGAATCAACTTGTACAATTCAGCTGCTGGATATGGTGTTTTTAACATTGGAAATTGAATGGGTTTTAGTAGAAAACTGGGCTCAGGACCCTTGGCATTCATGCTAAATTAGTTAATATCTTGAAATATTTCCTAGAATTAATTAGATAAAAATGGTTTTTGTCTTGCTTTTGATTTTTGTCAGAAGGACCCATCTGTAAGATGGTTGACTTTGGAGGATCCTTTTGGAGGGCTTTTCACACTGCTGGTTCTATGATTCCACTGTAACAGTCATATTGGATGCAATGTGGGTCTGCAATAATTCACAGTGAATTTGTGGTGTGAGTTGTAGGATGTCCTATGAATACAACATTATTTCACATGTAAGCTCTTCTTTGTTGCATATATCTTTTTCCCTTTGAGCTGAGTTGTGGCAGGGGAAGCCTTTAAACATTCATTTTCCAGAGCTGCCATTACCCTGCCAGCACACAGAGTGCTGTGCTGTTGAGGGCCCTGTATCACCCCCTGTCCTCAAGCTGCAGAGATCACCAGGTTTTCACATGTAAAGTTACTGTTCACCACATTCATCATGTGTTAAAATGCTTTTCTTTTACAAATAATGATTCCCTGGTCAGGGAAGGTGGTTCTGCTGAATGTGGAAGGAGTGGAGCTGCTCTGTTCTTGGCTGAGTTGTGGTACCTATAACTTATGACATGTGGCCCTATGATACACAAGGCTGCCCACATTTTTGGAAACAGAGATTGTGTGGTTTATTAAGTGGATGGAATCTCTCACTGTTTTTCAGAAGTCCTTCCTCAAGATGTTGCATTAGCTGTAGTGACCCATTTGAAGTTATGTAAATTTAGATTCATTTATGGCAAAATGTATCTGTTCCTTTCACTTTATTTGGACAGAAATCAACTCTAATTTAGACTACATAAAATCCTTGCTGTGGAATTCGTGTGCATGTGCTTTTTTCATCCCCTACTCTTGTTGTAGGCTCATTTTTAGTGAATTTCTAATTTCAGTTTTGATATTGGAGAGAACTGCTAATGATTTAAAATGCAGCTTCCTTCCAGAACCTAATTTATCTAGACCTGAACTCAAATAAAAAAGAATGTGATGCACTTCTCTAAGCCAAGTGCACTCCTAATGAGTGGACTTTTAGGTAAAGCTGTTTACTGACAGTGTTTTTTAACAGTGCAGTTTGTTCAGAGGCATTGAAACACTGGCCTGTTTAGAAATCTCCTGCTGCCATCCCTGGTGCCAGTTTGCACATGTCCTGAGAGGCAATGCTGACCTGACATCTCTGCATCCCACCCTGTTTGTGGAACTTGCTGAGGAAACCAACAGTGCCTCAGCCAGCACTGTCATCTCAGCAGAGCACTGCTGGGAGCAGCAAACAGGGCAGGAGTGAGAAAATATCCTGAGCATCATAAGAGAAGAGAAAAAAGTAAAATATGCAAGAGGCAATGCTGTCACTGGAGTTTGTGCCATGAGTTTTCTGTCAGCTGTTGTGGCTCCTTCAGTCAATGAGCTGTGGGGGCTGGTTTTGGATATCTCTCAGAAAATACAATGGAGATGGCTTGGCCTTAAACATCAGGGAATACCACTGAGAAAATGTCTGTTTTCTTAGTGCTTGGGGCAGTTTGGGGGTGAGCTAATAGATGAGCTGCTATGTTGGAGAAAACAGAAATTTTCAGAAGCTTTCTTTAGTTCCTGAAGGAACCAGGGGCCAAGAAAAAAGTGTCTGTTTCCATCTCACATCAGCTTGTCTAATAACAGATCCTATCTTGCCCAGAAAACAATATCATGCTGAATTTCCAAATAAGAAGATGCAATATAAAAGGAAGAAAGAATCTGTAAGTAATTTCTAGAAATAGAAGCGTGGTGGTCAAATTTTAGACCTAAACAGCCTTGCCAACAATATCGTTCCTAATAGATCCTTTTATTTGCAGAAAAAGCATCACTGAAACAGTTCCCCAGAAAAGGCCACTTTTCAGGTTCTGAAAAAACTCTATTTTATTTTTTTCTAAGCAGTGAAAAATATTGAAATATATTTGGCTTTCTGAGCCTTAGAATCCTTCTGCATCCTCAGAACATTAATTCTGAAAGAAGCAAAATGATTGCTCAAAAACATACACCTAATGTCTTTATTCAGACCTTATGCTTCATCAGAATCAGAATTTAATGACTTAGCTCAGGCACCAAGACTGTGAACTTTCCTGAGCCTGCTGATCAGTCTGGGAGTGGGGTGCTCATAACTTACCTGGTTTTCAGGAACATCTCTGCAAGAGCTTGGTCATGCTTGTAGAAAAGGATTACCATGCCTTGCATATTGCAGTTATGCTTTAAAAAAAGTAAAATTTCCCTAAAATTGAGGGAAAGGGTTTATCTTTATGTGACAGTTCAGCACAATGACACATACTCTGGTGAGGAAAAGTGAAATGGTTTTGAGAGCAAAATCATGTGTGTTTAATGGGGAAGTAATCACAAATACAGTACCACTGATAGAAAACTCTTCACACAAACCTGTGTCTGTTCCAGGTCCTGTGTGAAATCTGCTTTTTCCCTTCTCTTGTAGGTACAAAGGTTCTTTTAGGTTTCTGCATGGTGAAATAGTCCCACAGGGATACTGGTTTCCAGTGATACCTCCTTCTTCCTGTAAAGCAGAAACTAATTTAGATTGTGGGAGAGATGATGCATTTGTCTAGAAACTTCTTCTAAAGCCAGCAGTGAGTTTATTTGATAAATACATAAATAAAACTCCTCTCAGTTTCTCATCCCAGAAGACAGGGAGCAAAGGGCAGAGCACTAGCAAAGACTATTTAAAGACAGCTGATCTGGAGGTTATGGGTTTTAGTGTTTGTCTACTTAAGAATTTAATTCTTGCTATGCAGGTTTAAGTGTTTTAATCCAAGAAAAAATGCTTTCTCAAATGAAAAAAAAATTGTACATTTTTTCTTTTTAGATAGCTTTAGAAATGTTTATATTTGGATAGTTGAGAGTGTTTATATTTGGATAGTTGGCAACATTTATTTTCCCAGGACCTTCTGGAGGTTCTTTTGAGAAAATTCCTTGCTCCCCCCAAGTGTGGATTGTTAGAAATGCAGATGAAGCATGTGGGACACAACAGGAATTCTCATGAGAGCACTGCAGCTCCACAGGCTGGGAGGGACATGAACTATGGAAGTGCAGCTATAATCCTGCTAAAACAGACTTTTATCAATAAATAGATCCTGTCTGTGAAGGGAAAAAAACAGAGCTTGTAGGAAGTCCCAAATATTTATGAACTCCCTCTCATCTGTCTAAAATATACTTATGCCTTCTACCACAGTAAATCTGATGAGCAATTTTACCCCTAATTCTGTAAAAGAGAAGTGAAATCTTATCCATTAGATAATACTACCTCCAGACCTCAGCCTCAACTGTTTTTTAAACATTATCACAAACTGGCAGAAGAACAGAAGAAAAATGCTTCTTGGCAAATATTTTTTGTGGATATTTGTGTGAGAGTCCTTCAGCTTCTGTGTGTTAGAGAAAAGTTTGGTGTGTGCAGAAATTTCCCTTGGTTCTCCTGAAGACAAGAGTTTGCCAGCTGGTGGTGCTCCCTCAAGGCAGCCAGGAGCAATGCAAGCAGGATGAAATGCAGGGGTCTCAGTCTCTGTGCTTTTCTAACAGCATGAAGCTTTTTGGGTGAACAAATACCTCATATGTCAGAAACAAACTGTGTGAAGGAAACCACAGGTAAATGAGTTGTTCAAAGTGCAGCTGAGCAGTGATCTACTGCAGCAGGGAGAGGGGAACAGCTGATTCCAGAGGAACCCAGGGAACTGCTCCACACTCACAGGTCAGGGCTCCTCTGGAAAGCTGGCAGGGATGAGAACATTGGGGTTTGAGGAGATGGATGGGGCTGGAGCACAGGATGTGATCTGGGGAATGGACAGCTTGTTGTATGCCAGTGTGCTGGAGAAGCTTGGCTTATTATCCTAACAAAATGAACTACAAGAGGGCATATGATTCCTTTCTTATTAACTCATCAGGAGACCAGTGTGAGGAACAGAAAAGAATTACTTATCTAAAAGTAATGTTGGCAGAAGAGCAAAGGAGTATGAACTTGCCATGAATAATGATGGGCTGTAGATTAGAAAACTGCTCTGAACTATTATTGCAATCATCTTTTTGAATGACCTTCCACTCAGAAGACAGGGAGAAGAAATTAAAATCATTTCAATGTGTAGTTTAAAAATGGGTGGGAAGGTTTATTACAGTCCCATCCCTTTAAGTCTACACCAAAGTTCATCCTGGTGATGCTGCAGCTGCCTGTAGCAGTAGCTGCAGGGAAAATCCACTGCTGGAATTCCCTGTGGGAGACACCCAGTGGGAAATGAAAAGGTCAGGACAGACTGGCTGAGCTCAATTGCTCTAAAACGTTCACTTGAGAATCTAAAAATTTATGTCAAAAAGTTACCATAAACCATGGAGTGGGGGATAAAATCTTCAGTGCTTTTTAAGGGGGGGATCTTGAAACCATTGTTTGCTTCTATGAGAGCTGATGTTTGGTGAGTTTGGTACCTCACATCAAAATAACTCTTTCAAAATATTGAACTCGAGGTCCCCAGCTGGAAATGCACCCAGGTCTTGGCACAGGGATCACACCAGGGGATGTGACTGCTCCAACAAGTTAAATTCTGAGTTCTTCATTTCAGCTTCTGCCATGAGTCTTTTTGTGTAGAGTCTTGAAAGGTCTGGACTTGTTTAAGGCAGCACGACTTTTTTCCATGTTTAATATGTGAATAACATTTTGTCACTTGAGGAGATGTTGCAATTTGTTAAGGAACTGGGAGTGTTGGAAATACCTCTACAAAATGAATAAAATCAATCTTGTTTCTTGTAACTGATTTGTCAGTGGAAATGGCATCATGTTTAATTTACAGTAAGATTTCTTAATGCAACTTTTATGGTAATAGATGCAAATTATGAAACATAGACTTTAGCATATTCAAAAAAGACTGTTTATTCAGCAAATCAAAATATGGGATTTCAGTTTATTTTGTCAGATATTCACAGTCAAAGTTTAAATATTGCTGAAATTTTGAGGCAGAAGATCATGTTCTGGAAATTTCATTATGCCATTGAGCTCATCTGATCAATCCAGTAATACTTGCTTTAATTCACACTGTCTGCCATACACTGAAGTGAGATGGAGTTGACCTGGGTGTTCATCAGGCAACTGTAGGAGCTTTTTACCAGCTGTGGCTTGCATCCTCCCAAGTTTCCCCTGAAGTAAGTAATTAGAGTACAAGTTCTTTTCTTGGCTTTTTTAGCATCGTTTTTTGGACAGGTTCTCTGATATCCATGTGGGAATGAGATTTATTTTGTATTTCTCTTCTTACCCAGCTGCCTCAGGCCCTGTGAACAGTGCTGAAATCTTGCATTCTAGGAAGGCATTTTGCCCTGAAATTCTGACTTGAACACTCAGGGTAGAGTCTGCTGCTTCAGGCCAGCAAGGTGCTCAGACAGACAGACAGACAGACAGAGGGACTGCTGGATAATCATGTTCTGCTGAAGCAATGTGCACAGCTGGGTGTGTGGGGAGTAGGGTGGAGAAGCATGATAAACCCCCTATGGCATATATTCCTATTTTCCTCATCATTCTGGAGTGAGTATTTTTGGGATATAGTTTGTCAGAACAGCTGGATGTCTCTGGCTGCCTTTTGTGGATTGTGGGGTCTGTCTCAGGGATTTTTGAGCAGTGGCATTGCAGTAACTAGCCTGGGGTATTTGGGTCTGGGAGCACAAGTCCCCATGGGCTGCTCCATGGAAATGAAGAGCCAAAAGAGCTGAGCAATGCTCCATCTGTGGCTTGCTGACAGAAGCCAGAATTTGCCTTTTGTGAATTTTATTTCACAGTGGAAGAAAGGCGGGAAGAGGAGGCATCACAAGCACTTTGGAGGGTATTTTTACTCTTCAAATTTTGCAGATTGTTCCCAGTATAAAACAGACTTCAAAGGGATCATTCCTGGAAATTATAATGGGGAAGAGGCAAGGCTAACTGGCTGATTTAACAGCTACAGACTTAAATGTGATTATATATTGTATTTCATTAAATTACAACTGACCAAATGCCTAGAATATTCAGTACCTATTAAGACTTTAGAAGGCTACTCTGCATCACTGGGCTTTGTTCAAAAAAGCCTGAAAGGTGGTGGAAAAAGCCTTTGGCTCATTAGCTTGCTACCAGTGGTCATTGATGGCAAAAATTCAACTGCTTAAAGAAAAGCCCAATGGGTTGAGTGATGAACAGCAGCATGCTGCTGTCTGTGCCACTCAGCACTCACCACTGGGGGGGACTGGGGTGTTCTACAGCAGCTGCTCCTGGCAGAGGATGTGTACCCCAAATTTCAATAAAGAGCAAATTAATTGCAAGCAACAGAACATCTATTTTTCATGATGCTAAGACTCAAATGTTAATTATCTCTAATTTATAGAGACCATTTCTTTTTGTCACTTTTAATCTGTTGCATAACCTTACATGACAGAGCTTTCTCTGCAGAAAAAATGCTGTTTCAAATTGGTTAAAAAATTGAATCCAGTCTCATGCTGTGTGCTATGTTAAGAAGGTAAATAAACTCCTTCTTCCTTCCATTTTTTCATTGCATACACTAAAAACGTATTAAAATTATTTAGATTTATGTGGCTAGATTTGACAGCTTTTTCTTACTTCCAATAACTACATGAGATAAATCAATCTTAGGACTTTGCCTTCATGGGTTATTTATTTACTATACAAAAGTAAATAACTGTGGAATAGAATAGACCTAAATATGGGGAGGTGGTTACAAGTGTGTTCCAAAGGGGTGCTTTTCAGCTCTGTGATTTTCAGGTTTTTTTGCAATGTACAAGGAACAAGCTGTGTTTGTGATCTTTTACTCTGTGGGGGAAAGGCTGAGAACAGGAGCTGCCTTTTTTTCCTCTTTGCACATCTCAGCTGTGTTTGGTGATGTGCAGACCAAGCTCTGATCCACCCTGAGCTGTCCCCTCTGTGGAAGCTGTGCCTGGACTCTGGGCTGGTGTCATTTTGCATCGAGGCACAGGGCAAAGTGCTGCAGCTCCACCGTGGCTGGCAATTATGCTGAGTTAATGAGCTCTGCTGGATCAGATCTGACTGTGCTGCATGCCCCAAAGCACTCATAATGTGGAGATCTTTTCTGTCACTTCAAGTTCCAGCTTCCATGTGGATGCTGCAGAGTTGGTGTGTTTTTTGTGGTGTGCTCAGTAGAGAGTTCCTAAGTAATCTGTTCTCTTTGAACTGTGGGGTTTTCTAAGGCAATTCTGGTCAAATGCTCAAGCTGTAAAAATAGACAATAGTATTTCTAATCACACACTCAAAATTTTGTGGTTTTCTGCTCATTATTCATATATCAGGTTATGTACCCACATAAGCTGTTAGATTCTGTTAACCTCAGTCTTTGCCTGGGGCATCTCGTGACTCTTCTCTTGTGCTGTGTGTTCTCTAGAAAGCACACAAAGATGCAGCCTACACAGAGAAAGACACTGAGCTGTACAGATAGCTGAAAGAAAAGCAATTTATGAAGGTTCCTAGAGACTGAGAAGTATGCATTTTCTGTTATCCTCACATTGCCTCTTGAGGAGTGTGCCTAGGGTAGCACACATTGTCAGTGCTGCCCAGTGAATGGTCTTGACTCCACTCTCTGCAGAACAGTCACACTCAAACACTGCCTATGGAAAGGATGCACACAGTCCTGTCCTTCTGTTTGACCTTTTTGGATAAGTAAACAGATGAAACTGTCAGTTGCTATACAGCAAGTAATAGGGGCATACATATTTTCCCTACTATCTGTAGTAGGAAATATATATACACACACACACACATACACACACACACATATAAAAATATTTTGTAAGTTTAAACTAATAAACATATAATAAAAATCATACAGTTATTAAAAAATGTTGCAGTAATTTGTTAAAGCTTATATTCCCTTTATTAGGTTTCATCTTTAATTAAGTTTTAACATTTATTAGTTTCTCTGCCTATCAGGTTTTCCTTCGGAACTGTAAAATCCTGCAATTCCATGTGCATGTCCATTTTGAAAAGATTTTCTCTTTTGTTTTATATGGACTGTTGGAAATAATTGTGCACTGAAGGTTGGGAAATGACTGTATTGGTATTGTCCTCCATTCAATAAGCCCTAATCTAACAAAGTATTGATGGAAGCATTTTAATTTGTGACTACAATATGTTGATTGAAATGATGCCTCAGGTTTTAGCTTTTTTATTTTTCAGATTCTGTACTGCTTTAGTGTGTAGTTCTGAGCTTCATATTAGGGGGTAGTAAGCTCTTCTCACAGAGCAGGTGGACAAAACAATTCCTTCTCTAGCTGGGAACCAAGAACAACCAACCCAAATCTCAGGCCTAAGAGCACAAACTATAGTGGAATGAAGAGAGAAAACCAAGAAAGGTGGGACTTCATAACCTAAAGCTTTAATTGGACAATTATCTCCAATATGCCAAGGGAAAAGAACTTACAAAAGTGAGAGACCCTGTGACCAGCTGTCCATTTTGTGACCATTTTGTGTTCACAGGGGGTGTAGCCCTGGCTGGGCTCTTGTGCTGCCCAAGGTGGATCTGTTGAGGCCTTTTAATAAATCCCCACTTTATTCTTTAACTCTGTCTGGCCTCTGTTCTAGGTCAGCCTTCACAAGGCATCAGTTCTGGTGACAGCAAAGGGACAGAAGGCATCTGGAAAACCCCCTGGACCAGAGCTAGGGGAAAATCCAGCTCTGTCCCACCACTCTTGCATCAGAACTATTTAGCAAATTGTTAATCTATATGATGAAAAATAAATAGCTGGTAAATGTAAAATATCTTCTTTCAAAAACTAATTTGCTGCATGTACTGGAATGGGCTCTGTCCTTTAAAAGCTGATTGATGTTGTTGCAGAACCCCACAACAACTTTGGCCTTTGAGGCTCACCCAGCACAAATACATGAAGCTGCAGTTTCTTTGGCTGAGAAATTCCAAGAAATCCTAACTCCTGGACTCTAATGGGTGGTGGTGCCAGCTGGCTGGCAGTGGTGGTGAGGATGGGGCTGACTCCTGTAGCAGCTGCCTGTGAAGCTGCATGGCTGTGTTAGCAGAGTTCAGGGTTCTTTTCCCTGTGGCAGCAAAAGGTGCAGATGGTCACCACCCCAGAGAACCTGCAGGTTAATGCATGAGGACATTGTGTTCCCCTATGACTTCAGTTTTACTGAAGCTGGGAATGCTTTCCTGGAAGGAAAAGCTTTATTGAAGGAGTGCAAGTAAATTTTTCAGTGACTGCTTTCAGTAGTCTCTTTTATCTTGCCTTGCTGGGGGTACTGAGTTATTGTGAGGTGCCAGGATTGTGTGGCAATGGTGGCAGTAGAATGTTTTTGAGCAACCAGCAGCAGTGAGTACTGGAAGTCAGTGGAAGCCTCTGTTGATTTGATGGAATAAATCCACAGTAACCAAGAGAAGGATCTAGCATTATTTGTTTATGAAATTTGAGTGCATTCTGAACATGGCCTTTGATTGTCAACTGAAATGCAAAGGCTTTAATTAAAGGGAGGCACAAAAGATTCGGTAATGATAGTGAATAAATCCTCTGTACTTTGACAGTGTGTGAGAATGTGGCTCAGAGTGCTGCAAGTGACTGAAAGAAATGTTCCTTTTAATCACACAAAACTGTCTTCTACTGAAGGACAGTTCATTACAGCTGAATTTAGCATCTATGCCTAGAGAAATTTGATAATGTGTCTGTGACAGATGCATATTGTTCCTCATTGCATGTTGTTCTGTATGAGATTTAAAGAAAAGCAAGCCCATCATGAGTGCCCACTGCTGTCCACTGGGGTTCTTCCTGGTTCAGCAAGCTGTGGTCTGTAGTGGTGAGGTGAGGTGGTCAGTGCCTGGTCAGTGCCTGGTGTTCTTCCTGGTTCAGCAAGCCGTGGTCTGTGGTGGTGAGGTGAGGTGGTCAGTGCCACGACCTTCCCCACAAGGGTCCTGTCATGGTTTAAGGCTGGCACAATGCCAGTGTCCCCATGAAAATACCCTCTCCCTGGTTTCTGCTGTGAGATGTGACCAGGAATAAGCAAAGCAGGCTCCCACTTAGAAATAAAGAAAACTTTATTAGCTAAACTACAACTCTAAGTAAAAAGAAACACACAAGGAAAATGAAAACCTTCCAAAAACATTTCCTCCTCACCCCAGCAAATTCCCAATACATCCATCCCCCAAATCATCAACTCTCGTTCCATCACCACCCTTTAGATAATCAATTCTCAGTTCATCAAGAGGAGAGGAGTCCCTCTTGTGCCACAGGCTTCCCCTGGAAACACATTTGAGACCTCTTGTGTTTCCATGTCACACGTGGCACCACCCGGGGATCATTTGCCATGGTGACACCTTCCTTCCATGGCCAGTGCTCTCACCACTGCACATGGACCACAGCTGCTTTTGGGTTGTCCTTTTAAGGGTGCTCTGTCCTGTTCCAAACAGGGCACAGTCTCAGCTTTGGGACACCTGTCCCCCCCAAATTCACCCCCTGGGGCTGAGGGGTACCAACACTGAACTCTCTTGGTTCTGAGCCATTGCCCAGAGGGAGGAGGTTTGGGCAGGCACACGATCCCACACTCAGGCACACCACAGGCAGGCAGGTGAGACATGGGAGGATCTCCTGTGTGGGGTGATCCCACACTCAGGCACACCACAGGCAGGCAGGTGAGCACGGGAGGATCTCCTGTGTGGGGTGATCCCACACTCAAGCACACCACAGGCAGGCAGGTGAGCACGGGAGGATCTCCTGTGTGGGGTTCCAGTGAGGGTTTGTTGGGCACTGAAGGGGCCCAGGGACAGCAGACAGTGGGCAGTGCAGGGTCCAGGGTATGAATATGCAAAGGAGAGGGAGAAGCAAAGCACCAGGGCCATCAGCTGAGGGTGCAGGTGCAGTACAAAGAGCAGGAGCAGCAGGCAGGGTTACATTAACCAATGGGGACACACTGGGGAGGAGGGAATATTCTAGAACAAGACTGTGTGGGGGTAAAAGGGGCAGGGACAGTGGGAAAGGTGGCACAGTGCTGCAGAGCACCTTGGCAGAAGCCTCCTGTCCCCTCACCTGTGGGGATGCCCACAGCCTGTGGGGCAGCACACCTCCAGGCCATGGCCACTGCCCTGCTCCCAGTGAGTTCACAGACCTCTGCTGTGCTGGGAAAAGGGAACTGTATTATTCTACAAACAACATCACAGGAATGGGTAAATGTCAAAGACTTTGCTGCATTTAGTCTAGGTCACTAGCTGTCTTCCTTGAGTGCCTTTGTGACTCTTCTGGTGTGGGGAGGTGCAGCAGCAGTGTGTGCTGTTCCTGGCAGCCATGGTCTTACCCTGGTTATAAATGAACTCCCCACTCAGAGGTTTGCATTTTGCACAGGAAAACCTAGAGTGAATAATGAGAAAACTGAAATTCTTACAGAGGAGTGGATGTTTGGGAATAAAATCTGACTTTCTGTTTGCATTTATATTTTAGAGTTGTTCTAGATGGGGCCAGGGGGAAAGGTTGATTTATGATGGGGTTTTAAAAAGTGTGGCAGTTTGTTTAATCAAGAAATGCACTGGGAGGATATTTGACCTTTCAAATCCTCTGTATTTATCTCCATTTTTTCCTCTTCTATTTTGTGGACTGGGACTAGAACTGACTTGTTTCTTATGTTTTATAAGTTTTTATGAGCTGACTTTGTGTTTGTAACGAGGCCTGTGTGAACATCCCATAATGACAGCCCAGTAATTGCAGCATTCAGAGGGTTTGTTCAGGAACTCAACCAAGAGACAAACTGACAGTGCTCAGGCTGTACCACCCATGTCTGTATTTACATACACATGTGGCTTCTCTTTTAATAAATGTCAAATAGTAAAGCTGTTTCTAAAATTGCATACATTTGCACACACTTGGATCAAGACATTAGATTTAATTTTAAGCAAAATATATTTTGGGGAGAAGAGAGTCTAATGTCAGTCCCACCAAAGACAGAGTTACATTTGGCTGTCCAGGTACTCGTTATAAAGGGGTTAAAACCAAATGAAAACAAACAAACATAGCTGAACCAAAAAGTATTGCAAAATGCAACAGAAATTGTTTCTGTATTTTAAATCCGTTTGAAATTCAGGATTATGCTTTTATTACATGGAAGACTCCAGGTTAGTCAGGTGTTGCCATCCCTTTCTACGCCTGTGTTGGGTCAGAAAAGCTGAAATATGTTCTCCTGAATTGATATTTTATCCAGCAAAAGAAGGAATTAATATTCTTTGATTCTAAATTAATGTTGAATTTCCTTGATTTCAGTATATGTAAAAGAAACTTTAACTTTCTCTTGCTGTGAAATACAACTTAGTGTCATATAAAAACACATACACTTTTAAAAATATTTGCTGAACTGCTGTTGGGTTACAAATGCATAAGTAAATTATGAAAAAGGATGTTAATTCTTACATTATTAGTTTATTTCTCTTGAATAAATAGCCATAATAATAATTAGAAAATATAAATACCTCACTGGTTGGGCCAGATGTCACATCTTTGAGGCTGGCACACAGAACAGCTTTTTAGCATCTTGAAATGACACAGCATTTTTGCTTTGCTGTTGATACTCCATCTTTCTTTGAAGAAACAGATTGCTCTAAGTTATATCCTCAGCTTCAAAAGGGAAAGATGAATATCACCAACAAGAAATCTCAGTAATTTCATTTTCATTCAGGGCTTGAAGCATTTAAAGGTTAATTTGAGATAAAAATATCAATATTGAACATTTTCTGTAGATTGCCAAATGCTTTGGAGTTGCTAATGTATTAGTGGGGAAAATCTAAATGTAAAATTGCATCCATATGAGGACTCCCACAGATTTCTCAAGTATGCTGTCCCTTACTCAATTAATTATAGAATTTTTTATTATCTCCAGGCTTTTGTGGAAAAAGCAATGTTCTCACTGTAGGAAATCAAGGGATGAGAGCTGACTGAGAAAAGCTGTGGTTCTGCTTTGTCAAGTCTTTGTGGCAGCCTTTATATTGGTGCTTTATAACAATATTTAGAATAACAAGCAGACAATTAAATTACCTTTGTGTTAAAGGAGTGTTTCTTTTTGTGCACTAAGTTACAGCTACAACAGAAGAATTGAGGGTCACTTTTGAGGGCATGGAAAAAATGAGTCTTTTGTAGAGAGATTTACACAATGAGTTTGAGTTATCCTTGGAAACCAAGCTGGAATTTGTTCTTGGGGAAAGGCTGTCTGTTCTTTAGGCTTGGTAATCAGATAGAAGTGCATGCTCAGTGTGTTCTCCCTTGTGGGTTGCTTTTAACAGCAAATTATCCCAAAGGGCTGGGTTTGGCCCAGGCAGGCCTTCAGGGATGTCACAGAGTTTTTCTTAGACATTTTCTATCCAATTTTTGCTGTTTAATCAGTTGTCTGTGCTCAACCACCACTCAACAATACAATTATAGAGACACTGAAGACACCCCACACACCAGCCTGTGCTGTGGATTGGGAAATCCAGGAAAGGAAGGCAGATTATCCCAGGCTTGCTCTTGTGAAATATACAGGATAACAGGAGGTCCCAATATAGAGATTTTCCTTCTCTGAGTGCCTACAGACATCTCTCACCTCAGAGATGCTCAGCAAGTGTCTGAAGGAAGCAGGGTCATCCATGGGACTGTGGGTCAGGATTTCTGCTGCAGATCAGCTGCAAAGGCAAGTACTTGGGGAAAATATTTCTCATGTGCTGTGCTCTTTCACTTGAGGCTGAACATTTTGTTTCCAGATAACACCTCTAGATGAAGTATTCTGTCACTCAAGTTACAGCAAAAAAAATCTCCTTTTAGAAAAAGAACAACTGAACACAGCTTTTCTCCCTTTAGAGACTCAGGAAAATTCAGAATGATAGAAGGACATTGGTGAGAGACTTTCTTTGCAGGAACCAGCAAATATTATGCTTAAATTACTTGTTGTTATAAATTATATATACACATATATAGCTCCATTTCAGTTTGTCTCCAAAATGTCACAAATGTGAGGAAAGAAAGGCCATGAGCACTTCTTTCATCCCAACTGGAAAGCAGCAACAAAAGCTGTAATGATTTCTTGCCTTTTTCCCCTCTTTTCTGTCAGGTCCGCACCAGTGTCCTACCTGATCACAAGGAGCCAAGGGCAGATGTTGGGGTAAGCAACTATTTTCAGTAATTTATTTTTTTATTTTTTCATCTCATTGGCAGGCACAAACACTCAGTGCTCAACAGGAGCTGAAAAGCTTTTTTAATTGCAAAAGTTTGTGGTGAAATGAATAAAATAATCAAGGCAGGATTACTGGTGGTCTCATGGATTGATGTAATCCCATTCTCATCTTTTTGAAAATCTTTTTCAACTGAAGCTGTCCTGAGACAAGCACAACCATGTGAAGTCCTTGCTGATATCACATGAGCAGTCTGGGTGGGATGGGGAGTCTGGAATGGCATTGGCCTCAGGAAGCCTGGGCTGTCACCTTCTGGGCTCAGAGTGCAGGTATCAAACACTCTGCACCAGGAGTTGCCTTTGGTTCATGTTGTCAGAAACTCGTAGAGGATTCATTTTCATGTGTAGATCTCTCTACAGAGCATTTGACAAAGGTATTGGGAAGTAATTTTCTGAGAGGGCTAACACCTTGCAGATAATATGGACTCCTGGTGGGAAAGGTTGGTCCTGCCAGAGCTGAATAAAAGAACAAAGACCACCTGGTGCAGATCTGTCTGCAAACCTGTCAAATACTTGGAGGTTTAAATTTTTTAGCCTAAGGTGTTGACTTTCCTGCCTTACTAGGGCTTCCTTGGCATAGTTTTCAAGACTTCAGCTAGTGTTTGAAAAAGCTGTAGCTTGGCACCAAGTTCAATCTTAGTGAAATAATTGATGTGTTTGAGCTTTCTGTCCATACAGCTATTTTAGAGACTTTTCTCTTTGGCTGCTTGAGATTATCCATCAAACTACTCAGGGTGGGTATCTTAAGATTTATTGTTGTGTCCAGAGCACTAGCAAAATTCCAAAGGAACGTTACTCTGCAATTAGCATTACAGCACTAATTGTGTTTCAAGCCTACTTTCCAAGCCTTTCCAAGTCATGTGGGCAAAGCTAAATTGGTTTGTAGACTGCCAGTTCAGGCCCCAGAGTGGACTATTGGTATCTAAATCAGTACAGAAAAGTATTCTCCAGTTTGATATTAGACCCCTTGAGCATTAGCATAACCCTCTTAATTTGGGTGATGGGATCATTTAAAATTTTATTTGATTTTGCACATAGCTCTGTGTTGTCAAGCAAAGAAATTCTTTTTTTCTAAATAAGCATAAAAATATGAAACAGAGAGCTAAGTAGAACATTTTAAGCCAATAAAATCATTCACCTTTAATTTTGTGACACAGGAGAAGTAGATCTGATGCTCAGACAGGTTTAGTGGGCACAATGACCAAAATTCTTTGGCTTTATGAGACAGCAGTGTAGCTGTTTCTTGGCCCTGGTCATTGAGGATTCTGACTTAGGATTCTTAAATATATTTATGGTTCTATTTTGCTGCAGAAAGAAG
>JANCRA010000103.1:1825000-1835506 GCA_024362935.1 Setophaga petechia | reverse complement strand
TAACCCTAACCCTAACCCTAACCCTAACCCTAACCCTAACCCTAACCCTAACCCTAACCCTAACCCTAACCCTAACCCTAACCCTAACCCTAACCCTAACCCTAACCCTAACCCTAACCCTAACCCTAACCCTAACCCTAACCCTAACCCTAACCCTAACCCTAACCCTAACCCTAACCCTAACCCTAACCCTAACCCTAACCCTAACCCTAACCCTAACCCTAACCCTAACCCTAACCCTAACCCTAACCCTAACCCTAACCCTAACCCTAACCCTAACCCTAACCCTAACCCTAACCCTAACCCTAACCCTAACCCTAACCCTAACCCTAACCCTAACCCTAACCCTAACCCTAACCCTAACCCTAACCCTAACCCTAACCCTAACCCTAACCCTAACCCTAACCCTAACCCTAACCCTAACCCTAACCCTAACCCTAACCCTAACCCTAACCCTAACCCTAACCCTAACCTAACCCTAACCCTAACCCTAACCCTAACCCTAACCCTAACCCTAACCCTAACCCTAACCCTAACCCTAACCCTAACCCTAACCCTAACCCTAACCCTAACCCTAACCCTAACCCTAACCCTAACCCTAACCCTAACCCTAACCCTAACCTAACCCTAACCCTAACCCTAACCCTAACCCTAACCCTAACCCTAACCCTAACCCTAACCCTAACCCTAACCCTAACCCTAACCCTAACCCTAACCCTAACCCTAACCCTAACCCTAACCCTAACCCTAACCCTAACCCTAACCCTAACCCTAACCCTAACCCTAACCCTAACCCTAACCCTAACCCTAACCCTAACCCTAACCCTAACCCTAACCCTAACCCTAACCCTAACCCTAACCCTAACCCTAACCCTAACCCTAACCCTAACCCTAACCCTAACCCTAACCCTAACCCTAACCCTAACCCTAACCCTAACCCTAACCCTAACCCTAACCCTAACCCTAACCCTAACCCTAACCCTAACCCTAACCCTAACCCTAACCCTAACCCTAACCCTAACCCTAACCCTAACCCTAACCCTAACCCTAACCCTAACCCTAACCCTAACCCTAACCCTAACCCTAACCCTAACCCTAACCCTAACCCTAACCCTAACCCTAACCCTAACCCTAACCCTAACCCTAACCCTAACCCTAACCCTAACCCTAACCCTAACCCTAACCCTAACCCTAACCCTAACCCTAACCCTAACCCTAACCCTAACCCTAACCCTAACCCTAACCCTAACCCTAACCCTAACCCTAACCCTAACCCTAACCCTAACCCTAACCCTAACCCTAACCCTAACCCTAACCCTAACCCTAACCCTAACCCTAACCCTAACCCTAACCCTAACCCTAACCCTAACCCTAACCCTAACCCTAACCCTAACCCTAACCCTAACCCTAACCCTAACCCTAACCCTAACCCTAACCCTAACCCTAACCCTAACCCTAACCCTAACCCTAACCCTAACCCTAACCCTAACCCTAACCCTAACCCTAACCCTAACCCTAACCCTAACCCTAACCCTAACCCTAACCCTAACCCTAACCCTAACCCTAACCCTAACCCTAACCCTAACCCTAACCCTAACCCTAACCCTAACCCTAACCCTAACCCTAACCCTAACCCTAACCCTAACCCTAACCCTAACCCTAACCCTAACCCTAACCCTAACCCTAACCCTAACCCTAACCCTAACCCTAACCCTAACCCTAACCCTAACCCTAACCCTAACCCTAACCCTAACCCTAACCCTAACCCTAACCCTAACCCTAACCCTAACCCTAACCCTAACCCTAACCCTAACCCTAACCCTAACCCTAACCCTAACCCTAACCCTAACCCTAACCCTAACCCTAACCCTAACCCTAACCCTAACCCTAACCCTAACCCTAACCCTAACCCTAACCCTAACCCTAACCCTAACCCTAACCCTAACCCTAACCCTAACCCTAACCCTAACCCTAACCCTAACCCTAACCCTAACCCTAACCCTAACCCTAACCCTAACCCTAACCCTAACCCTAACCCTAACCCTAACCCTAACCCTAACCCTAACCCTAACCCTAACCCTAACCCTAACCCTAACCCTAACCCTAACCCTAACCCTAACCCTAACCCTAACCCTAACCCTAACCCTAACCCTAACCCTAACCCCTAACCCTAACCCTAACCCTAACCCTAACCCTAACCCTAACCCTAACCCTAACCCTAACCCTAACCCTAACCCTAACCCTAACCCTAACCCTAACCCTAACCCTAACCCTAACCCTAACCCTAACCCTAACCCTAACCCTAACCCTAACCCTAACCCTAACCCTAACCCTAACCCTAACCCTAACCCTAACCCTAACCCTAACCCTAACCCTAACCCTAACCCTAACCCTAACCCTAACCCTAACCCTAACCCTAACCCTAACCCTAACCCTAACCCTAACCCTAACCCTAACCCTAACCCTAACCCTAACCCTAACCCTAACCCTAACCCTAACCCTAACCCTAACCCTAACCCTAACCCTAACCCTAACCCTAACCCTAACCCTAACCCTAACCCTAACCCTAACCCTAACCCTAACCCTAACCCTAACCCTAACCCTAACCCTAACCCTAACCCTAACCCTAACCCTAACCCTAACCCTAACCCTAACCCTAACCCTAACCCTAACCCTAACCCTAACCCTAACCCTAACCCTAACCCTAACCCTAACCCTAACCCTAACCCTAACCCTAACCCTAACCCTAACCCTAACCCTAACCCTAACCCTAACCCTAACCCTAACCCTAACCCTAACCCTAACCCTAACCCTAACCCTAACCCTAACCCTAACCCTAACCCTAACCCTAACCCTAACCCTAACCCTAACCCTAACCCTAACCCTAACCCTAACCCTAACCCTAACCCTAACCCTAACCCTAACCCTAACCCTAACCCTAACCCTAACCCTAACCCTAACCCTAACCCTAACCCTAACCCTAACCCTAACCCTAACCCTAACCCTAACCCTAACCCTAACCCTAACCCTAACCCTAACCCTAACCCTAACCCTAACCCTAACCCTAACCCTAACCCTAACCCTAACCCTAACCCTAACCCTAACCCTAACCCTAACCCTAACCCTAACCCTAACCCTAACCCTAACCCTAACCCTAACCCTAACCCTAACCCTAACCCTAACCCTAACCCTAACCCTAACCCTAACCCTAACCCTAACCCTAACCCTAACCCTAACCCTAACCCTAACCCTAACCCTAACCCTAACCCTAACCCTAACCCTAACCCTAACCCTAACCCTAACCCTAACCCTAACCCTAACCCTAACCCTAACCCTAACCCTAACCCTAACCCTAACCCTAACCCTAACCCTAACCCTAACCCTAACCCTAACCCTAACCCTAACCCTAACCCTAACCCTAACCCTAACCCTAACCCTAACCCTAACCCTAACCCTAACCCTAACCCTAACCCTAACCCTAACCCTAACCCTAACCCTAACCCTAACCCTAACCCTAACCCTAACCCTAACCCTAACCCTAACCCTAACCCTAACCCTAACCCTAACCCTAACCCTAACCCTAACCCTAACCCTAACCCTAACCCTAACCCTAACCCTAACCCTAACCCTAACCCTAACCCTAACCCTAACCCTAACCCTAACCCTAACCCTAACCCTAACCCTAACCCTAACCCTAACCCTAACCCTAACCCTAACCCTAACCCTAACCCTAACCCTAACCCTAACCCTAACCCTAACCCTAACCCTAACCCTAACCCTAACCCTAACCCTAACCCTAACCCTAACCCTAACCCTAACCCTAACCCTAACCCTAACCCTAACCCTAACCCTAACCCTAACCCTAACCCTAACCCTAACCCTAACCCTAACCCTAACCCTAACCCTAACCCTAACCCTAACCCTAACCCTAACCCTAACCCTAACCCTAACCCTAACCCTAACCCTAACCCTAACCCTAACCCTAACCCTAACCCTAACCCTAACCCTAACCCTAACCCTAACCCTAACCCTATCCCTAACCCTAACCCTAACCCTAACCCTAACCCTAACCCTAACCCTAACCCTAACCCTAACCCTAACCCTAACCCTAACCCTAACCCTAACCCTAACCCTAACCCTAACCCTAACCCTAACCCTAACCCTAACCCTAACCCTAACCCTAACCCTAACCCTAACCCTAACCCTAACCCTAACCCTAACCCTAACCCTAACCCTAACCCTAACCCTAACCCTAACCCTAACCCTAACCCTAACCCTAACCCTAACCCTAACCCTAACCCTAACCCTAACCCTAACCCTAACCCTAACCCTAACCCTAACCCTAACCCTAACCCTAACCCTAACCCTAACCCTAACCCTAACCCTAACCCTAACCCTAACCCTAACCCTAACCCTAACCCTAACCCTAACCCTAACCCTAACCCTAACCCTAACCCTAACCCTAACCCTAACCCTAACCCTAACCCTAACCCTAACCCTAACCCTAACCCTAACCCTAACCCTAACCCTAACCCTAACCCTAACCCTAACCCTAACCCTAACCCTAACCCTAACCCTAACCCTAACCCTAACCCTAACCCTAACCCTAACCCTAACCCTAACCCTAACCCTAACCCTAACCCTAACCCTAACCCTAACCCTAACCCTAACCCTAACCCTAACCCTAACCCTAACCCTAACCCTAACCCTAACCCTAACCCTAACCCTAACCCTAACCCTAACCCTAACCCTAACCCTAACCCTAACCCTAACCCTAACCCTAACCCTAACCCTAACCCTAACCCTAACCCTAACCCTAACCCTAACCCTAACCCTAACCCTAACCCTAACCCTAACCCTAACCCTAACCCTAACCCTAACCCTAACCCTAACCCTAACCCTAACCCTAACCCTAACCCTAACCCTAACCCTAACCCTAACCCTAACCCTAACCCTAACCCTAACCCTAACCCTAACCCTAACCCTAACCCTAACCCTAACCCTAACCCTAACCCTAACCCTAACCCTAACCCTAACCCTAACCCTAACCTACCCTAACCCTAACCCTAACCCTAACCCTAACCCTAACCCTAACCCTAACCCTAACCCTAACCCTAACCCTAACCCTAACCCTAACCCTAACCCTAACCCTAACCCTAACCCTAACCCTAACCCTAACCCTAACCCTAACCCTAACCCTAACCCTAACCCTAACCCTAACCCTAACCCTAACCCTAACCCTAACCCTAACCCTAACCCTAACCCTAACCCTAACCCTAACCCTAACCCTAACCCTAACCCTAACCCTAACCCTAACCCTAACCCTAACCCTAACCCTAACCCTAACCCTAACCCTAACCCTAACCCTAACCCTAACCCTAACCCTAACCCTAACCCTAACCCTAACCCTAACCCTAACCCTAACCCTAACCCTAACCCTAACCCTAACCCTAACCCTAACCTAACCCTAACCCTAACCCTAACCCTAACCCTAACCCTAACCCTAACCCTAACCCTAACCCTAACCCTAACCCTAACCCTAACCCTAACCCTAACCCTAACCCTAACCCTAACCCTAACCCTAACCCTAACCCTAACCCTAACCCTAACCCTAACCCTAACCCTAACCCTAACCCTAACCCTAACCCTAACCCTAACCCTAACCCTAACCCTAACCCTAACCCTAACCCTAACCCTAACCCTAACCCTAACCCTAACCCTAACCCTAACCCTAACCCTAACCCTAACCCTAACCCTAACCCTAACCCTAACCCTAACCCTAACCCTAACCCTAACCCTAACCCTAACCCTAACCCTAACCCTAACCCTAACCCTAACCCTAACCCTAACCCTAACCCTAACCCTAACCCTAACCCTAACCCTAACCCTAACCCTAACCCTAACCCTAACCCTAACCCTAACCCTAACCCTAACCCTAACCCTAACCCTAACCCTAACCCTAACCCTAACCCTAACCCTAACCCTAACCCTAACCCTAACCCTAACCCTAACCCTAACCCTAACCCTAACCCTAACCCTAACCCTAACCCTAACCCTAACCCTAACCCTAACCCTAACCCTAACCCTAACCCTAACCCTAACCCTAACCCTAACCCTAACCCTAACCCTAACCCTAACCCTAACCCTAACCCTAACCCTAACCCTAACCCTAACCCTAACCCTAACCCTAACCCTAACCCTAACCCTAACCCTAACCCTAACCCTAACCCTAACCCTAACCCTAACCCTAACCCTAACCCTAACCCTAACCCTAACCCTAACCCTAACCCTAACCCTAACCCTAACCCTAACCCTAACCCTAACCCTAACCCTAACCCTAACCCTAACCCTAACCCTAACCCTAACCCTAACCCTAACCCTAACCCTAACCCTAACCCTAACCCTAACCCTAACCCTAACCCTAACCCTAACCCTAACCCTAACCCTAACCCTAACCCTAACCCTAACCCTAACCCTAACCCTAACCCTAACCCTAACCCTAACCCTAACCCTAACCCTAACCCTAACCCTAACCCTAACCCTAACCCTAACCCTAACCCTAACCCTAACCCTAACCCTAACCCTAACCCTAACCCTAACCCTAACCCTAACCCTAACCCTAACCCTAACCCTAACCCTAACCCTAACCCTAACCCTAACCCTAACCCTAACCCTAACCCTAACCCTAACCCTAACCCTAACCCTAACCCTAACCCTAACCCTAACCCTAACCCTAACCCTAACCCTAACCCTAACCCTAACCCTAACCCTAACCCTAACCCTAACCCTAACCCTAACCCTAACCCTAACCCTAACCCTAACCCTAACCCTAACCCTAACCCTAACCCTAACCCTAACCCTAACCCTAACCCTAACCCTAACCCTAACCCTAACCCTAACCCTAACCCTAACCCTAACCCTAACCCTAACCCTAACCCTAACCCTAACCCTAACCCTAACCCTAACCCTAACCCTAACCCTAACCCTAACCCTAACCCTAACCCTAACCCTAACCCTAACCCTAACCCTAACCCTAACCCTAACCCTAACCCTAACCCTAACCCTAACCCTAACCCTAACCCTAACCCTAACCCTAACCCTAACCCTAACCCTAACCCTAACCCTAACCCTAACCCTAACCCTAACCCTAACCCTAACCCTAACCCTAACCCTAACCCTAACCCTAACCCTAACCCTAACCCTAACCCTAACCCTAACCCTAACCCTAACCCTAACCCTAACCCTAACCCTAACCCTAACCCTAACCCTAACCCTAACCCTAACCCTAACCCTAACCCTAACCCTAACCCTAACCCTAACCCTAACCCTAACCCTAACCCTAACCCTAACCCTAACCCTAACCCTAACCCTAACCCTAACCCTAACCCTAACCCTAACCCTAACCCTAACCCTAACCCTAACCCTAACCCTAACCCTAACCCTAACCCTAACCCTAACCCTAACCCTAACCCTAACCCTAACCCTAACCCTAACCCTAACCCTAACCCTAACCCTAACCCTAACCCTAACCCTAACCCTAACCCTAACCCTAACCCTAACCCTAACCCTAACCCTAACCCTAACCCTAACCCTAACCCTAACCCTAACCCTAACCCTAACCCTAACCCTAACCCTAACCCTAACCCTAACCCTAACCCTAACCCTAACCCTAACCCTAACCCTAACCCTAACCCTAACCCTAACCCTAACCCTAACCCTAACCCTAACCCTAACCCTAACCCTAACCCTAACCCTAACCCTAACCCTAACCCTAACCCTAACCCTAACCCTAACCCTAACCCTAACCCTAACCCTAACCCTAACCCTAACCCTAACCCTAACCCTAACCCTAACCCTAACCCTAACCCTAACCCTAACCCTAACCCTAACCCTAACCCTAACCCTAACCCTAACCCTAACCCTAACCCTAACCCTAACCCTAACCCTAACCCTAACCCTAACCCTAACCCTAACCCTAACCCTAACCCTAACCCTAACCCTAACCCTAACCCTAACCCTAACCCTAACCCTAACCCTAACCCTAACCCTAACCCTAACCCTAACCCTAACCCTAACCCTAACCCTAACCCTAACCCTAACCCTAACCCTAACCCTAACCCTAACCCTAACCCTAACCCTAACCCTAACCCTAACCCTAACCCTAACCCTAACCCTAACCCTAACCCTAACCCTAACCCTAACCCTAACCCTAACCCTAACCCTAACCCTAACCCTAACCCTAACCCTAACCCTAACCCTAACCCTAACCCTAACCCTAACCCTAACCCTAACCCTAACCCTAACCCTAACCCTAACCCTAACCCTAACCCTAACCCTAACCCTAACCCTAACCCTAACCCTAACCCTAACCCTAACCCTAACCCTAACCCTAACCCTAACCCTAACCCTAACCCTAACCCTAACCCTAACCCTAACCCTAACCCTAACCCTAACCCTAACCCTAACCCTAACCCTAACCCTAACCCTAACCCTAACCCTAACCCTAACCCTAACCCTAACCCTAACCCTAACCCTAACCCTAACCCTAACCCTAACCCTAACCCTAACCCTAACCCTAACCCTAACCCTAACCCTAACCCTAACCCTAACCCTAACCCTAACCCTAACCCTAACCCTAACCCTAACCCTAACCCTAACCCTAACCCTAACCCTAACCCTAACCCTAACCCTAACCCTAACCCTAACCCTAACCCTAACCCTAACCCTAACCCTAACCCTAACCCTAACCCTAACCCTAACCCTAACCCTAACCCTAACCCTAACCCTAACCCTAACCCTAACCCTAACCCTAACCCTAACCCTAACCCTAACCCTAACCCTAACCCTAACCCTAACCCTAACCCTAACCCTAACCCTAACCCTAACCCTAACCCTAACCCTAACCCTAACCCTAACCCTAACCCTAACCCTAACCCTAACCCTAACCCTAACCCTAACCCTAACCCTAACCCTAACCCTAACCCTAACCCTAACCCTAACCCTAACCCTAACCCTAACCCTAACCCTAACCCTAACCCTAACCCTAACCCTAACCCTAACCCTAACCCTAACCCTAACCCTAACCCTAACCCTAACCCTAACCCTAACCCTAACCCTAACCCTAACCCTAACCCTAACCCTAACCCTAACCCTAACCCTAACCCAACCCTAACCCTAACCCTAACCCTAACCCTAACCCTAACCCTAACCCTAACCCTAACCCTAACCCTAACCCTAACCCTAACCCTAACCCTAACCCTAACCCTAACCCTAACCCTAACCCTAACCCTAACCCTAACCCTAACCCTAACCCTAACCCTAACCCTAACCCTAACCCTAACCCTAACCCTAACCCTAACCCTAACCCTAACCCTAACCCTAACCCTAACCCTAACCCTAACCCTAACCCTAACCCTAACCCTAACCCTAACCCTAACCCTAACCCTAACCCTAACCCTAACCCTAACCCTAACCCTAACCCTAACCCTAACCCTAACCCTAACCCTAACCCTAACCCTAACCCTAACCCTAACCCTAACCCTAACCCTAACCCTAACCCTAACCCTAACCCTAACCCTAACCCTAACCCTAACCCTAACCCTAACCCTAACCCTAACCCTAACCCTAACCCTAACCCTAACCCTAACCCTAACCCTAACCCTAACCCTAACCCTAACCCTAACCCTAACCCTAACCCTAACCCTAACCCTAACCCTAACCCTAACCCTAACCCTAACCCTAACCCTAACCCTAACCCTAACCCTAACCCTAACCCTAACCCTAACCCTAACCCTAACCCTAACCCTAACCCTAACCCTAACCCTAACCCTAACCCTAACCCTAACCCTAACCCTAACCCTAACCCTAACCCTAACCCTAACCCTAACCCTAACCCTAACCCTAACCCTAACCCTAACCCTAACCCTAACCCTAACCCTAACCCTAACCCTAACCCTAACCCTAACCCTAACCCTAACCCTAACCCTAACCCTAACCCTAACCCTAACCCTAACCCTAACCCTAACCCTAACCCTAACCCTAACCCTAACCCTAACCCTAACCCTAACCCTAACCCTAACCCTAACCCTAACCCTAACCCTAACCCTAACCCTAACCCTAACCCTAACCCTAACCCTAACCCTAACCCTAACCCTAACCCTAACCCTAACCCTAACCCTAACCCTAACCCTAACCCTAACCCTAACCCTAACCCTAACCCTAACCCTAACCCTAACCCTAACCCTAACCCTAACCCTAACCCTAACCCTAACCCTAACCCTAACCCTAACCCTAACCCTAACCCTAACCCTAACCCTAACCCTAACCCTAACCCTAACCCTAACCCTAACCCTAACCCTAACCCTAACCCTAACCCTAACCCTAACCCTAACCCTAACCCTAACCCTAACCCTAACCCTAACCTAACCCTAACCCTAACCCTAACCCTAACCCTAACCCTAACCCTAACCCTAACCCTAACCCTAACCCTAACCCTAACCCTAACCC